>VZRL01003394.1:0-14652 GCA_013397895.1 Origma solitaria
CCTGGGGAATGGCAGGGCTGCAGTCATGGTAGATCCCAAAACTGTGCCCCTCAAAACAACCCCGAGCAAGACAGAAATGAAGCAATTCCACTATGCAGTGGACACTGAAGGACTTTGGACAAAGGACACACAGAAAAGCTGCTCACTCACGGGGCTGGATGGACAGTCTTGTTCCTGAGCCAAAGGTCACCTTGTCGTAGCCAGAATTATAATCACACAGCATTTCCTCCCCTAACAAAAACCTTCCCCACCAGCTGGCAATGCTGGTCACCCACAGCCCAATCAGACAGTGCTGAATGCCCCAAGGATTTGGCCACAGCCTGAAGAGAAGAGCTCCCATGATCTGCCTGTGGGATCAAGAGCCCTGTTGGACCTGTGGATGCAAACCCTGTTTGGGAGCATTGTTGTTTCTGCCCAAAGCCAAAGCCTGTCTTGGAGAAGAGAAGGTGCCATGTAACCCCATGGCTGAGGACCAGCAGCCCAGGAAGGGTATCCTGGAAAACTCACAGGGCTCGGGGCAGTTTTGCCCCACATGGAAGGAGTTAACCAAAAAAGGGTTGCACTTATCAGCTGAAACTTGAAGTCATGTTCCTTTGCCAAGGTGAGTGTGTGCCATAGCTCACACAGCAGTTTCAGCTCAGCAAGAACACAAGCTCGTTCACAGGCTGAGAGAGAATAACAGCCCCTGCTGGCATGGCCATGGCACAAAATGTCCTGAGCTAATGTGGCCAGGACCCCACAGTGCATATCTGAAAGGAAGGACATTGATCCCTGACAGGGTAACTGAGGACATGCCTTGGTAGACCTCTCTTCAGCTCATACCACCAGTATGACTTTTTGTATAATTCTCCTTTATATATACAATATTGAGCAAAAAATGGTTTCAGCCTTACTTGGTTTCACTCTTAGCTGCACTCCGCTTCCAAAGGTGAGTTTGTTTCCATAGCTATTCACACAGTGTTTACTCTCAAAACAAAAACCCTTTCTTTCCTCCAGTACCTAATTCTTACTTGACAGTCTTTTTAACTTAGGCTACCAAGTTAACTCCCTGGCAACTTTAACTTACATTTCCTGTAAAGATTTTTCCTAGTTGATATTCTCCTTCACTTTGGACAGAGATGGCCACTGACTGAAAGTTTCCTCCTTCATTCATGTAAAGAAATCCCACAGCAAAATTCCTCCTTCAGCATTAGATCAGCATTAAAAGCAGAGATCTCCTCCTAGACCTTCCTGCATGACTTCAAAACACATTTCCTGATTTCCCAAACAAAAAATGCCCTGCCTGTTCCAACCTCTTTCCATGACAGCCCAGCTTTTTTTTTTTTTTTTGTCAAGGAGTGCAAACCTGGATGGAAATCTCTGTAGCCAGAAGCAGGAGGAACAGAGCAAAGGCTAAGACAGTTTTCCCAGCAGAGAAGGAACTGCATCTTCTGGAAATTAATGAAGATGTTACCTGGTCTGCACAATGGAAATAAAAGGACAGTGAGAGGTCTGCAGGTCTGGGAGATTTCTGGGAACAGGTAGAAGTGAAAAAAGGATTCACAAATGTTACAGCTCTCAATGACACACATGGCACAGGGAAATCCAGCCCCTCAAGCAGGTATTTAGCTTTATAATGATTTTTTTTTCCTCTGAAAAAAACCTGTGACCTTCAGTTGGTCTCAGGAGGAAAGAACAATGGAATTTTAATGGCTGTTCCAATGCTTTCCTGGAAAGAGGAATTAGGCTTTCCTGTCCTTAACTCCCTCAGGGTTTCTACCTACCTGGTTTCACAATCAGTTGTGTCCCACTTCCAAAGGTCACTTTCCAGCTACCTCCTGAATTCACACAGTGACATATTCACTAACAAAAACCACACACAGCTTTGGGGCCACACAAATGTGTGTGTTTTTCAAAAGAGATCAAGGGGGAAAACAGAAGTCGCCCTTGTCGCATACCTTTGAGTCTAAATTAGGATATTTTCCTAGCTGCATAACTCTGATCTTTCCAGGCAGAAACAATTCTGAATGCAGTAGAAAACCAAAACCTGTTAGCATAACATAGCTGAAGTTCTTGGACAGTTTTCAAGTTGAATAATTTTTGTAATGTTTAGGAGAATCTCAGCCTTGCATTTATAATGTGAAACAACTATTTGTTTTCAGATGCACCTGATTTCAGAATTAGTTTTGTGCCTCTCCCAAAGGTGAGCTTCCAGGAAGAGTCAGTTATCCCACAGTAATCAGCCTTTGTACAAAAACAGTAAAGGAGAGAAGCCTCAGCCTTTAAGAGGCAGAACACACTGTTCGACATTTCAAAAGGGGATAAAATTTCCACCACTTTTAAAAACAACTAACAGAGCTGTTTCTAAAACTTCTTGTGGTCTAAAGAAGGAGTCAGGCAGATCAGCCAGATAGTGAATTGCAGAAGCTCAGCAAGGGAGCAGACCCATAAGAGGAGGAGGCAAAGAAACATGAAACAGACAGAAACTTCCAGATAAAATCAATCTAAGGTCCTAATTTTTTTAGTTTGATTAGTTGACAATGAACTCAGTAAGGGATCCAAACCCAAGTCCCAAAAAACAGGTCTATCTAATTTTCTGAGTAAACAAAGGCTATTCATGTATGCTAATCTCAAATACATTCCCTGGAAGGGTTCCTCTGACTGAGGTGCTGGCACAACACAAACCCATTCACTGATTTGCAGTTCAAGAGAAGTTTCTGAGCTGTTCCACTCACAGCGACATGGCAAAGCAGTTCGAATCTAGCTGTTCAGAATGTTCTCTTCTCCCCCATGCCATCTTCCCTTCATGTTGTAAAGAAGCTTTTCCCTCTGTATTTTAAAGAAGATCTAACAAAATTCCTAAAGATTCAATCTATACTTGAAGAGATACCTACTGGGCTTTACCAGCAGCCTGGTTCCGCTTCCAAAGGTCAGTTTGTCTGCGCTTCCTGAATACACACAGTCAAACACTCCCTTACAAAAACCCCCATGCTCTTCTGCACATTTCAGCTTCCAGGGCCTGAGACTGTATTTGTCACCAAAATAAATCTGTCCGTGCAAAATGCCTGTTAGAGATCCCCCCAAAGTGAAGGCTGGGTTGTCTCTACTCTGTCTCCCTGCAAGTTATGTTTCAATAATTTTGCAGCTCACAGAAGATGAAATGCTCTGATCATGAGATGCTTTGGCATAGCCAGGAATGAACTAAGGCCCTCCCTACAGAAATCATAGTGTTGACATCTATTTTCAAAGCTATTTTTTGGAAAGACAGACATTCCCAGGAGCACTGCACTCCCCAGTCCTGAATGGTTTTGTGGGGGAAGATGTAATTGGGGACAATCTCTGGCAAGGACATCTGGTCCAGTATTTCACACAAGCAGAACTTCTGCAGGATCTTCTATATTTGTTAATACAACTTAAATCACTTTTTTATAGGACAGAGACTTGTCAGTTCTCTGAAGAGCCATCTTCTCCTTTCTTGGTCATGTAATTCCACACCTGGGGAGACCTTGTGGTTCCCTTCAAAAGGCGTAAATGTGAAAAGCACAAGGAAAATCCATTCTTTTACACTGTCTGCATTACCTCCTTCTACTAGAGAATACCGTACCTTGAGGGTCAAGCAACTTGAGAAATAAGACAGCTCTGTTGTCTGGTGAAAAATTTGTCATCTCTGTGGCACTCCACACTGACGTACATGGTTTCCATTTAGCTGGAAATTTAGCCTTTACATCCTTTGTGTGAGTAGAAACTTACTGTAATTCCTGGAAGGACTCCTCCTCTCATAACAGCTCCTCTCCATGAACTCTCAGACCTTACGAAAAAACCCAAGATTTCTTCTTGCTGCTCTATTTCCACTAAGTGTTCCAGCCACACTCTCATTTCAGCCCTAGAAGCAGTAGATATGAAAGGAGATTCCTCTCCTAGGGTAATTACATACTACCAATTCCAAGCATCTGATTCTCCAATATTTCTCAAAATATTCTGGTTCAGATCATGGACTTACTTGGTTTAACACTGAGCCTCGTTCCTTTGCCAAACTGCAGCTTTGCAAAGCTGTTTCCTGAAGTTACACATCATTTATTTCCTTTGCGAAAACCTTTCCTGTTCTGCAAATGCACACAAACCTGGAAAACTCCTGCTCTGTAACAATTTCTAGACAGGAGCAAACTCCGATAATCCCATCCCAGACTCAGCGAACCTGGCAAAGAAAATCTAGGCATATATTTGGCATCTCAATGAAATCTTTCCATTCTGTAAGCTACCTGGACAGGAAAATGCTTCCATCCTAATTACAAGCCTCTGTTCCTTGTTCCTCACTAAGAATTCAGAATTTAATTGCTCACTGAAAGATGAGAAAGAGAACTCTCCCTTGCAGTCAGGTAATTAACCACACTCCTAATGAGTTTCTATGATGGATATGCTCATTTCAGCTCTCTGTTGCATATCCTGTGTGGCTCCACACATATTTAAGTGGATGGCTTGCTTATGTGAGGTTTTCAGAAATGCAGTAATGAAGATGTCATGCATGCAAGCCCACCTAATTCTCCTTCCTGCACCCAAGCTGGGCACAAATCACTCACTGCATCCTGAATAAAATAAGCATCAAATCAAGTCTGTAGCTGAATTAACCTACACCTTGTGGTGCTCACTTGGTGTACCCATCACTTGGGTCAGCCTTGGGTTTCATTTTCTGCATGCCGCCTTTCATTACCAGCATTTCCCCCTCCTCCGGTATTTCCTGACATTTGGAAAAGAGAAATGCTTATCACAGAATTCAGCAAAACTACAATTTCTCACCGTGAATCTAAGGCAAAATCTGACAGAAACACCATTGTGATCATAAATCAGGAATCAGGACTTACTAAGGTTATTTATCCTGACTTCTACATAACACAGGCAGTAAAACTGAGTGTAAGACTCCTGCAGTGTTTGAGATCATCACAACTGAAGAAGAATTTCACTCTCTGGATTTGCATGATGGACCAGTAATTTGAGCTGAGTACACTTGCAAAATATCTGGCAAAGTAGGAAGGTAAATAGGTAAAAAAAGTTGCTTCCTTAACCATACTACACTTACTTGTTGTGTCAATTATCTGTGTCCCCTGTCCAAATATCTGCTTTCTTCCTCCTGCAGTTGCACTGCCTGAGAGCTCTCTACAAAAATCATCTCTGAAGCTTGGACTTTGTAATTTCTCAGCTAAAAGTGTGCTAGTGAGTCACAGGACCTGCCTATAAAGAATAAGTTATGCCTTTTGCAGTTCGAAATTGGAAAAATCCCAGAACCAACCGGTCAGGTGTACATAAATATTTTATGGAAAATGCTGTCTGGACTGGTTTTCTTTCTCAGGTATTTTATTTAAATTTTGACTGCAAATCAGAGATTTTCCTATGAACAAAGGTGTATTCTGATTTCTTTATAAAAGTGAAAAGAAAGTTCATTTTACTTTACTGATTCCTGTTTCTCAGGTATATCTGCCTCACAAGTGCCCATTTTATCCCGGATATTCAATAGACAATGAAGTCATTCAACCTGGTAGAACGACATGACTTTTAAGTACATGGAATATCTAAGCCTCTGTGGGAGGTCCATTAGACCTCCAATTACTTCTTGATTGTTGAACTTGCCCAAACAATGCAACAGTTCTGCAATAGCACTGCCAAAACTGATAAATTTGCAGGAAATGTGTAGCTGCTTGTGTGATAGCCCCTGAAAAAGTCTTTGCATTTTGTCAGATATTAGCTTGGAGTGAAAACCTGTGCTGAAGACTTGAACACAAACTCTTTTATAAAAAGCACCTCATTGAAATTGCACGGGCAGGACAGAATTTAACAAAAACTGCAGTTATCCTGTCTGTCTATATTGCGAGGCTCTAGGAGGAATCTGAATTCATCATTCCAGCTGAATCTCTAGGATAATATCTCTAGGACCAGGGGACAAGAACATTTCTGCAGCCAGCTCTGCTGAGCACTCAGGAGTCGCACGGAACAGGCTCTGACTGCATCTGGGATGAGCCAAAACACTATTTTTGAGTGAAAACAAATGCTGAAACACTGCTTTTCCTGGAAGACTTACTTGGAAGCACAAACAGATGAGTTCCTCCACCAAAAGTGACCCTCCTGTTAGCACCAGACACACAGTGACAAGGGTCTTTATAGAAACCACTGCAGGATGAATTGAACAGAATCCCAATGGCTGCTGAATGACAGAATTAACTACTCTTCCGAACCTGTACAAGCCAGGATGAAGCAAAATGTCTTCCTGTGTATCCTCAGAAATTTACTTCTGCTGCTTGAAATTTTACTAAACTAAATCTTATCATAAACAGCAGTATTTAATACTTTACTGTCCATGTCAGGATATATTTTGGGTCTGTAAAAAAAACCAAGTTTTCTATTTCACTTTTTCTTTTTTTCCCATTTTAAGATATTTCAGATGAAGCATGGGTACAAAAAGACAGTATTTAGGATTGCAACATTTTCTCTGCACCTATTATTGTGTCAACATATCAATAATAAAAGAACAAAAAAGATTTGTCTGAATCATTCCATGCTACTGCCCCTGTAACACAGTATATTTGAGAAGGGCTGGCATCAGAAAAACCAATAATGAAAAGGTTTTCAGTCTCATGGATGCTCACCAGAACAGAGACAAGATTTCCCAAACCTTCAAACAAATGAAATTCTTAGAAAAAAAGAACATCGAAGTGTAATTATTAAATTATTCACTCTTCACTTACTTGGTTTTACAACAATTCTTGTTCCTTGTCCAAAAGTTAATTTCCCAAGGTTTCCTGTATTCACACAGCCATAAAGTGCTTTGCAAAAACCATACAAAGAAATATATTTACCTTTTAAACTCCTTTCCTAGACGAGAAGCCAACTAAATAAAATTGGGAGTAGTAAAAGATGATATCCATAGTTTTTTATGGAATGAGACTCATGGCTTGACTAAAGCAATCGTCATCAACCTGTTACACCTAATTGTACTTATTCCTTCATTTTATTTCTCCTTTAAACTGGAAACTGATTTTTTTTCACCAAGGAGTAATTATCACTCCATCTTAATTCTATATTTACCTTCAGTCATAAAAACACTTACAAGGCAATTCTTCACTGGGAAAAACCCCACTTTTCCAATAGATTTCAGTGATCAGGGTCAGGTAAGGACATGCAGAAGTTCTTCACAGCCTTTGCTATTGCAGTGACTTTAAAGCCTATATTATATCTAAATTAAACATCAAGTTTTTTTGAATATTGAAATGTAAGCGTTCACATAGCATTCCCCACTTCCATTCTGGAAACAGAATAAAAAAGGTCCCCAAATCATCAGTTAAACTCCATGGGGAACTAGTACTGGCCGTCTTTGCCCAGATCTACCTGCATGCAATCCTCAGGACCACAGGCATTTGCTTCCTAAAGCTTTTCACAATTATTTCTGGCTTTATATTTATGTGCATTCCTCATTCACATTTAAACTCTTGATTTTTACCCCCGAAGTTACACCTTGGCAGACCTTTACAAAATCCTGGCCATGGAAACTTCTGATCCATGACAGACTTTCTCCCTACTTATTAAAAAAAGGAGTAATTATTAAATTATTTTTTAATTTCTAAAGGAAAAACTTGTAAAAACCTTAATTTGAAAAGAAACTAACACTCTGAACTACATGTTCAGGGAAATAAGGTATCTTGAGACTCCAGAAACATGTCCTATACATGTGAGCTGTCTAAACTTACTACAGTCCTAGTGTTCCTTATAACCTATAGGAAAACATGGACATTTTTCAAGTACAGTTCTCATCTTGGGGGTATTAACTCTGAAAAAAAACCCCTCAAAAAGCACTGAAGAAGATGGAAGCAAAATCCCCTTGGGTTGGCAGATTTGACCTTGAATGTTTTTCATGAAAGAGAGCAAACTGGACTCACAAGTCTGCAATTTAAAGAGGAATATTCACTTATTCTATATCTGAAAGGTGACACATCCACTAACTCTTGGTGGCTGGAAAAATTGTAATTTAAGGAAAAAATTATGAACACTTCCAGGGATGGGCCAAAGCTCATCTCAGCATTAAAAACCTCAGTTTTTGATACATTTATTTCTCGCACTTACTTGGATAAACAGACAGTTCTGTCCCTTTTCCAAAAGTCAGCTTTCCGTAGCTACCTCCAGAGTTCCACTGTGACAAAGAGCTTTACCAAAACTGCTGGCAGCAGCTTTTGAGTAAAAGGAGATTCTTAACTTTGATGTGTGTTCACAGATCTCTCAGGGTGTTTCTTCTAGGTCAAAACTGAGCAGCCTGATCTAGAGGAGGTGACCTGGTCTAGAGGGGGTTGGAATGAGGTGATCTTTAAGGTCTCTTCCAACCATTCTATGATTAAAATGCTTGAAAAAATTCTCATGACTATTCCGAATTGCACAGTGATTCCCAGAGCTGTGGGATCCTATCTGACCAGCCCAGCTCACATCTATCACAGAGGAGATAGCAGCAACTGCAGAAATCAGAATAAATTAACTGTGAGCATGAAGATGAGAAGAAAAAGCAAGACAGGAGTGAAATTTTCCTACAGCACTTTGTGAATCCACCTCAGTTAGTATTTATTTTATCCCAGCCTGCAACATCAGGCATCTCATATCAAAACTGTCCAAACTCCTCATCCAAGGGTCCCCCATCCCCTGAACAGCACCAAAATTATGATGAAGCCTTAAGGATTTATTCCTCTCTAAGATATTAATTTGTCTTTGTTCTCACATTTCCAGGTTTTGGGGAAAAACCAAACAAACCCAAACAATGAAACAACAGCTAAACCCCAAAACCAAACCAAACCAAACTAAACAACAAAGAAACCACAAACACTTCTATAATCTTCTTGTATAACTATAACATAATCTTCTTAACTATCTATAATCTTCTTGTATATATATATATATATATATCTATTCTTTATATAAAATTATATGCAATCTACAGGGCAACTCAGTCCCACTTTTCTGCCACTATTTTTATTCCAACAAATGCACAGAGATTTCTAGAAACTGGCATTGCAACCCCCAAATTCAGTTTTTTCTCTTCCTGGCCTGCACAAGACCAGCTACACATAAGTAACTCTGGTAACTTACAGGCAAACAGAAGAGTGGAATATACTCAGTTCTTTTTCCTTCACATGGTTTTTTCCTTATTCTTCTTCCATGATACTCACTTGGATTTACCTTCAGCAGAGTCCTTGTCCCAAAGCTGAGTGCATTGCCAATTCCAACATTTCCACTGCCATGGAAGTTATCACCAGACCACCTCAAAATGCCACGCTGAACTCTGATTTAAAAACCTGTGGGAGCCACCCAATTCTGGGAACATTTCACTGTTGCTTCGTAGCTATTCTGGAATGATCAGGTTCTTTGCCATTCTTCAGAATTCCTTGGGTGTATTATTAAGCTCTTCCTTGACCAAAAATGACTTCCTTAAAACTGGTATATCACAACCGTAAGAAACTTCATAAAAACATAAAAAACTTTTCCAAAACCTGAACATGAAACTTGCTGAGTTCTCACAACTAAAACACGGAGAATTACTTGTCTCAGCCTGGTGTAAAACACCCCATTCTTTAAGGCACTTTTGAGTATTAATTCCAAGATTTCCATGTAGAGCTGCTGAGACAACCACATTCTTCTGCTCCAACCACTTTCTTTCTCAGAATTCCCCATCAGACTTTCACTATAAAACTACAAAAGCACATGTTTTTCACCCAGCTGGGCTGTAGGGGCTGCTCTAGTGCTGCTGAGAGAAAAACCGCCACCCTCTGCTAAAAGCAGTGTAAATTGGTCACTTAGGCTTCAGGGATACTGAATTATTGCTGATTATTGCTGATGATTTACTGAGGATTGACTTGCTCCTGTCTGTCCAGTTTAGCTGTAAACCAAGAGATTTCATGGAGATGTTTGCCCCATTTGGACATGGTCTGTGTATTCCTCATATTTAAGGAGAAAAAATCTGTCTTTTAGACAAAAAAAAACCCAAAATAGGGTAAAACAAGCTCAGAAGTTCTTATGCTGAGTGGGTTTTAGTGTGAGATATAACCCCTTGACAAAAAGTAAGCTGGTATTTGCCACAAGTGTTTTCACTACCATAGAAAGGTTTGTAAAAAAAAACTCAATTAAAAAGAAAGCAAAGCAGACTGATGCATGTCATTAATTTTTCATCTCATGCACTAATTCTAGATTTTTTTTCAAATTGCTGATGTACAGGGAAAAAAAGCATTTAATCCCAATTTTCTTTTCTCAAATGTAAAAACGTTCCACGCAGGACAAACCATTCTCATGGAGTGTCTGTCTCTGAACAGGCAGGAGCTTCCCAACCCTTCCACCTCTAACACTGGACTGGCAACCACAAGCAGTTTGTCCAGTCAGGAACGGGTCTGACTTTGCAGAATGACATCAAACTGAAAACATGTGATTTAGTAGAAATTATCTCAGTTGTTACTGGCCTTAAAGAGTTAAATGAACTTGAATTAAAATAAAATGTAAATAATTAAAAGAAAAATAAATTTAAAAATTAATTAAAAATCAAAGAAAAAATAAAAATAAAGTAATTAAATTAAAATTAAATTAAATTGGCCACCTCTGTGCATTAAGTTCATTTAAATGCACAGGGAATAATATGATCTGATTTGCTCATATCCATCCATTTGCAGTGTTTTTTCCCAGTCTTTCTTACTCAGCTGCATTTACTGTTCTGAATGGCATCTCTGGGGAGATACCTCATTGCTATATTAGACTAAAGCTTTGAAAGCAATTGTTGTAAGCAGAATTTTACTGATTATCTTCCTTTCACTTCCCCAGACTGGTTGCTGGGACTGATTTGTGCTTCTGTCATCTTTTTCGCATTTTGGAATTGTAAATGGGAGTAAGGCCCTTAGAAATATGAACCCCACATTGCTCCAGCCAAGGAGGAGCAGCTCACCTGAAAGCACTGTCAGGCGAAATCCAGACACGAACTGGAGCTTGTCAATGAGCATGCCCACAGCAGCTCAGCCCTTTACAAAAATACCTCCTCCCTCCTCTCCTCAAATTTGAGATGTTTCCACAGCACATTATGACTTTTAACTATTCCTTATCACATAGAAGTATCAAAAATGTTTATTTTAAAGCAGTTTGGTAATTATATGCAGGGATTAAGTATTCAAAGCCATGAAAGATCTATTAAAATATCAGTGCCTCTAAAACCAGCCATACCTTTCTCAGTATGGTGACTGTGCTAAGTGACATGATTGGGATGAAGTCAATAATTCTGTACTAGTTTCTAAAATGACTGAATACATGCAGAATTTCCTTCGAGCAAAAAGAAAATTTAGTCAAAACTTTTACTTTTCCCAGAAATGCAACCTCTCTTTCTGTGTCCCACTCTATACAGAAGAAAAACTTTCTGAATGGATATTCAGGATCAGATGAAAATGAATCTGGGCATCCCTTCCAGAAGAGCTGGAAGGGATCCATCTCTTGCTGGAAGTTCCATCACTTCCACTCAGTCAAGAAATCTCAAGTACATTTACTTGCAGCAAAAAAGAAACAGGAAAAAATTAGAACCACCCGCTGACAGTATTTTCTTCTTGGCTGGCAAGAACAGCCAGGATTTTGTCTTTACTCAGGGTTACCATGGCTAAATGGAAGTGTTTGTGGTTCTTGCACAGCAGTAACTCTAGTGTCACACTGTAACAGCACTTCACAAAATAATCCCTTCTTACCATATCCAGGTGAGCTTTTCTCTGTAGGTCAGCCACAGCACAACTGGCACTTGAAATTTTCCCAAGTGCCATTCCCAAAATTACTGTACAGCACGGCGAGGAGGGAAGGAGGTAAAGAGGGGAGGGAGGAATGACTATTGTTCAAATTATAAATTAATAATTTGTGCCTGCCCATGCAGAAATGATTTTTATACAAATTCATTAACTTTCCAAGCTGTACTGTATGCACAATCCCTACTAATATTTTTAAATAAAAGCTGGATGAGATGAGGGAGGAAAAACTGCTGAAAAGCAGCAGATCACACCACTGAGCATCTTTAAACATCTCACCCAGATTTCCAAACACACAAACTTGTTCAACAAATGGAAACTCTCCCACTGATGCTACTATAGCATATATAATTGGAAAACATTATATATTTCTATAAAATAGATAGAAATTTTTTATTAATTCAAATAAATTTAAAAACAAATACAGGCCAATTCTGTGCATTCAAGTCATTCCATCCTCTTCCAAGTCCCTGCAGCATTTTGGAACTGAACAAGACTTAAGGAATTGAATTTTTCTTTTGTGTTTCACAGAGTGAATTCTCCAGTGAAGGATAAGTCATTTTCCCAGAGTCCCACAGCAAGTGACCATGTCTAATGCTGGTCCTTTGAGACCCACCCTCCCCTTGGCTGTTCCATCAGAGCCCTTTACAGCTGTTCAAACACATCCTCGGTATTGTGAGATTTAAAGGATATGACTCCAAACCACAGCCCCCTGAATTCCCAGCTGGATTAAATTAAAGAAGTATTATATCCACAGGTTGGTGCCATGCAAACAGACTCACCTGTCTGCAGAAAAAGCAGGGTCCACAGGAAGAACTCAATGGGAGAAACCCCTCCGGAGACACCTCACAGTTCCAAGGGCTGGAGCTCCTGAAGGCACCTCAGCTCTAGCCTTCCTGCAGGAAACAACTTCCCCACAATATCCTTATCCCGGGGCACCAGGCATTCTGGCACTTGCATTCCCTCATTTTCTTATCAGCCTCTTCATTGCCTGAAGGCAGAAAGCTTGGGCTGCATTCCTGGCTGGTTCAGGCTTGCTGCTTGCTTAGCCAGACATCCCCACCTTCGGAAGAACAGATTGAGGCGTAACAGCTTTTCAGGGCATCAATGCATCCCTTAATCCCAGCAAGACATCTTTCATTCCAGCCCAGGACATTTTGACCGACAAGTTTCTTGAATAATGTAGAGTTTAAAACTCCTTTAGAAATTCTAAGGAATTCTGAAAGCAAGTACTGCAAGGGTTTCCAATTTTCTACTCTATTTTTTCTGTTACAAATCCATTCCAGCTGTAACCCTGCTTTAGTTTGGAGCTTCAAATGAAGCTTCTCTGAATCTCACTTCATTTCTTCCAGTCTTTCAGCTTCCTGGCCCTGGACTTGCTAAAGCCTCTGTATCACTTAGCAAGAGTTTCCAAGTGCAGCTGCTGACAAGGCAAGAATGCAAATGAAGAGCAAAGAAGTTCAATTTGTGACATGTGCAGACAAAACACTTCCTGTGGTTTGGGTGGTTTCTTTGGTTGGTTGGTTTTTTGGTTTTTTTCTCCTGTTTGAGGTATTTGCTGCATTTCATGAAACCAAAAATATTGTGAGAATAATAATCACTTTGACCAGTAGGTAGCAGGAGAGATCAGAGAAAGAAGTTCAATTTGCATCAGTAGATCTAATTTTGTCAGGAACTTTTTAGTATTTGGGGAAACAAAACAGGTGGGTCAGATTATATACAGCACATGCAGGAATATGATTATTACATTGTATTTTTAATGCTGTATAAGACAGCAGAAGGATTCACCAGTAGAAGAAGCTATTTAATATCATCCATCCTCATGGAGTTTGATACTGGTTAAATTAAAACCAAAAAAATAATACATTTATCATCTTATCAAAACATGTCTAAAGGTTTCTGTGACCAGAGAGTGAAACACAGTCTGGTTTCCCCTCTCAACTATAAAGTTTAGACTGAAAAGAATATTCTGATCAAATCTGATTAAAAATAACAAATAAGAATTTTTTCTTAACTTCATCCCAAGTATCTTAATTACTCCAAGCTAATTAAAATTCACAGAAGTTTTAAGGTTTGCTTTGAGTATCCTGTTAAATCTGTGTCCATCCTCCTTCCCAAACACCAAGGGCCTGAGGGTGAGGAATTCTGGCCCTAGAACACTGTGGGGCACCACATGGGAAAACCCCAAGGTTTTCTGCAAGGGCAAGGCTGAGGCTTTGCTATGTGGGAGCTCAGGGCAAGGCTGAGCTGCAAAGGGCTCAGCTAATGCAGAGCTGTTGGTAGTGTCCCAAACTTCTCCTCCTGTGCCATTCTTACTGGCTCTGGGAAAGCCAATGCACTGAAGGGATGAGCCTGGCAGTCCTGCCTGGTGCTGCAGAGCCTTTGTGGCTGTGAAGCTTCCCCATCCTTTGTGTCTTGGGCACTGAAACCTTTCAGATATTGAACCTTGCTTGGGTCCTTCCCATGAATTTCTGCAGAAGCAAGCAAAGTGTAGACTGGAAGCATAAACACTCCTCTCCCCAGAGAGAAATAAAAATGTGAGAGAAAATGCAAAACATTCTCCGTGCTATTCAGATTTCCTTGTTGTTGACAATCCTTTCCCATGTAACCTCTTGGAAAGAGGTTTATTCTCTCAGGATGCTTTGAATGTTCTCTGCCACAGGAGAGAGCTCTCACCGTTTGGAGTTGCTCAGCAGGACAGATGTTAGATAGCACCCTCTGTGTGTGAGACTCAGCAAGGGGGAGTAAAAATAAATCTGATGTGCTGGGGGTGAAAATGTTCCTAAAATGGCGTTAAAAGTTTTATTGAAGTTCACATTGTGAGTGGTCTTATCACTGAAATTGTGTGAAAACTCAAAACTCTCCCACTACATTTTTTCGTGTTAGAGAA
>VZRL01003395.1:15401-26378 GCA_013397895.1 Origma solitaria
GGATAGGGTGGGATGGGGGAGGAGGCAGCAGGATACGGTGGATGCTCCAAGCACAGGGCTGGGATCCGCACTGGGATTGGAACTGGGATTTTGGCTGGGATCAGTGCTGGGACTGGGGTTGAGATTGTCCCTGGGACTGGGGTTGGGATCACCACTTGGATCTGCTCTGGGATCGGGGTTGGGATCAGGGCTGGGATCAGCACAGGAATTGGGGTTGGGATCAATGCTGGGATCGGGGCTGGGATCAGCACAGGAATTGGGGTTGGGATCAATGCTGGGATCGGGGCTGGGATCAGGGTGGGACTGACCAGCTGGGAATTCTCAGCTCCAGTGGACAAAAAGCACCGGAGCAATGGGGGGGCCGGGCAGTTTCCCGGCGTTCCCGGAGGATCAGCAGCTCCTGCCGGGATCGGTGCGGCCGCAGAGAGGCCGAGGGGCACCCGGGGGTCCCCTGAGCCCTTCCCGGGCTCCCCGGGAGCCGCGATCCCGCCGGAGCATCCCAGCACCCTCCCGCTCCCCACGCTCCGGGGCCGTTCGTCAGCGGCGGCTCTGGGCCCGTGAGTCAGCAGCAGCCGGAGCCGCCGGATAAAAATATCCCGCGGGCTGTGGGGGTGGGCAGGGAATCGGAATCGGGAATCGGCTGCCGGCGGGAGCGCGGCCGGGGGCCACCGTGGGAACCACGGGGACGTGCGCCGGGACCTGGAGCAGGAGCTGGCCTGGGCAGCATCCCAATTCCCGCGGCCTCCCCGCCACGGCATTCCCGCCTGGTATCCCCAATTCCTGCCTGGTATCCCCAGTTCCTGCCTGGTATCCCCAATTCCTGCCTGGTATCCCCAATTCCCGTCTGGTATCCCCAATTCTTGCCTGGTATCCCCAATTCCTGTTAGGTATCCTTAATTCCTGCCTGGTAGCCCCAGTTCCCACCCTGCATCCCCAATCCCTACTCGGTATCCCCAATTCCTGCCTGGTATCCCCAATTCCCACCCTGCATCCCCAATTCCACGAGGCCTCCCCACCGCCACATTCCTGGGCAGCAGCCTCGGTTCCCGCGGCCTCCCCACGACATTCCCGGGAATGTCCTCCCTGCCGCAGCATTCCTGGGCAGCAGCCCCGCTCCCATCTGGCCTCCCTGCCACGACATTCCCGGGCAGGTGCAGCACCACAGCCTCCGGAATGTGCCGAGGCAGCGGAGCGAAGCCCTGGGGATGCGGGTCAGCAATTCCCGGCAGCGCGCGATGCTGAGCAGGGAGCGGGACGACTGCAGTGTCCTCGTGTCCCTGCGTCCTCGTGTCCCTGCGTTCCTGTGTCCCTGCGTCCTTACGTCCCTGCATTCCTGTGTCCTTGTGCCCCTGCATCCCTGTGTCCCTGCGTTCCCATATCCCTGTGTCCCCATGTCCCCGTGTCCCTGCATTCCCACATCTGTTTCCCCATGTTCCCATGTCCCCGTGTTCCCATGTCCCTGCGTCCTTGCATCCTTGTGTCCCTACATTCCTGTGCCCTCGTGCCCCTGCATTCCCACATCCGTTTCCCCATGTTCCCGTGTCCCTGCGTTCTCATGTCCCTGCATCCCAGTGTCCCCACAGCTGGCACCACTGGCCTGCAGCTGCCACCACATCTGGATCCATGCCCACACCTGCATCCACCAAATCTGGATCCAGGGCCACATCTGGAACTGCAGCCACATTTGCATCCACAAACCACATCTGGATCCCCGCCCATAACTGCATCCATGTCAACATCTGCATCCCTGCCCACATCTGGATCCATGCCCAAAGCTGCAGCTGTGTCCACAGCTGCATCAGCGCCCACAACTGTGTCTGCAGCCACGGCCACATCTGGATCCAGAAATCCCATCTGGATCCGTAAATCCCATCTCTATCCATGCCCACATCTGCATCCCCGGCAACATCTGGATGGGCGCATCAATCCCTGAGTTTTGGCTCAGGGGGGCCACAACAGCCGGGGGGAGACCTGGGATCTGCCTTGGAATTGTGAATCACAGAATAATTACCCAAAATGGGCCCCGAGCTCCGGAGCTTCAATCAGGGAAATCACAGGAGTTCCAGGGAATTTTAATATCGGGAGACGTTAATGGGAACAGGTTCAAACACAGGGATCCATCCGGAATTCAACCCCAAATCCATCCCCACATCCATCCCACATCCATCCCGCATCGAACCCCACATCCAACTGCACATCCATCCTGCGTCTGCCCAGGGAACTCTCAGCATCCCCGGGATCTCTCAGGATCCCTGGAATTGCTCAGGATCCCCCAGGATCTCTGGGTATCCCCGGGATCTCTGATATCCCTGGGATCTCTGATATCCCAGGATCTCTGATATCCCTGGGATCACTGGGTATCCTCGGGATCTCTGATATCCCGGGATCTCTGATATCCCTGGGATTGTTGATATCCCTGGGATGTCTGATATCCTCGGGGTCTCTGATATCCTCGGGATCTCTGATATCCCTGGGATCTCTGGGTATCACCGCACTCCCAGTCCCTCACAGCCGCTGCCCTCAGATCCCTTCAGATCTCCCGACCCCCCGATCCCCCTGGATCGCCCAGATTCCCGGATCCCCCGTGACCCCGCGGCTCCGGCCGTACCTCCCGCTGCAGCACGAGCTCCTTGGTGAAGAGCGTGGCCTCCTCGCTGAAGGGCTCTCCCTCCTGCACCAGCCCCGGCGCGTTCCGTGCGCCCCGCGGGCACTCGATCCCTGCGGGAAAACTGCCGCGGTCAGGGCTGGGAACGGCACCCCGGGAGGGGACACTGGGAACAAGTGGGACATGGGGAGCTCCAAGAGGGTCCAGGAGTGGCCACGGGAGAGGCTGGGACAGCCCAGGAGCAGCAGGGATGGGGACACATGGGGATGGGGACAAATGGGGATGGGGACACATGGGGATGGGGACACATGGGGATGGGGACACATGGGGATGGGGACAAATGGGGATGGGGACACATGGGGATGGGGACAAATGGGGATACAGACATGGGGACAAACAGGGATGGGGACAAACGGGGATGGGGACACATGGTCGTGGGGACACATGGGGATAGGGACATGGGGACAAACAGGGACGGGGACAAACGGGGATGGGGACACGGGGGCAAAAAGGGCTGGGAACACAAGGACACATCCAGACCCCCCATCCAGATCCCTCCATCACAGCCCCTCCTCGCTCCCTTTTCGCGCTGCCCCCCGGATCCCCCTGCCCCGGCTCGGAACGCAGGGAAGTCCTGCATTATTAATGATCATTTCCATAATTTGCATAATGAATGAAGTGCCGGGAATTGCAGCTCCAAGCCAGAGCCACACGTGAGGAGGTGCAACATCCCCAGGGCCACGTCAGTGTCACCAACACCGGGGACACAAGGACACAGATCCTGCCCAGAGCAGCTGGGAGTGCTCAAAGCCCACCCTGAGGAACAACGGCCCTGTGCCACCAGCTCTTTCCTCATCTCCATCCTCATCCTCATCCTCATCCTCATCTCTGGGCCTGTCACATCCCTGTCCCCCTCCTCATTGCATCCCCATCCCTATTGGATCCCCATCCTTATCCCTGTCCCTATTGTTTCCCCATCCCCATTCCCTATCCCTGCCATATCCCCATCCTCACCACATCCCCATCCCCATCCCAATCCCTGTCCCCATCATCCCCAGCTCCATCCCCATTGGATCCCCATCCTCATTTCTCATCCATCCTCATCCTATCCCTGTCCCATCCTCATCCCTATCCCTGCTGTATCCTTGATCCCATCCCTGTCCCATCCCCATCCCAGCCCCGTCCCCGTTCCCAGGCTGTGCTGCTTCCAAGGGAAGCCATTTCCAGGGAATCTGGCAGGAGCTTCCCAGACCTGTCCTGACCCTTCACGGCATCGACATCCTCTGTCCCCAGAACTGGGGAAGGAAAGGGGGATTTCTGGAAAACGGAGATTACTGGAAACACAGCAGAATGCAGGACTGGGAGCAGGAATTCCATGGATCTTTAATGAGCTGGAGCCATCAGTCCCCCCCAAAATCCGGGATCACCCAGGGATCCTCCTATCAGCACTGGGTGGGTTCCAATTTGGCACTGATCCTGACCCGGCACTGATCCCGAATTGCTCCAGCGAGGAGCATCCCCCAGTGCTGCACTGGGAATGGGAATGAGGAGCTGGAGCTGCCCTTCCTCCTCCGTGGAAGGGGCCGGGAGGGCTCACGGACCACAGCAGAGTTTTTCCCCTCAAAACAGCACAGAAAGAGCTGAGGAAGCACTGGAATCCCAAACCTACGCCAGCTCCTGGCTCCTCCCTGCTGGGATCCCGCTCCGGACCCTCTCCGGACCTGACGCTCCCCAAACCCACCCCAGGGAAGGTTCTGGAAACGAGAAAGCTCCAAAGGACAGGCTGGGCGCGCTCATCCCCCCGGGAATGCTGGCGGGAGAGGGGAGGGGGACGCTTGGCACCCGGAAAAGTTCTCCAGCACTTTAAAAATAGCAGCTAATCCCGAATCCGCGGCTCTGCCGCTCTTCCCGGGAAGCCGTGACGGATTAATGAGGGATGCGGCTGCAAGCGCTGCAGCCACCGCGCTCCCCTGGGCTTCCCAGAGAATTCCAGCACAATCCTGCCGAGCAGGCTGGGATGGAGGGGCGCCTGTGGGGCTGTCCCCACCCTGGAACCATCCAGGAGGGATGGGGCCAGGAGGCCATGGACCCCAGGGTATCCTGCGGCATCCCGAGCATCCCACGGACGTTCCAGAGCATCCCTGGGATATCCTGAAGCATCCCAAGGTGTCCTGGGGCATTCCAGAGCATCCCAGAGTAGCCCACAGCACCCCCGGAGGATCCTGCGCTGGGATTCCAGGAGGGGCTGGGCCTGCCCGGACCTCAGTGGGAACATGAAATGAATCTTTCCAGGGACAGTCCCTTGGAGCAGGGACCCTCCCAGCCTCAGCTCCCGGGATGTGAGCAGCTTCCCCCTTGCCGTGCCAGAGCCGTGCCCGGCACAGGAATCTAGGATGGCTCCGGGCAGGGATCAGGGCCGAGCGCCAGGGATCGATCTCGTGCGGGATTTATGGATTCTGGGAGCAGGGGAGGCCAGCGGGAGGGAGGGGACACCCAGGAACTGCGGAGTGGGACTGGAATGCCGAGGATCTGCTCTGGATCCCGGCAGGCATCGCACTGGGATGGCCCCACGGCGGAAAAACTCCGGATTCCCATCCCCACCTCACAATTCCAAAACTTCGCTGCCTCCCGAGGAAGGTTTTGGGACCCCCTGGAGCCACTAGGCCACTCCAACATCCCCGGAGGTGCCCCCTCATCCCTCGGGAATTCTCCCTCTCCCAGCCCCCGCTCCGGGAAGGCGTCAGGCTCCAGAGTTTTGCCGGGAGAGAGGAATTCGGGATTAAACCGGCGCCTGTATTTGCACATATTTATAGTGCTCCGACGGATCTATTTTAGCTGGAAAGCCGGGATGAGCTCCCTCGGGAGCATCCCTGGAGTCACATTTTAAGGGACTTGGCATCTCTTTCTGGTGCTCATTTGCATTTGATATCCATAAAAAAGGCAGGCGTTGATAAAAGGCGGATATTTATCCTATTCCTGGCTTGGCAGAGGAGGGTTGGGAATGGCACCGGGGAGAAATCCAATAAAAAACAGGGAAAATAAAAGCCCAAAGGTCCCACTGGGATCGTGGCCGTTGGCCTGCAGGATTCGATGGGATGGGATGATTTTAGGGATCAATCCCTGCTAGAACAAAGCAGGGCGGAGCAGGAATTCCCAGGGAGCCGAGACGTCCAGAGAGGAGAACCTCGGAGCAGGGACTCCCATGGAATAGGGACCCCCACGGAGTCTGATCGGACCCTGATCCCAATCCCGACGGATCCCACGGGCTCCATGCCAGGCACTGGGATTCCAGAAATATCTCAGTGGATCCCAATCCCTCCTCCTGAGCACAGGGAGTTCCATCGCTCCTGACAATTCCCACATTTCCATGATCAGGAAGTGGGAGCCACCTTCTCCCAGCATTTCCTGCTGGCTCTGCCCATGGAGAGGTCAGATCCCGGGACATGCACAGCAGGAGCACACGGAGAAGAGTGGCTTGAGGCCACAACTCCCCAGGGCAGGAGGCAGCTCGGAACAGGGCTGGGAACGCTCGTGCTCCGGTCAGCTCTGGGGATGAGACGTTCCCGTGGCTCCCAGAGGGACGGGGGGGCTCTGGGGTACTCCAGGGTCCGGCAGCGTCCGGAGCACCGATGGGAAAGGGCTCTGGGATGTGCAGGGTGGGGAAGAGGGGATCCCGCGGCACCACTCCCGGTTGGACTGGGATCATCACTGGGAGCGAGGATGGAGCCCCCACTTCCCGAGCCCCATCTCGGCACCAGTGCCCATGGGGGACACGTTCCCGACTCTGGGAACAAAGGGATGGGCAAACACTCCCTGATTCCATCCGCGCTCCCGCCAGGATAAACATTCCCGGGGTTTGATCCCGGGACTGCATCCTTGAAACACCGATGGAATTTTTCCTGGCCGTGCTTGGGGTGATCGCACCCCTGGGTGTTGCCATGGAAACGGGACAAGGAACGAGCCCCCCACAGCCCTGCCAGCCACGGATCCGCATCCAGGGGCTCCAGCAATGGGAATCCCCATCCCGCACCCTCTGCTGCCGAGGAGGTGGCGCCTGGAAACGCCTGGGATTTGGGATGCTCATCCTCATCCCATCCTTATCCCATTCCCATCCTCATCCCCATTCTCATTCTGACCCTCATCCTAGAGCCATCCTCATCCCCATCCCCATTCCCAGCCTTATTCCCATCCTCATCCCTGTCCTCCTGCTCATCCTCAAT
The DNA here is from genome assembly GCA_013397895.1 of Origma solitaria. NCBI lineage: Eukaryota > Metazoa > Chordata > Aves > Passeriformes > Acanthizidae > Origma > Origma solitaria. The sequence continues at coordinate 22,227 of VZRL01003395.1, forward strand.
CCATCTTCATCCTATACCCATCCCTATCCCCATCCCCATCCCCATCCTCATCCTCATCCCCATCCTCATCCTCATCCCCATCCTCATCCTCATCCCCATCCCCATCCTTATCCTCATCCCCATCCCCATCCCCATCCTCATCCTCATCCCCATCCCCATCCCCATCCTCATCCTCATCCCCATCCCCATCCTCATCCTCATCTCCATCCTCATCCTCATCCTCATCCCCATCCTCATCCTCATCCTCATCCCCATCCCCATCCTCATCCTCATCCCCATCCTCATCCTCATCCTCATCCTCATCCTCATCCTCATCTTCATCCTCATCCCCATCCTCATCCTCATCCTCATCCCCATCCTCATCCTCATCCCCATCCTCATACTCATCCTTATCCTGGGATTCCCTACCTGTTCCCCAGTTTGGACTTTCCCAGGTTTTTTGGGTGGGATCATTCTTACCAATCCCAATCCCAATCCCAATCCCAATCCCAATCCCAATACCGACCTCACCCACCCCTCCCGGTCTGACCCGGGGGCAGCTCCAGCGCACTGGGACCCTTCACCTCAGGGATTCCCCGTGCCGGGGAGCGTTCCGAGCGGATCCCGGGGATCCCGCGGCGCAGATCGCGGCTCACCTGCGAGCAGGAATGTGATCAGGCAGGTCTCCTTGGGCAGGAAGAGCTTCAGGCGGGAGCCGCTGAACACGTACTCCACCACGGCCTCGGAGCGGCCGGCGCGCTGCAGGAACGGCAGGAACTGCTTCGCCTTCTGCGTGTCCTGCCGGGAACAGGGGACTCAGGGACCCCGAAATCCCAATGGGCCGGGCTGGGGCGCGGCATTTGGGCATGGAGCCGAGCGTTCCCAGCTCAGGATGGGCCGGGTACCCCAAACACAGCCCAAATACATCCCAAATACATTGCAAAATATATCCCAAATGCACCCTAAAAATACCCCAAATATATCCCAAATACATTGCAAAATACATCCCAAATGCACCCCAAAAATACCCCAAATACATCCCAAATATATTGCAAAATATATCCCAAATACCTCCCAAAAATACCCCAAATATATCCCAAAACACATCTCAAAATACATCACAAAACGCATCCCAAAATACATCCCAAAATCCCAAATACATCCCAAAATAAATCCTAAATATATCCCAAAACACATCCCAAAATAGATCCTGAAATCCTGAATACATCCCAAAATAAATCCTAAATACATCCCAAAACACATCCCCAAATCCATCCAAAATGCATCCCAAAACCCCAACGACATCCCAGAATACACCCCAAAATCCATCCCAAACACACCATGGGGCAGCTGCAGGACAAATCCTGCTCCATTTCCCCCATCCTGAACGGAGCATTCCGTGCCTCCCTTTCCCGGGATCCCCTCCCCATCCCAGCGGCAAAGGGCTCCATGGAAATCCTCAGCAATATCAATTAAGGAAAACTTAATGAGCTGTGCCGGGAGGTGTTGGAATCCCCCAATCCCCTCGGCTGAGATCCCAGATCCAGGGGCACTGCTGGTTCCCAGGCCATGCAGCTCCATGGGGCAATTCCCAGCTCATTTATCCAAGGAAGAAAGGGAAACCCCAGCAGCTCCCAAAGCAAAGGCGCCGTGTGGGGTTTTATCATGCGGGGTTTTATCGTGCAGGGCTTAATCGTGTGGGGCTTTATCGTGTGGGGTTTTATCGTGTGGGGTTTTATCGTATGGGGTTTTATCGTGTGGGGCTTTCTCCCGTGTGGTCCCTGCAGAATTCCCGCCCTTCCCGCGTGCCGCAGGGCGATCCTTACTCCGGAGATGTCGGCCACTCGGTGGATGGGCACCTCCTTCTTGCTGTGCAGCCCCTTCCCGTTCTTGATGGCCCTGGGAGGGACACGGAGCGCCAGATCGGATCAGCGCCGACTGCAGCGGGAGGAGCCCGGACCACCCCAGTCACGGAATTAGGGCTTTCCGTGGGTAACACGGGGCCGTGGGCAGCCGGGATGGGGGAACGCTGCACACGGAGGGCACGGAATGCACAGCAAACAGTGGGATGCTGGAGCCAGGCCAGACCCAGAGCCGGTGTTGGACCCGCAGCCCGATCCCTGTGTCAGTGCAGGGATGCAGGGACTGGGATGTCCCCCTGGGATGTTCCCTGGGATGTTCCCCTGGAATGTTCCCTGGGATGTTCCCTGGGATGTTCCCCTGGGATGTTCCCTGGGATGTTCCCCTGGAATGTTCCCCTGGAATGTTCCCTGGGATGCTCCCTGGGATGTTTCCCCGGGATGTCCCCCTGGGATGTTCCCTTGGGATATTCCCCTGGGATGTTTCCCTGGGATGTTCCCTGGGATGTTCCCCTGGGATGTTCCCTGGGATGTTCCCTGGGATGTTCCCTGGAATGTTCCCCTGGGATGCTCCCTGGGATGTCCCCCTGGGCTATCCCCTGGGATGGTCCCTGCGACGAGGCCACCGAGCTCCATGTCCCCACGTGGAGCAGCCCCTCCTGCCCCAGGGTCCCGGGAAAGGCCGGAGCGTGCCGGGATTCTGGTGCAGCCCAGCGGTCTGGGATGTGATTCCAGGCCCTCTGAAGAGCTGGGAACGTTGAAGGGATCCCCCAAACTGCTCCGAACCCCGCTCCACTGGGAGCTCTGGGTCCTGCTGCAGACCCTCATCCCAAATCTCCCTCTCCTGCTGCTCCTGGCACTGTCCTGGAGCCGCTGGCCCCTCTGCCTGGGCCAGCACCATCACGGATTTGGGATGTGCCGGAGCTCCCGGCATGGATGAGCCACCTCCACCACCGGCCCCGCTCCGGGATCAGGCAGGAACATCCGCAGCTCCATCCGGGACACCCGGGCCGAAGCCCCAAACCCCAGAGTGCGGCCCTATCGGCTCCCGGTGCCACATCCCAACCCTACATCCCGGCATCCCGCTGCCCCCGCCGCAGCTCCGAGCTGCTGACTTCCTGCCAGCCTTCCCAAAAGGCACATTCCAGGCGCTGGGAGGGAGCCTCCGAGCAATCTGCTGGCCGCCCACCGCCCGGGCACGGCTGGGCTGGGAGCGGGAGCAGCTTTCTCCGGCTCGATCCGCCTTTTCCCGCAGCAGCCAGTCCTGCCCGGGAAGGCGCCGCAGCCCCCTCCAAGCTGCTCTTGCCGGCTCTCGGCACCGTGCCGGGATCTGCTGCCAAGGAGGAGCTGAGATCCCACCGTTCCCACCGGGCTCAGCCGTGACGGAGCCACCTCCGGAGGGAGCCGGGCCGGGGAGGGAAGGGTGTCCGTGGCCATTCCAGGGGCCAGCGGGAGCGTGGGATGGGGGACAGGGACACGGGGACACCCGGGGGGCTGCCAGCACAAGGCTGGGATCAGCCATCCCGGCAGAGATCCAGGGGCACCGGGATCCAGGAGGGATCCTCTCCGTGGGGAGCCAGGCTGGGTACAGCTGGACTGCACACATCTGGATCGTGCACAGCTGGACTGCACACAGATGGATTGTGCACAGCTGGGCCATGCACAGATGGATTGTGTACAGCTGGGCCGTGCACAGCTGTACAGTGCACAGCTGTACAGTGCACAGCTGGATTGTGCACAGCTGTACAGTGCACAGCTGGATTGTGCACAGCTGTACTGTGCACAGCTGTATCCCGTGTGCCTGTGCCATGCACAGCTGGGACAGATGGATGGAGGGACCAGGACACAGCTGGGATGGGACAGAGGGACAGGGAATCACCAGGATAGGACACGGAGCAGCTTCACCCCTCCCAGGCCACCCCAATCCCGATCCCACCCCCAATCCCAACCCTGCTCCCGACCCCGCACTGACCGCGCCTCGGCCGCCAGCAGCTCATCGTAGTGCGCCGAGCGCTGGTCATCATCCTGCCGGTAGCGCAGCACCGTGGCCAGGCCTTTGCTCACCAGCGCCTCCGCAATGTTGCTGTGGAACGGGAACGGGGCAGGATTGGGCCGGGAATTGGGTCGGGAATTGGGCTGGGAATTGGGCAGGGAATTGGGCTGGGAATCGGGGGGTCAGCACTGCCCTGAGCGGCACAGCCTGTGCTGAATGCCCTCGGCTCTGGATGGGGTGGGGAGAGCCCATCCCATCCCATCCCATCCCATGGATCCCATCCCATCCCATCCCATCCCATCCCATCCCATCCCATCCCAT
>VZRL01003395.1:36386-46494 GCA_013397895.1 Origma solitaria
GGGATGGACACAGGATGGACACAGGGATGGACACAGCGATGGACACAGCGATGGGATACAGCGAGGGGGCACAGCGATGGGGCACAGGGATGGACACAGGGATAGACACAGGGATGGGGCACTGGGACGGGGCACAGGGATGGGCACAGCGATGGGGCCCTGGTGGTTTCTGGGACACCCCCGGGAGCCCCTGTTTTTTCCCTGCCAAGAGTGGCTCGCAAGGATGGGGCTCATTGCTTCCATGCACAGGGAATATTCATCCTGGAGCTCTCCCTTGCCGGCTCCCTCCATCCGAGCGATTAATCCCAGAGTTAATTAGGGAAGAGCCGCGATCCATCTCCCGCGCTCGGCGCAATTATCCGGAGCCGCTCCACGGCGCAGCGCGATCGATGGGCGGAGGAGCTGGCCCTTCCCGACACGCTCCACAGATTTATTCCACAAATCCATAGTGGCCTGGGCAGCCGGGCGCCGGCAGCGGGGCCGCGGCCGCCGGTTCATCCTGCGCCGCCGGGCAAATTCCAGCGGCTGGGAAGGACGCGGAGGCGCGGGGAGAGGCTCCGGCACAAGAGCCAAAAACCCCAAATCCGGGCTTTACGTGCCATGAAAATCTCAGCCTGGAAAATTCCTGCGGCTTGGATGAGAGGGCAAGAGGGATAATACATTATATTGCATCTCTTCCCAGGGCGCAGGGAATTCAGAGGTGCATTCCCACATCCCAGCTCCTCTCCGAAAGGAACCAAAAGAGATGGGACCGGGGCACCAGTCACCCCGGAATGGCTCAAACCAGGACCAAACCGAGGTGCCAGAATCCCATTCCAGACCTGGCGCTGCCATCACAAATCCCAACAACGTCCCCACGCTCTTTTCCGACTCTGAGAAGCGCCAGATTTCCCATTAAAAAAATCTGCCAAGCTGCTCTTTTCCCCTTTCCCTATTTTTTCGGAATACCCAGGCAGGCTCCGAGCTGGAAAGATCCAATTAGGCACCGAAACAGCCCCGACGAGCGGCGACGGCCTCGCCACGAAGGGAATTGATTTTATTTGACTGTTTTATGAGCACTGGAAAATTGCATCCGGAGCGTGCGCTCCGCTGGTTAACGCATTCCTCATTCCCGGAATTGCCCTGAACCAGCCATGGAAAATATGCCAGGGAAACAAAGGGAGCAGCGAGGCGGAATTCCCGGGAAATGGGGAGCACAAGCCCTGGAGGGGCGCTCCAGGTTTGGGCGCATCCCAGAATTTCCTGTGGGCAGGCTCTGGGCTGTCCATAAGGAGCTGCACGGCGGCACCGGCATCGGCCTCATCCCGACCCCATTCCCTCATCCTCAACCTCTCCCAGCCCCGTCCGCTCCCTCCATACCTTCTTCCCGATGAGCTTCTTGCGCAGGAACTCCCGGGCCTCGAACATGTAGGGAATGTCGTAGAGCGGCCTCAGCTTCCTGTTCTTGTCCTGCCGAGAGAGGGGACAGGGTCAGGGCATTCCCAAATCCATCCCGGATCGGCTGCCAGGTGCGCGGCCAGCCCCACAGCCCAGCTCAGGCTTCCCAAGCTGCACTGAGCCCCAGGGGGACCCCGGGATGATCGCAACATGTCCCAGAGCGGTGCCGGGCTGGGCAGCTCTGAGCGGCAGCTCCTGAAGGGAACGGATGGGATGACGGGAATTTGGGGTGGGGGTGACCAGGGTGACCCCCGGGCTGTCCGGTCCCTGCCCCGGGGCAGCTCCTGGCATCAAATCCTGCAAAGGCTGAGAAAAAGCGGAGTTTTTCAACGGAACAGGGATTCAACCCAAAGCAACCCAACGGGACCCAAAGTGACCCAAAGTGACCCAACATGACCCAAAGTGACCCAAAGTAATCCAACACAACCCAAAGTGACGCAATGTGACCCAACACAACCCAACCCCAGTGGAGGATGGCCCCAGCCACCGCTCTGCCCTCTGGCACAGTGCCATGGGCATGGCCCCCTCACACCCCCCCAAGGTGGGGAGGAAATCACGGAAAAGAGGGAGATCGGGCCAAAGCAGCCAGAACGGAGGAGTGGAGTCAGACCAGAGACGGAGCAGGAGGACACAGGCGCCGGCACTCAGCTCCTCCCTGAGGAACGAGGCTGGACAGAGATCATTGTCCTTCGTGTCGCTCATTCCCCGCTGCTCCTCCGCCCGCATTGCCATGGCCCTGCCGGCACCGGTGACGGGAACAGGATGGATCCTGTCGGGGATCTCCGGGAACCCACACCCAGAGCCAGTGATGGGAACGGGATGGATCCTGCCAGGGGATCTCCTGGAACCCACAGCCAGCACCGACCCCATCCCAGAGGAGGCTCCTGCTGCAGGCAGGGGCTGAAAAGCCCTTCCCAGGCACGTCCCGATCCTGGCGGGATTTCCCCTGGGAATGGGAGCTTTTACATTCGCTGGGGACCAGCCATGGCACAGAAAAGGTTCCTGGCACCCAGCGAGTGTAAAAGCTCCCATTTCCAGGGAGCTCTGACACGCCAGGCCCGGAGCTGCTTTTCCAGCAGGGAAGAGCTTTGTCCCGGCCCCAGGTACAGCCAGGCCCAGCTGGGCACACGAGGGTGGCACAGCTCGGACTGGGCTGCGGCCCTCGGGAAGGCCGGCACCGTGCCCCGCTCCCGGCGAGGCACTCAGGATGGAGGTGTCTCCACTATTTAGCCGCTGCCAGAAGAATTCCTGTTCCCGTGCCAGGGCTGCAGTGGAGCCCTGCGATAAATCCTGCGGGGCTGCCGGGGGCTCCTCCCGCAGCATCTCCCCCTGGATCCCTGGTGTTCCCCAGGGCCGGAGCGCTCCCGGAGCCGCTCCCGCTCCACGGAAGCCGGGAGAGTGGGATGACGAATTCCTCACTTCCCAGAGCCACAGAACCGCCGCCGTCGCTCCACGGAAAAATCACCACACGGAGATGGAGGATTCAGCCCGGGGGTGGCACGGGGCTGGCTCAGCCCCACTCGGGCACCTGCTGCCCCCAGAGCAGACCCCGGCGCTGCTCCAGCCCCATGGCGGTGGGAGCTCGGATCGAGCACAGAGGAGCTGCCGTGGCACCGCCGGCCTCTCCCTGCACCCCTTCCCAGGGGAGCACAGCTCCCACTGTCCCAACTTCCAGCCTCTGCCCGTGCGCTCCCGGAGCATTCCCAGATCCCGATCCCCGGGGTGACTGCTGGATCCTGCCGCCGGTGGGACCTGATGGATCTGAGCACCGAGACTCTCCCGCCCTCGCCAAGGTCACGGCGAAGCTCCGGCACCGAGCGTGGCTCCGCGCCGCAAAGCCCTGTGCAAACACTAATTAATCCTCACTAACGAACTCCAAATTTATGGCTTAGTTAAGTGTCTGTCTGGCACAGGCTGTTAAATCCCTAATCCCATCCCTCCGGAGCGCGGGAAGCGGGACGGCAATGCCCTGGGTGGCCCCGGCAGAGCCGGGCGCTCGGGAGCTGGCGGAGAATTCCTGCAGGAGCCGTGGAGGCAGGACCTGAGTCCTCACCAGAGCTCCGTGACGTGTGCAGCCACTGTGACCACCCCAGAAAGGGGTCACCCCAAAAAGGGACCACCCCAGAAAGGGACATCCAGCATGGGCACCGCAGCACCGGTGCCATTCCCGTGCCAAACTGGGATCCTCCGTGGCCCCATCGTGCCAGTCCTGGATGCACCGTGGAGGTGGGACCTGAGTCCTCGCCAAAGCTGCCTTGGAGGGTCTGCAGCCCCTGGGCCCACCCCAAAAAGGGATCACCCCAAAAGGGATCACCCCAAAAGGGGTCACCCCAAAAGGGATCACCCCAAAAGGGGTCACCCCAAAGGGGGTCACCAGCACAGACCCCGCAGTGCTGTTCCGGGACCGACGGCTGTCCCATTCCAGCCCCAGATGTGCCGGCGGTGACCAAGCTTCACATCCTGCTGCTGCTGCAAGATGCCAATTCCCTTTGGGAATTCCCAGCGCACGGCCTGGCTGTGCCAGGAGCTAGATAATGGGAACGTTTAAGTGCCCAACCCAAACCACCCTGACCGCCGCCCTGTCAGCCCCCATTAAATCCCGATTTTTAGTCCCACAAAAATGACATCCCCGGCACAGGAAAAGCGGTGGCTGATGGCTCTGGGAAACTGTTCAAGAACTCGGACGCTCGGCGGAGGTTTTGCAAATAAACACGAAAAATCAATGGAACAGCGGGAAGTTAACGGAATTCCACAGTCGGCAAACTCCGGCAATTTCCAACTGGAGAAGGATTTTGTTGGGTTTTACACATTTTCCCAGGCAGGAGTTGGATTCTAACAGTCACCTCGGGATGTTCATATCCAGGCTGGGAACAGCCTGGGACCGTGGAGGTGTCCCTGCCCATGGTGGGACTGGACGGGCCTGACGGTCCCATCCAACCCAAGGACTCATCCCAATCCATGCTGGGACTCCACGATCCCATGCAAGGCCACTCCTGTCTCTCCCTGGCTGCTGGAGAGAGTCATCAGCCCATGAGAAGTTAATTAAGCCCAGGGATCTGAAGCTCACTTAATTAAAGGTGAGCAGCGAGGACGTCGTTCCATTAGCAACGGAGTCGGAGCTGCATCTTCAGGGAGCTGCCGGAGGAGGGGGGGAGCTGCTCCTTTCCCCACCGGAACAGGGAGATTTCCATCCCCAATTCCATGGGAATGTGCTGCTTTATCCCAGGAACCCGGGGCGGGACAGCAGCGCTTTGGTTCCAGCGAGGGACGGAGCGGCTCCAAAGGGATTGGAGCAGCGCTGGGGCCGGCAGACCCCGAATTCCCTGCTCCCGAAACAGCCCCCGCGGCTCGGAACACCCGACAGGGCAGACAATTCCGGCTCTCCTGCCCAATTAACGCGCCACACCGGGTGGTGCCTCGTTAAGGTGTATTTCCAGGGAAACCGCAGCCCGGATCCGCCAGGATTCCGGGGCGGATTGAACATGGAATGCTGCCGTTCCCAGCGGCCGGGGGTCCTGCTCCCGGCCCCAGCCCCTTCCCAAGGGCAGAGCTGGGGGTGCTGACGGATACAGACACAGCTGGAGCAGCTGGAAACGCTCCGAGAGCCGGGATGGCAAATCCAGCTCCACATTCCAGGGCTCCCAAGGGTTCCAGGGTCCGTACAGCTTGTGGGGCCAGGATCCCATCCGGAGCCGCAGAGGCTCCCGGGGATCCATGGAGGATCTACGGGAAGCCAAAGCAGGGCAGGGGCGATGGCTCATCAGTGGTGTCACGCCACGGTTCACCCTTGGCTGAACCTGCCAGGGACATGCCGGGTGGGAAATCCCTCCGGAGATCCATCCCAGGGCGGTGGCAGGGAGCAGGCAGGGTCTGGAGCACACATCCCACTGATCCCGGGGCGCTCGGAGCAGGGGGCACAGCCCGATCCCCCCGCATGAGCCACAGCTCACAGCTCCCCATGCAAACACTTCGGGGGTTTTTCCAAGAATTCCGGGTGCCAACGCTCAAGGGGGATCCCAGCGGCGCCGAGGGGACACAGAGCCCGGTGGCACTGGGGAATGGCAGGTGGGGAGAGCCCCCCGCCCCTGCCAGTGCAATTAGGAAAGCTCATTATTTGTAAAGTAATTAGCAGAGTTAATCAACTCCCAGCGCCACAGCGGAATGAGCGGGAGGAGAGCGGGAGCTGCTAGCTGGAAACGCCAGCGCCGGGAGCGGGGACAGGGACACTGCAGCCCCGAGGGTCCCCAGGGTGGGGCTGGTGCCGGGGCAGAGCCGAGCACTGGGACAAGGATCCCATCCGGAGCAGGAGCGGCTCCTGGGACCCACGGAGGCTCCTGCTCCCGGGGAGCCAAGGCAGGGCAGGGCGATGGCTCATCGGCAGTGTCACGCCACGGTTCACCCTCGGCTGAACCTGCCAGGGACGTGCCGGGTGGGAAATCCATCCGGAGCTCCATCCCAGGGCGGTGACAGGGAGCAGCTGCGTGCGGAGCGCTCGGGAGCGGCTGCTCTGCATCAGCGCCGGGGAAGCTCCGCTCCGCTCGGGCCCCGCGAGCCTCCAGCGGCTCCTGCCCGGCGCCCCGGGAGCCTGGCACGGCTGGGAGTGACACCGGGAGCAGCCACTGCCCCAGGGGAGCGGCAGCCCTGCGGACTGCAGGGATGTGCCATGCACAGGGATGAGACGAGCGGCTCCCAGTGACATCCCGGTGACATCCCGGTGACATCCCGGTGACAACCCGGTGACAACCCGGTGACATCCCAGTGACATCCCAGTGACATCTCGGTGACTTTTGCAGGCAGCCCCGAGCAGGTGCTTGCTCAGGGAGCGATGCCTGAAGTGGGCGCTTGGCTTCCCCAGCCTCTCCTGCTGCCGCCCTGCCCCACACGCAGCCACTCGGGTGCCAGCAGCTGGCAGCACTGCAGGGTTTGGTGGCATTCGGGGACAGAGGGCACAGCCAGGGGCTGCTGGGGAGAAGGGCAGCACAGCCTGAGAGCCATGGGATAACTGAGGCTGGAAAAGCCTCGGAGCCCAGCAAGTCCAACCATCCCCAGCACTGCCGAGGCCACCACTGCCCATGTCCCCAAGTGCCACATCCGCAGGGCTTTGAAATCCCAGCAGGGATGGGGACTCCACCCCTGCCCTGGGCAGCTGTGCCAGGGCTGGACAGCCCTTCCAGGAGGGAATTCCCAATGTCCACCCTGCCCCTCCCCGGCCCAGCCTGAGGCCGTTCCCTCTCCTCCTGTCGCTGTCCCCTGCGAGCACAGCCCGACCCCCCCGGCTGTCCCCTCCTGGCAGGAGCTGTGCAGAGCCACAAGGTGCCCCTGATCCCCCTTTGCTCCAGGCTGAGCCCTTCCCCAGCTCCCTCAGCCTCTCCTGGGGCTCCAGACTCTTCCCAGCTCTGTCCCTGCCCTGGACATGCTCAGCCCCTCAGGGCTCTCCAGAGCTCCCCAGGATTCCAGGGGTCCCTCAGCAGGGCCAGCACAGGGGACAGTCCCTGCCCTGGGGCTGTGCCCACACCGGGGCTGGCACAGCCCAGGGGCCATCGGCCTCCTGCCCCCCCGGGCACCCCTGGGCTCGTGTCCAGCGCTGGCACAGCATTCCCAGGCCCTTCCCCAGCTTCCCAGCCCCTCTGCCCCAGCCTGGAGCGCTCCAGGGGCTCGGGGTGCCCCAGGGGCAGGAGCTGGCATTTCATGGAATCCCAGACTGATTTGCTTTGGAAGGGACCCCAGAGCCCACCCAGTGCCACCCCTGCCATGGCAGGGACACCTGCCACTGCCCCAGGCTGCTCCAAGCCCCAATGTCCAGCCTGGCCTGGGACCCTGCAGGGATCCAGGGGCAGCCACAGCTGCTCTGGGCCTTCACTATCAAACCAAGATCCTGCCAGAGCCTTTCACTGCAATTTGACCATTTTAACACAATTCCCATTTTCCCAGCACATGGAAAGTCGCAAGGGCCCCTGTCCCAGTCCTGCATGGCACCAGCACGACCCAGGGCAGGGCGATCTGGAGGTGCCCCCCGAGCTGTCACCCGCTGGCTCTGGGGGTCAACTCTGTCCCCTCAGGACTGGGGACCGTTCCCGGGGCCGTGACTCCCGTGCCAGCCTTCCTCACTTCCCAACAGAACCAGAGCCGCTCCGAGTCCCCCCCGGCAGCTGCTCGAGTCCTTCCCGCTCTGCCCAGGCTCCTCTCCCGCCTCTCCCGCAGCAGCTCCCGGCACTGCGGGAGCTCAGCACGGCCAGGCCCAGCCGGGATTTGGGATCAGCACCGAAGGCTTGTCCCCATCATCATCATCCTCACCAGGGAACCACGTCTGGCACGGAGTGACTTCTCCGCATCACACAGTGCCCTTCCCACAGCCCGCCCAGGGAGCTGCTGCTGGGCCGAGGCTGCTCCATCCCAGCCGCTGTCTTTTCCTGTCTCATCCCATATCCATCGCCCGCCTCCCTCATCGGAGCCGACAGAGCCGGGCCCGGTATTGATGGTGCTGCCGGCGCTCCCGGCTCCCGGCTCCTCCCCAGGGCACCGGGAGCAGCTCCGGAGCCTGGCGGGACCATCAATCTCCACGGAGCCCGAAGGCTCCGATTCATCACCGCAGAGAGCAGCCCTCATTTCAACCTTCTGCTGCCTCCATGTGCTCCCGGCTCCGCTCCCTCCGCCGGGCTGGGTCCTCTCCGCGCGGGAGAGCGGCGGCACGCAGAGCCTGGCGGTGGGAATCACCCTGCAGTGGGCTCGGGCTGTCCCGGACATTCCTGGGCATGGGGAACAGCAGGAATTGCAGCCCAGGACATTCCCAGGCACGGAGAACAGCAGGAATTGCAGCCCAGGACATTCCCAGGCACTGAGAACAGCAGGAATTGCAGTCCAGGACATTCCCAGGCACGGGGAACAGCAGGAATTGCAGCCCAGGACATTCCCAGCCATTTGGGAAAGGATGGAGGAGCAGCAGCACCCCAATGGTGTTGTGGTGTCATCCAAAATTGGGGCCCACTGAGCCCTGGGCATTCTCAAAGGGATCCCTGCCCAGGGATAACAGGATCCCAAAGGAGGAAGGAAGGTTTTCCTCCTCTCTGAACGCACCAGCAGCTGTTGGGGCCGGGAGCTCCCTGCATGGAGCAGAAAGTGGGGGGATTACCCCTGAAATCCTCCCAGTCTCCCTCCGGGAATCCGCCCCTGCCATGAGAGGCGCCCGGGTTGGATTCCAGAGCAGGGGGGCTCCCAGGGGTGCCGGAGCCTCCCAGGACAGCGCGGGGCCGGGCCCGGTCACCTTGAGGCTCCTCTTGCCTGACGGAGCAGCAGATGAGGCAGGAACAGGATTTTCCACAGGAATTCCAGGGCTGCATTAATGCCTCGCACTCCGGAGCTGCTCCGGAGCCCCATTCCCACTCCGGAGGGATGGAGCCGGGACAAGTGCAGACGTGGGATGTGCACACCCCACTGCCTGCCCCACAGCCAGCGCCACAGCATTCCAGGAAAAACCCTGTGTGGCACCGCCTGATTCCCACACGCACCGGGAAAACATTCCCAGTCCCTCTGGGATCCCAACCGAGCTGAGACCAAACCCATGGAATGTGGACGGAGAAAGGAGCGCCCAAATCTCCAGTCCCTGGAGCCCAGCACCTCCAGCTCCTCAAAAACAGCTCCAAAAGCCATTTTGGTTGTGGCCCGGAATTCCCTGAGGGCTCCACGCTGGGAATTTGCTCCCGAGCCACAAGAACAGCGCATTCCAGAGTGGGAATGCTCTGTGTCCGGGCAGAGGGAGCTCCATGCTCATGGCACACGCTGCTCCCAATTAAGCAGCTTAAATTAATGAAGTTGTTGGTCTTGTCAGCAAGGGCTGTACATGGAACCGGCATCCCCTGGGAGCCGCTCCCCATGGCACCGGAATGAGCCAGAGCCTGCCCGGGATGAGCCAGAGCCTGCCGGGATGAGCCGGAGCTGCCCGGGATGATCCAGAGCTGCCCGGGATGAGCCGGAGCCTGCCCGGGATGAGCCAGAGCTGCCGGGATGAGCCAGAGCCTGCCGGGATGAGCCAGAGCCTGCCGGGATGAGCCAGAGCCTGCCGGGATGAGCCGGAGCTGCCNGAGCCAGAGCCTGCCGGGGTGAGCCGGAGCCTGCCCGGGATGAGCCGGAGCCTGCCCGGGATGAGCCAGAGCCTGCTGGGATGAGCCGGAGCTGCCCGGGATGATCCAGAGCCTGCTGGGATGAGCCAGAGCTGCCCGGGCTGAGCCAGATCCGGTGCTGCCCCATCACAGGATCCCACTGCTGACCCCAGCTGCTGCGGATGGAGCTCCACAGCCTCAGCATTCCACCTGGGAGACCCCAAAGTGGGGGCACCACCCCCCAGTATGGGGGTCTGAGACCCTGGTGTCAGAACAGCCCCAGATCCCCGTGGGAGCGGCGCTCCCGTGCCGGCTCTGCTCCCTGTGCGCTCCGAGATTCCCTCTGCACGACCATCCTCATCATCCCGGACAGGGAGGAAGGCCCAGGAAGCCTCGGCTCCGCCGGGAGCTGGAACAGGAACGCCGCAGGACAAATGGGGACGGCGGGGAACGATGGAAGCGACGGCACGGAAATAACCAGAGCTGCTTCAGCACAACAGAGAACTATAAATAATAAAGTTATAAATTATAGAATCCAGGAATCAGCGAGTGGGGTGGGTGGGAAGGGACCTCAG
>VZRL01003395.1:46545-68089 GCA_013397895.1 Origma solitaria
CCCTGGAGAAGGGAAGGACCCAGGGAGAGCTGCGAGCCCCTGGCAGGGCCTGAAGGGCTCCAGGAGAGCTGCAGAGGGACTGGGGACAAGGCGTGCAGGGACAGGAGGCAGGGAATGGCTTCCCAGTGGCAGAGGGCAGGGCCAGATGGGATCTTGGGAATTGGGAATTGCTGGCTGGGAGGGTGGGGAGGAGCAGGGCTGGAATTGCCAGAGCAGCTGTGGCTGCCCCTGGATCCCTGCAGTGTCCCAGGCCAGGCTGGACATTGGGGCTTGGAGCAGCCTGGGACAGTGGCAGGTGTCCCTGCCAGGGCAGGGGTGGCACTGGGTGATGTTTAAGGTCCCTTCCCACCCAACCATTCCAGGATTTTATGATTCCAACATTCCTGGCTGAGGAAATATCGAGGAAGAATTCCTGAATTTGGGCTGGGGTGCTGACGGGAGCCTCCCCAGGGCTTTAACGCCGCTGGTAGCTCCAAACTCCTCCGTGGGGGCAGCAGGGAAGGCAGTGCCCTTCCAAGGGATTAATGGGGGAATCAGCTGAGCACGGCGCTGCCCATTCCCGCGGGATCCATCATCCATCGGCGCTTGGCTCGGTGCCCCTCTCTGGGGCTGATGAGGAAATTGAGACATCCCAAAATATCCACTCCTTCCGCAAATCGTTTGTGGTATTTTCCTTTGCCATTTCCCCACCGCAACGTTGGAATTTGGTGTTCAATGAGCCCAACTTCCCCGACAGCCCCGGGAGCTCTGGAAGAGCTGCTCCCAGGGAGGCTTTGCTCCCTGGAAAAGCGGTGCCAGCAGCCCCAGCACAGCCAGGAGCATCCCTGCTCCAGGTACCCAGCTTTTCCCGGATAAACGGGAGACACGGCTCGGCTGCCGCAGGGTTCTTCTTCCCAACCACTGGAATTCATCCACCCCCAGCTTGTGTGTCACCCTCTGGCATGAACTGTCCAGGAAAAGGTGGAAATCACGGGAATAAGTTTGAATTATGCTGAATACCTTTGCATGCTGGAATGCAGATCCCCATTGGCGAGCATTCCAGGCATTCCGAATTTTGGCGCCGCATTCCAGGCATCCCAAAGCAGGCCCCTGGAATCGGGGGACACACCCCAACCCCCCCTGTTTGGGAGATGGGGGTTCCGGGCTGCCCCCAATGGAATCCATGCGGCCCCGGGACACCCGGGGGTCCCTGCGGTGCCCCCGAGCCCCCCGAGCTCCCAGCCAGAGCCGCCCCATGCCCGGCTCCCGAGGCTCCGGCGGGGATTCCATGCCCGGAATTCCACGATTCCAGCACAGAACAGTCGGGGCGGGCACGGGAGGCTCGGCCCGGGCTCTGCGGGCACCCAGCGAGGGCCACGCCGAGTTTGGAATCCTGCGGCGCTTTGGCTGCTCTGCTCCCAAGGAGAGGGAAAATGGGGTCAGCGCTCCCGGAACAGGGATGATCCCGACCTGGGCCCAGCTGCGGGACCCTGTGACACCGGGAGATGCTTCTGCTTCCCAAAACCGTCACCGAGGGACAGGAATGGGGACAGGGATGAGGATGGAGCTGGCAGCTGCTGCCAGGCACAGCCATTTCAGGGCTCCGGGAAGAGCCTCCACACTTTCCCCACCGTTATCCCGAATTTCAGGGGATAACTGCGAACCCTGAGGGATGCGGAGCAGGGCTGTCGCTCCAGGCCCCCCCTGCCCTGGATTTGGGGTCGTGTGGGAGGGGATGCACTCCCGGCCCCTTCTGTTCCCGCTCCCGGCGGATGTCATTGCTGCGGATCCTCCCGCACGGCCCTGCAGGCACCGCGACCGGAGGGGCTCCAGGCAGGAATTGTGCTGGAACGCGGGAGCAGCTCGGAGCCCAGCCCGGAGCCGGCCGGGAACCGGAGCTGCACCGGAGCGCTCCGAGCCCTCCGCACGTGACGGAGGCAAGGAGGAAAAGCAGCCGGGGAAAAGTAGGACAGCAGGGCCGGGAGCGAGGGAAGAGCTTCGGCGGATGGAGCTGCCTCCCCTCTGCGGGGCTGGGACAGGGGACACCCCGAGCTGTCACTGCCACCATCGCTGTCACCCCTGCCCTGCTACAGGACACCCTGAGATCCCTCGCCAGCCCCAGGGGGCTGTGCTGTGCTGGCGGGTCCGGGGAAAAGGGTCTGGGGAAAAGGGTCTGTGGAAAGGGGTCTGGGGAAAAGGGGTCTGGGGGAAAGGGTCTGGGGGAAAGGGTCTGGGGAAAAGGCAGGAGGGATCCATCAGCCACGGCGCAGGCAGGACGTTTGATGGCGGCAGGTCCATGGACAGACCCGGACTGTGGCACAGGATCCCTGGCTCATGGAACAGAATCCATGGCCCAGCCCCAGTCCCTGGCACAGCCCAAGCCACCTCTGGCACATGCATGGTGACACCGGAGCCGTGCCAGGCCAGGCCACGCCACCCCCGGGCCAGGACGGGCCCAGCCCTTCCCCACCACCAAACCCTGCGGATCCAGGGCAGCTCCTCCATGGAAAGTCATTTCCAAGGGTCCCCCCATGGCTTTGCCACTTGCACTGGGAATTTGGGGAGGCTGTGAGGTGCTCCCAGTGTCCCCAGGGATGGCCGGTGCCACCGGAGCCCAGGAACACGAGCTGGGGGAAGGAGCTGGGGGGGCTGCGGGTGCCAGCGAGGGACGTTCCCGATCCGTCCCCCCCTCCATCCATCCATCCGTCACGTCTCCAAACGTCTGGCACTAAATGCAGCCGGTGCTAATGGCAGGGGGAATATTCATGATTCCCGATTCCCGGGAGAGGTGCGGGAATGGGGGTGTTCCCACCGCTCCCACGGCTCAAACCCCCGAGTGGTGCCGGGGCTGGGAGGCTCCAAGCTGCCGTTCCAGCCTTCCTGAGCAGGGGGGGATGCGTGCCTTGGGATAAACAAAGAGCCCTGGCCCAGCTGGGACCCCCTGTGACCGCTCTGAGACGGGAACAGGATGGAATTAGCCGGAGGGGACAAGAGCCTGGGCTGGGATGGAGCCACTCGTGTCCCGTCCCTGTCCCAGGAGCTGCTGGGTGATGCCACCGTGTGCCCCGGGCGGTCACCAGGCAGGATCCGGGGTGATGATGGAGCCGTGCCGAGCTCCGAACCCCAGCTCCGGGCAGGGCCGGCTCCGGCTGCCTCCCGCACAGAGCAGAGGGAATGCAGCCAGCGCGGAGGCTCATCCCACACTGAAATCAGGGATCAATTCCCGAGGCACAAGGGCAGGAGCATTAATTGCAGAGCTCAGCTCTGTGCCAGGATTGAGGCTCCGCTCCAATTCAGTGCAATTTTCCATGCGCTGAGGAATTCCAGCAGCTCCCGAGGAGCTCAGAAGGTCAAAGCTCTGCTCTCCCAGCAGCGTTTTCACGCTCATCCAGCGGAGCGAGAAACAGCCGGGGCCAGCACGGACCAAACCTCTGGAGCGGCTCCCGGAGTGCGCGAGGCTGGAGCCGCATCCTCGGGAATGCGAGCTGGCAGGTGCCTGCATCTCCCTCCAAGCATCGGTGTCACAACACCAGGCAGGAATTACAACAGAGGAATTACAGCACTTAACGGGAAGTGGTTGGGGAAGTATCTTAGCACAGCCTGATCTCCAGGGATTATTCCTTCCATGCGCCAGATCCCGCGTTCCGGCGGCAGCAGATGGGCTGAGCAGGGCCTGCTCGGAGCAGCACGGCCCCAGGGCCTCCCAGAGCTGCTGCCTCATGGAAAAGCTGCTCCGTAATTGCTGGCAAGCTCCTGCCCAGATTCCCGGCCGGCTCCGGGGCTGGCCGGCTGCTCCAGCACCAGCCTGGCTTCTGCTGCCGCTGCTGCCGCTCCAGCGCTCCGGGCTGGAGTCTGTTCCCTTTTCGCTGCTGCGCTGCTGCTCTCTGAGCCATGAGCAATTTCCCGGGATGCCAGCAGCTGTAATCCATACAGGAACCCAACCGTGCCAGCTCACAAATGAATCCGGCAGCAGCAGGCCTTGTACCTGGCCGCGGCAGCTCCCCCGGGAGCCGACCCGGCCGTGCCGCGCGCTCAGACATTTGCTCGCGGCCGCGGAGGGAAAACGCTCCGGAGACGAAGCGGAGCCATTCCCTGGATCCCCCCAGCCCCCCCAGCCGGAATTTAACACCCTGAGCTGCCGGGAGCTGCGGTGCCGCAATCCAGAGCCGCGGATTAAACAGCAAAGCACTGCTTTTCCAGGCAGGAATGACTTTGGGAGCAGCGGGAGGCACGGCAGCCCGAGATGCAAGCGAATCACTTTCGTGCAGCACTTGCTGCCCGGAGGGCACATTCCAGGTTCCCAGAACATGCTGACTGCACTCGTCTTCTCCCTGGAAGCAACTGCAGCTCCCATTAAATATTGATCCGGGAACTCCGGTGCCCCCACTCCTCCTCTCCTCGGCTCTGCCAATATTTAGAATCCATTAAAGCCGCGTGCGAAGCTCTCGGAGCTCAGGCGGCTCCGCGCCGGCCACGCCGGCAAATCAGTTCCGTTACACAATCCATGGATGAGCTGCCATGATCCCTGTAGCTGTAATTTAGCGGGAGCGGGCCCGGATGAGTTCATGGCTTTGTTCCTCGTTAATCTTTCATGCTCGTTGAGTGCGGAGCAATTTGTGTAGTACAAACCTGCACAACAAATCGGAGCCGCGACCTGCTCCGTGCGCATCTCGCCCGGCAGCGCGGCCTTGGATTCAGCCCCCGGGTCCTGGGAACGGCTCCCTGAACTGTCCCCATCGCACCCACGGGGACAAGGACAACAAGGAGGGGGCAGAGGGAGCTCGGCCGAGCTGGGGATCCCCCGGTTCCTCCAGGCTCATTCCCAGAAGGATCACAGAATGCTGTGGGTGGGAAGGGACCTTGACCATCCAGTGCCACCCCTGCCATGGCAGGGACACTTCCCCTGTCCCGGGCTGCTCCAAGCTCCCCCAGCCTCGGACACTGCCCGGGATCCAGGGGCAGCCACGGCCTCGGCAGCGCAGCCCTCGGGATCTGTGCTGGCAATCGATCCCTCCAGAGGCTCTGGCAGAGCCCACCGAGCGCCGAGCGCCTGGAAAGCGCTCCCTGTCCCAGCCCCTCCTCCCAAGCCTCTCCTGGCAGGGCTGCGGCGCTGCCCGCGCTCCCGAGGGTGCCAGCGGAGCCTCTGCAGGGCCCGGGGAACGTTCCCAGCTCCCAGCGCGGAGCTGCCAAGCCGTGCAGCCACCTCTTCTCAAAATCCAGCTGGCTGCTCCCTGGAAAAGCTCCCGGCGGACACCTGCAAACCATCTGTCGAGCGGCACCCACCGAGCAGGACCAGGCGCCCACGGTGCCCCAGGCTCCCCGTGGGTATCCGGGGTGGCTCCGAGCCGGGAGCAGCAGCTCATTTCCAGGGATGGAGCAGCTGGGATTGCTAAAAATGGGTAGGATGGGATCTTTCCCAGCTCCTTTCCCTGCTCTCCCGCAGGGTTATAAATCCAACTGGAACTGCCTCAAAACCAGAGCTCCGGGGCCGGGCTGTCCTTGGCCCCAAGGTCACTCCCTGCCCTCGCTGCCTCCGGCGGTGCCGGACAGGGCTGGCAGAGCTCCAGGCAGGTCGTTGGTACAGAGCTCTTCCAATCCCACAGAAATACCCCGGGAACCAGCCAGGGACAGGGAAAGGAGCAGAGGAAGCACCGGTTCTGAGGGGTTTGGGGAGAACACAGCTCTCCCTGGAATCTGCTGGGATGCGCAGGATGAGGGGCGGGAGCAGCCACATCCACCACCCCGCTGAGGGAACAGGGACACGGAGCGACCATGGCGTTCCCAGCACACCAAAATCCTGCCAGGATTCCAACCCCAGCCCCAGA
This sequence comes from Origma solitaria, assembly GCA_013397895.1. Classification (NCBI taxonomy): domain Eukaryota; kingdom Metazoa; phylum Chordata; class Aves; order Passeriformes; family Acanthizidae; genus Origma; species Origma solitaria. The sequence continues at coordinate 52,350 of VZRL01003395.1, forward strand.
GTCATTGGGACCTGCAGGCACAGCGTGTCTGGAGAGCCGGACACAGCCACGGGAATCCCACCCGGCAGCTCCCCGGGAGCAGGGAGAGCGATGTCCCACGTTCCAGGCGGGATGCCGATCCCTGGCGGTGAGGGCCCCGCTCTCCGGAGGCTGGCGGGAGCGGGGGCTGGATGATCCAGCAGCTCCCTGCCTTTGGAATCACAGCTGAAAGCAAAGGAACCTGCGTGCAGCTCCTCTGAGAGCTGGGAAAAAAATATCTGAGCCCAAATCCATCTGTTCTCCCTCTTCTGGAGCCATTTCCAGCTTCCCTGTGCCGCCAGCTTTTCCCTGCCCGGGCTGGTGGCAGCTCTGGGCGGCTCCCGTTGCTCCGGAGCAGGCGCAGCGCCAGGATCCCCATCCTAAATCCCAGCCCGGATCCCTCCCCAGCACTGCCGTGGGGCACAGGGACAGGAACGAGCCACCATCCAGGACAAACACGGAAAACCGGAGAGCCTCAGCTTTGCATCCCTGGAAAACACGCCTGGAAGTGTCCCAGGGCCGTCCCGACAGTCCCTGGAGGAATCCCACACCTCCAGCGCCAGCCTTATCTCGGCTGCGCAGGCAGGGCCCGGGGAGTCCTGGAGCAGCGCTCCGCCGGGGAACAAGCCGGGAGATCTCCCAATCCTGCTCCCAGCTCCTTCCTGCTGCTGCCAGCGCTCCCAAAGCCCGGAGCCCCAATCCCTGCTCCGGCCGGGGACACTGCCCCAATTCCAGCCTCCCCACGCCCAGCCCACCACCGGCAGGCTGCTTGTTCCTGGCGTTCTCCCGTTGAATCAGGATCCATGTGTTCGACTCCCCCTCCTCCAGAGAATTCCCAATTAAGAGATCAATTTAGATAAATTGGGGATTGGAGCAGATTTGTGCTGCAATTGCAGCAAATCCAGAAAATTCAGCCGGAGCGGCTGACAGGAGCCCGGAATGTGGCTGTCCGAGGGAATGAGCTTGTGACTGGAAAAGGGAATGGAAATATCCCGAACTCTGGGAATGCTGGTGACCCAGAAAAGCTCTGAGGCGGAACCCACAGGTGGATCCAACAGGTCTGAGCCCCTCTCGCTCTTCCTGGGAATCGGCTCTTCCTTCCATGCCATGGAACTGCCGGACACGGCTCAGCTCCACCTCTGGATGGATGCAACACCAGGAAATTGCTCCAGCAGGGCCGAATCCATCACCCAAATGCAGAGATCCCAAATCCCAGCACAGGGTTTGGGGGCTGCAGCCATGGAAATGGCTTCCCTGCATCCACAGGCACCCGGAGCATCTCAAGGACTGGAGCATCCCACGTGCCCAGCCCCAGATGGGGCCACATCCCAGTGAGAGATCCCAGCCATCCCAGTGAGATTCCAGCCATCCCAGTGAGCTGTTCCAGCCATCCCAGTGAGAGATTCCAGCCATCCCAGTGAGATTTCAGCCATCCCAGTGAGATTCCAGCCATCCCAGTGAGAGATTCCAGCCATCCCAGTGAGAGATTCCAGCCATCCCAGTGAGATTCCAGCCATCCCAGTGAGAGATTCCAGCCATCCCAGTGAGATTCCAGCCATCCCAGTGAGAGATTCCAGCCATCCCAGTGAGATTCCAGCCATCCCAGTGAGAGATTCCAGCCATCCCAGTGAGATTCCAGCCATCCCAGTGAGAGATTCCAGCCATCCCAGTGAGATTCCAGCCATCCCAGTGAGAGATTCCAGCCATCCCAGTGAGATTCCAGCCATCCCAGTGAGAGATTCCAGCCATCCCAGTGAGATTCCAGCCATCCCAGTGAGAGATTCCAGCCATCCCAGTGAGATTCCAGCCATCCCAGTGAGAGATTCCAGCCATCCCAGTGAGATTCCAGCCATCCCAGTGAGAGATTCCAGCCATCCCAGTGAGATTCCAGCCATCCCAGTGAGAGATTCCAGCCATCCCAGTGAGATTCCAGCCATCCCAGTGAGAGATTCCAGCCATCCCAGTGAGATTCCAGCCATCCCAGTGAGAGATTCCAGCCATCCCAGTGAGATTCCAGCCATCCCAGTGAGAGATTCCAGCCATCCCAGTGAGATTCCAGCCATCCCAGTGAGAGATTCCAGCCATCCCAGTGAGATTCCAGCCATCCCAGTGAGAGATTCCAGCCATCCCAGTGAGATTCCAGCCATCCCAGTGAGAGATTCCAGCCATCCCAGTGAGCTGTTCCAGCCATCCCAGTGAGATTCCAGCCATCCCAGTGAGATTCCAGCTATCCCAGTGAGAGATTCCAGCCACCCCACTGAGCTGTTCCAGCCATCCCAGTGGGGTGTTCCAGCCTGGTGAGCTCCCAGCCATCCTGATGAGGATTCCAGATTCTGACCATCCAGGTGAGGTTTCCCAGCTGCTCCCGCAGCCCCCGGTGCCAGTGCTGCCCCTGGAGCAGGGGGAGATCCGTGTCCATCCCGACCCGCGACGTTCCTGCGCAGAGCCGAGCGCTGGGGACATTCCCGGCCGTCGGCTCCCGGGATTCATCGGCACGGGAGATGAAAGGCTGGAGATGAAAGGCTGCAGGATTCCATCGCACTCCATTTTCTGTCTGTCACTTCCCATCTCCTCCATCCGGAGCCGTGGGAGCAATTAGCACTTGGCAGGTTGGGATGGAATTCCCGACAGAGCCATGATGTCCCGGGGCTCCAGCAGCGGTGTGAGGGGGGGAAGAGCCCACGGAGGGGCGTCGGGAGAAAAACCTTCCAGGAGAGCCTGGAATCAGCCCTAAATCACTTTTTATCTATTTTATATTTTAAATTACACAAAGGTATGCATTATATAAGTGCTCCTAGAATTTACATGGATCACAGAATCCCGGGATCCCTGAGGATGGAAAAGCCCTCCAAGGTCACCGAGTCCAGGCTGTGCCCCATCCCCACCTTGTCCCCAGCCCAGAGCTCCGAGTGCCACCTCCAGGAATTCCTTGGACACCTCCAGAGGCGGGGACTCCGAATTTCCCTTTCCAATGCCTGACCACCCTGAGCCTCCCCTGGCCCAGCCTGAGGCCATTCCCTCTCCTCCTGCCCCTGTTCCCTGGGAGCACAGCCCGAAATGCCCACATATTATAAATATTCCTGTACATTTTCTACAAATCCATAAACATTCCATGGACGTGCCCACGGAGAGATGTCCATGCTGATATTTGAGATATAAATAGGTGTGTGCACAGTCCCTGATCTCTGGATCCGCCTCGGGAATAGCAGCAGGGATGGGGTGCCCACCCCGAACCCCAGTGAGGGCGGCTTTGGTGCCTTGTGGAATTCTTGGATGTTTTTTCCATTATTTTAACAGCTGGTGTGGAAGGGGAGGAGCAAACCCGGCATTAATTGCACTGCTAGGTCATTAATGGCAGCGCCAGGGACGGAAACACAATGGAGTTATGGGAGGGTGAAACCCAGGGAGGATTAATTGGGATTTAATGGGAGCATCCCAGGCTGGGAGGGCCTCAGGGAGACCCCAGGGGGGCAGAACTGGAACCAGTTCAGGACACAAAATCCCCAGTTTGGGATTCCCAGAGCCACGACCAGCCCAGCTGCTCCTGCCCCAGGAGGAGGAGGGAAGCAGCTCTTCCTCGGAGGCCTGGGAATTCCACCCTTCCCAGGGTCTGGCAGCAGCACCCGGCCCCACAAACCCTCGATGGGCCCTAAAGGCACAGCTGATTCCAAATGCTGATCCCATTCCATGGGAACAGCCACGGACAGACACAGAGCAGCTACTCGGTGACACTGGGGTGCTGGGGTGTGACCTCAGTGCTGGGGGGTGACACTGGGGTGCTGGGGTGTGACATTGGGGTGCTGGGGTGTGACACTGGGGTGCTGGGGTGTGACACTGGAGTGCAGGGATGTGACACTGGGGTGCTGGGTTGTGACCTCAGTGCTGGGGTGTGACACTGGGGTGCTGGGATGTGACCTCAGTGCTGGGGTGTGNGGTGTGATATTGGGGTGCTGGGGTGTGACACTGGGGTGCAGGGATGTGACACTGGGGTGCTGGGGTGTGATATTGGGGTGCTAGGGTGTGACCTCAGTGTTGGGATGTGACACTGGAGTGCTGGGATGTGACACTGGGGTGCAGGGATGTGACACTGGGGTGCTGGGATGTGACACTGGGGTGCTGGGATGTGACACTGGAATGCTGGGACATGACATTGGAGTGCTGGGTTGAGACCTCAGGGTGCCAGGGACCCACAGGGACACCCCAGACTCGGGATCACATTTCGGAGTCCCCGGCAGCTCCCGGAATTCGGGGAAGCCGAGCACCGCCCGCGTTGCGGGGCCGCGGCGCCGAAGACACGGAGGATTTTTCCCGCGGATCCATCCGGCAGCAGCGGGGGGCAGCTGCCTTTCTGCAGTCTCCTTGGAGACTGCGGCCGCTCCGCGAGGAAATCCGCTGCTCCCGCTGCTCCCGCTGCTCCCGCGGCCCCGGCTCGTGCCGGCTCCCGGCCCCGCGGAGCCAACGCCAGAGGAACAGCGGGAAGAGGCCGATCTGGGAAGCGATCCATAATTCCGTGTGGCCAAAACAAGGCGGCATCCAGGGAGGCAGGAATTTCCAAATTCCCGTTCCCACAGCAACGCGGGGTCACCTCAGGAGCCGTCGCCCACCGGCACGGCACGGCCAGGCCAGCCCGCGGTGCTCCGGGAGGGAAAACAGACTGGGAAAGGCAGGTTTGGAGCAATCCTGGCTCAACCCCACCATGTGCGCAGGCAGGAGCCTTCCCAGGAGCCTTCCCGGCATCTCCAGGGGCGCTGCAGGAGGAGGAGGAGGAGGAGGGACGTGCCGGGAATGGCACCTCTGAGGGTCTCAGGAGCTCTGCGCTCCGAGCACATCAGCCATGGAAGGGACGGAATAACAGAGGGAAAGCACGGAGATAAATCCCTGCCCTGAGGGGCCCTGGATGGACCGGGATCACCAGGAGACAGCGGGAAATGCCCAGCTCCTGCAGCCACAGCGCTGTCCCAGGAGGGACACAGGGACCGGAGCCACATCCTGGCTCCCGGAGCAGCTCCGAGCTCTGAGCGGGACAAAGGACACTCTGTGGGATCAATCCCTGATCCCAAAGCAGCACTGAGCTCTGAGCAGGATGAAGGACACTCTGGGATCGATCCCTGATCCTAAAGCAGCTCCGGAGCTCTGAGCAGGACAAAGGACACTCTGTGGGATCAATCCCTGATCCCAAAGCAGCTTCAGAGCTCTGAGGAGGATGAAGGACACTCTGGGATCAATCCCTGATCCCAAAGCAGCACCAAGCTCTGAGCGGGATGAGGGACACTCTGTGGGATCGATCCCTGATCCCGGCTCCCGGAGCAGCTCCGGAGCTCTGAGCAGGATGCAGAAGCCTCTGTGTGACACGGGGACCAATCCCTCGCCGGTTTCCGGCACAGCACCGAGCTCCGGGCGGAGTCAAGGACACGGCGTGTGCCACAGGGATCAATCCCTCGTCCCGACTCCTGGCACAGAGCAGGAGCTGTGAGGGGGCCAAGGGCGCTCAGCGTGCGCCGCACGGATCGCGGCCACATCCCGTTCTCCAGCACAGCTCCGGAGCCGAGCAGGGTCAAGGGCGCTCCGCGTGCCCAATCCCAGCTCAGCCCGGCGCTTTCATGTCCCTGCCGAGCGCTCGGATCCGGCTCCAGCCGCGCCGGCGGGAGAGAGCCTCAAACACACAGAGCAGGGACCAAACTGTGCGGGAACAATGCGGCCTTTTCCAAACGTTTCCAAACATTCCAGTGCCCGCCAAGAGCCCATCGGAGCCTGACACCGCTGTCACGAGTCAGCCCCGGCTCCCTCGGAGCCAGAGGACACGGCAGCTGCTCCTCTGGAACACGGGGAGCGCTCCCGGAGCCCCGCCAGCCCCACAGCCGAGGGGACATGCCCGGGGGGACAGCACGGCACAGAGGGTAGCAAAAGCAAAGGATTCACACGCTTGGAATCATCTGCAGCAGCTCTGCAGCCTCCTGCACCCGCCCCAGGGACGGGACACGAGGGCGCAGGGATAGCGCATCCCTAAGGAATACCCCACACCCCACAGGCCGGGAGCACCCACGGAACAGAGGGGGAAACTGAGGCAAGAAAAGAGGGACGGGTCCATCTCCCTGCAGCCACCAGGGCACGTTCCAGCCCTTCCCAGGCCTCCTGCATCCCAGGGGATCCCCTCCCACAGGAAGGCAAAGGGGCATCGGTCATCCCAGAGAGAGCAGAGCCCCACGAGAAGCGGTCTTCACACAGAGCCAATCCCATCCCCTGCCCATCCCCTCCCTGTCCCCGTCCCCGCGGTGTCACCTGGGCGCTGTCCCCCTCGAGCCGCGGGGGTCGGATGCTGGACAGGTGAATGGTTTTGTGGTCCCCGGAGTTGAGCTTCACCACGATGGCATCGGCGTTGAGCACCTGCATCACCTGGGGACAGAGACAGCGCTGAGTGCGAGGACAGCCAGGCACAGCCAGGGCCAGGTGTCACCGTGACACCAGCCCTGACACCCCAACTCCCACCCCAGCACAGCGAGCGGCTCCAGCCCCACCCTGGGTGCCCGGAGGTCCCCCGGGGAATGTGGCTCCAGGATGGGGACACTGGGGACATGTGGCACACCAGGGCATCGCCAGGTGTGCGTGTCCTGTGCCAGGGCTCAGCCAGGGTTCCATTCCTGAGGGGATGGGAGCACCGGGCTGGACACTGGACAGGAGATGATGTTCGTGGAGGAGGGAGCAAGGACAGCCCGTGGTGGGAGCAAACAATAGGAATTATAAAACCCTGGAGTCATGGAATGGTTGGGTGAGGAGGGACCCCAAAGCCCCTCCAGTGCCACCCCTGCCGTGACAGGGACACCTCCCACTGCCCCAGGCTGCTCCAAGCCCCAATGTCCAGCCTGGCCTGGGACACTGCAGGGATCCAGGGGCAGCCACAGCTGCTCTGGCAATTCCAGCCCAGCCCCTCCCCACCCTCCCAGCCAGCAATTCCCAATTCCCAAGATCCCATCTGGCCCTGCCCTCTGCCACTGGGAAGCCATTCCCTGCCTCCTGTCCCTGCACGCCTTGTCCCCAGTCCCTCTGCAGCTCTCCTGGAGCCCTTCAGGCCCTGCCAGGGGCTCGCAGCTCTCCCTGGGTCCTTCCCTTCTCCAGGGGAACATTCCCAGCCTGGCTCCAGGCGGAGGAGGCTGAGGATGGCAGAGGGGCTCAGGACACACGGTGTAACATTCCCAGCTGTCCATCCCGGCCAAGTGGAGCCGCAGAGCAGCACAAACCCCGGATATTCCCACTGGCAGGACAGGGACCTTTCCCTGTGCACTGCCAGCACATCCCAGTGCCCCCCAGGGCAAAAGGCTCCCACTGCTCTTATCCATGAGGATCCCAATCCCCTGGAGCCTCGGAGGAAGGCAGCAGCTGACCTCACTCCAGCCTTTTTGCCCGGCAAACACCTCCGCCCCTCCCAATGCACTCGGCCAAAGGCAGAGCGGGATTTAAGGAATTCAGACCCAAGCAGACACCGAGGAATGCCAGGGCACGGCCAAGCCCCCGGGAATGTCCCAACGCACGGCCCTGGCCTCTCCCAGCTCCCGGATTTTTCCTCGGCAGGAGCAGCCCAAAGCCGTGTGCCTGCCAAGTGGAGTAATCCAATCTCACGCTCCAGGGCATCCAGGGGCGAGGAGGGAGCGGCCTCTCTCCTTCCTGCCGCCCAAGACTTGGGAAAAGCGGGATGTGAAGCGGAGCTGCTGCAGCCAGGGCCGCTGCAGGTCAGCTCCGGGGGCAGATCCCGCGCTCCATTACACATCCAGCACACGCTTCCCTGGGAGCCGCGGGAGCCGCGGGAGCTGTGGTCACATCTCATTTGTTCCCTGGCAGGAGGCAGCAGCCGGCCAGCAGCTCCCGGCGCTCCGGCCCCCGGCACGGCCCGGATCCGTGCGGGAGCGGCAGCAGGGACCGGCCAGGCCCCTCCGGCCCCCAGCGTCCCTTCCCGGCAGGACGGACTCACGGGACCCGTGCCAGGATGAGCCGGCTGCGAGGGAGCTGCAGGACACGGGAAACAGCAGCACAGGGATGCAGCAGGATATGGATGTAGCAGGACATGGATATAGGACACGGGATGCAGCAGGACAGGGATGCAGAAGGACAAGGATGCAGCAGGATATGGATGTAGGATACAGGACGCAGCAGGGCAGGGATGCAGCAGGTTATGGATGTAGGACACGGGATGCTGGAGGATACGGGATGCAGCAGGACAGGGATGTAGGATATGAGAGGCAGCAGGGCAGGGATACAGCAGGACACAGCATGTAGGACACGGGATGCTAGAGGATACAGGATGCAGCAGGACATAGATGTAGGATATGGGATGCAGCAGGACATGCATACAGGAGGACACAGCATACAGGACACAGGATGCAGCAGGACACAGTATGCACCAGGACATGCATGCAGCAGGACACGGGATGCAGGACATGGGACGCTGGAAGACACAGGATGCAGCAGGACACAGCATACAGGACACAGATGCAGCAGGACATGCACGCAGCAGGACATGCATGTAGCAGGACATAGGATGCAGCAGGACATGCGTGCAGCAGGACATGGGATGCAGCAGGACATAGGACGCAGCAGGACATGCAGCAGGACACAGGATGTAGGGCACAGGACGCAGCAGCACACAGAGTGCAGCAGGACACGGCCCCCGGAGCGGGGACATTGTGTCTCCCAGGCAGAACACGACAGGGTGGCAGCAGGAGCCAGGAGGGACCCCCAGAGGCTTTTCAGGGCCCTGACCCAGCTGCAAAGGGTCCCTGCAGGACACGGGATGCAGTATGATACGGGATGCTGGAGGACAAGGGACACAGGACATGGGACACAGGACGTGGGACACAGGACATGGGACACAGCAGGACGTGGGACACAGTAGGACAGGGCCCCTGGAGCCAGGGCTCCCAAGGGACGGCAGTCCCAGGCAGGACAGCGCAGGGTGGCACAAGGGGGACGCGCAGCTGCCCACCCTCCCTCGGCACGCACTCTCTCCTCCTGCAGGAGCCACAGGGAGGGCAGGAGGTGCTGCCCCTCCCCTTTGGCAGGGGCACGGGGGGGTGACACAGAGGTGACACGGGGGTGACACGGTGACAGCACCGCCCCAGGGCTGGGCCATTCGTCTCCCACCACGTTCCCAGCCCGCCGCATCCACTTCCTTTATCCAATATTTATTGTGGCTGCTCCCGCCTGCGAGAGGCCCTTTGATAAAGGGATTGAAGGATTATTTTTTTAAACCTCTGCAGCTGTTTCTTGCAGAGCCAGCACGCTCCGGCTGCCGCTTCCCCAGTCCCCGGGGCTGGGAGCAGGGAGGACAGGCCGGGAATGGCCCTGCAGCCCCCGGAACGGCCCTGTGGCCCTGGCAGGGCCCGGCCGGGCTGGGCACCCCCACCCATCCCCACTCCCCGGGCACGGAGCCCCCAGCCCTGCCCTGTCTGCATTGAGCAGGGAGGATTGCTTCCCTTACTGCACGGGCTGATCCCAACGATTTTACCATTTTCCACCACAGGCGTTGCTTGTCCCCCAGCACTGGGGGCACACAGGGCAGAACTGGAACCAGTTCAGGACACAAAATCCCCAGTTTGGGATTCCCAGAGCCATGACCAGCCCAGCTGCTCCTGCCCCAGGAGGAGGAGGGAAGCAGCTCTTCCTCGGAGGCCTGGGAATTCCACCCTTCCCAGGGTCTGGCAGCAGCACCCGGCCCCACAAACCCTCGATGGGCCCTAAAGGCACAGCTGATTCCAAATGCTGATCCCATTCCATGGGAACAGCCACGGACAGACACAGAGCAGCTACTCGGTGACACTGGAGTGCAGGGATGTGACACTGGGGTGCTGGGGTGTGACACTGGGGGCTGGGGTGTGACACCATTGGAGTGCTGGGGTGTGACCTCAGTGTTGGGATGTGACACTGGGGCGCTGGGGTGTGACATTGGGGTGCTGGGGTGTGACATTGGGGTGCTGGGATGTGACAATGGGGTGCTGGGATCCCACCTTTAGGGATGGTTTCCCTGGGGGGACAAGGACCCCAGTGTCTGGGGACCATGGGGACATACCCCAACTCCCAAGGCTCGGCCCTGCTGCGCTCCCAGGACAGCATCCCTTTCCTGGGATGGCATTCCCAAGCCTGGGGTGGCCCCTGCACCCCAACAGGGATGGTGGCACTTGGGGAGCCAGAGCCCAGCACTAGCAGAGGGTTGAGTGTGCCTCCCGTCCCACAAATGTCCTCTAGAGGGGCTTGGGCAGGGTCTGGCACTCGGCTTGGCTCGGGAGCAGCTCCCGGGCTCGGCTCTGGCACATCCCGGGATGATCTGGCCGTGGCCAGAGCTCCAAGCAAAGGGAATAAAAACGCAGATCAAAGGAGCTGGGCCCAGCTCAGCCCCTCCGCCGGAGCCGGGCTGCGGCCCGGGGGCTGCCCAGGGACCCCCGGAGCCCGAGGGGCCGATCCCGCCCGGGGCCGGAGCGGCTGACGCAGAGGATGGCTCGGAGCCGAACGCACGCACGGCTCCGCAGCGTGTCCCAAATCCCGCTGCTCCCGGACGAGCTGACGCAGGCATTTCGGGAGAGCCTCCAGCCCCTTCACCATCGGCAGCGCTCCTCTGCTCGGCCCTCGCAGGCAGCAGAGCCGCGCTCGGGGCCGAGCCTGCCCCGCTCCCCCGGCCCGGCCCCGCGCTCCCGGCGCTGCCAGCCGCGGCCAAACCGAGCCGGAGCGCATTTGCCGCGGCTGAGCAGCGGTGCAAAGGCAGGTTGGGATCTTCCTCCTCCTCCTCCTCCTCCTCCTCCTCCCCCTCCCCTCGCAGCCCCTCCGGCAGCTCCTGCGTCAGCTCTGCCGCTGCCAACGAGCCCCGAGTGCCGCACGGAGGAGGCTGCGGCGCCGGAGCCATCGCTGCCCACCCGTCCCGGCCCCGGCCCCTCCGGCACGGACAGAGCCCCGGGGAGGCCGGACACGTGCCCGGCTGGGGAGCGGCGCTGCCACTGCGCCCGTGTGGGCATTTGTCCTGATTTTCCCTGTCACTTACAATTCCGGGCAACGGAGAAAAAAAAAAGCCCCCAAAGTGACACCGAAATGCGCGGGGGCTGCGGCTGCCAAAGGCCGAACGGCAGAGCCCTGTGCAAAGAGGGGGATCGACCCAACAGGCGGAGGAATTCCTGTCTCCTCCCTGAAAAGCAGGGCACGGTGCTTGCTGCCTTCGGGGGCTCCCAGGGGATGCAGAGCCTGCCGGAGCGGAACCAGGAGCGCTCCCAGCCTGGGGACCCCGCAGAGCTGTGCCGGGAATTGGGGGACAATCCTGCAAGCTGCTCGGCCCCGGGGCTCAATCCCGCCATTCCCAGGGGAGAGCTGGACAGCACTGTTCCTTCATGGGGGAGGTTTCTCCTATGGGGTGGAGATGCCGCTGATCCCAAAGCCATCCCGGACCCCTTCCGGGCCTTGGGGTGGGCCCCGCCTGCCGCTATCCCACAAAATCACGGCATCTTGGAAGCGCCGGGAGCATCCAGCCGCCCCCTCCAGCAGCTGAGCGGAGCGTGACTGACGGCCCTGGCACCGCTCCTGGCACCGCTCCTGGCACCGCTCCTGGCACCGCTCCTGGCACCGCTCCGGCGGCGGCCGCTGCCAGCGGCACTTCCCGGCGTTCCAGCGCCGGCACACGGCCCTGCCGTGCCCACGGGACACCTGCCCAGGCGCCATTTGTCACCACCGAGGGGAGGGGACAACCACGTCCTCATCCCGAGGGATGGGCTCTCAATTCTGGCCTCCTGGAGGCCCCCGAGCTCGGTGTCCCTGCACTGCTCCACAGGGAATGCCCAGCAGCAAACCCTCCCCGGCTTTGGGAGGTTTTGGGGACCTCGGCTCCTGTCCCAGCCCCATCCGAGGCACCAGAGCAAGCACAGGAGCCATTCCAGCCTCATCCCACCGGACACGAGCCAACAGCACCACAGGGATCAGCTCCGCATGGCCGAGGCTGGAGCAGCTGCAGGAGCTCCTGGCTGTCCCTGCCCGGCAGCTCCAGAGCTTTTCCACTGCTGCTCCCTTCAATCCCCAGCATCCGGGAGCCCCCAGCAGCTGCCGGGATTGATCCCATTCCTGCATCCCCCAGCAGCTGCCAGGATTGATCCCATTCCTGCATCCCCCAGGATTGATCCCATTCCTGCATCCCCCAGGATTGATCCCATTCCTGCAGCCCCCAGGACTGATCCCATTCCTGCAGCCCCCAGGAGCACTCAGCAAGGCCGGGCTGTCTGGGACAATCCCGGCAGGGCCGGGGCAGCTGGAGGGACACTCCAGGGCAGGATCCGGCCCTGCGCAGGGACCAGGCCGACCTTCCAAGAAATGCGGCTGCTGCCCGTTCCCCGGGAAATCCCGGCAGCTGCGGAGCGCGGCGCTGGGCGAGGCGGCAGCTCCATCTAGCGGGGCCGATCCACGGATCCCACCGCGCTCATCCCACACAGCCGCGCCCTCGGAGCCGCGCCGGGGCAGGATTCCCACGGCATCCACGGGCAGGGAACGCGGGCAGGGAACAGCTCCGCTCCCCACAGAGCCCCACGGCAGCACCCACCGGGAGCGGTGCTCAGCGGAACCTCCGACCCTCGGGAGCATGGGGGATATAATCCATGGGGCAACCAACCCCGTGGGAATCAATCCATGGGGCAACCAATCCCCTGGGAACACTGGGAACCAATCCATGGGGCAACCAATCCCCTGGGAACATCATTGGGAATCAATCCATGGGGCAACCAATCCCTTGGGAGCACTGGGAATCAATCCATGGGGCAACCAACCCCCTGGGAATAAATCCATGGGGCAACCAATCCCTGGGAACACCGGGAATCAATCCATGGGGCAATCAACCCCTGGGAACACTGGAAATCAATCCATGGGGTAACCAATGCCCTCAGGAGTGGGGGGAACCAATTCAGATGCGAGACCATCCCGGAGGCCCCCCGATGAGCAGAGCACGGTGCCAGGACAGCCCCAGTCCACTCCCATAAACCACAGCCCCTTTCCCACGGGCTCCTTCCCTTCCCCCAGCCCCTCTTCCCCCTGCAGCCCTGCCGGTGATCCCAGGGTGTGCCTGGGTGGTTTCCACCGGGATCCATGGCCGGGATCCAGACAAATGAGAACCCTCTGGGGCTTGTCCAAAGCCACGGAGAGGCCAGAGCGGGAGCTGGGCACTCTGTCCCTTGCCGGTCCCACCTGTCCTGTTCCCAGCCCCGCTCACCTTGGCCACGAACTGTTTGTCCTTCTGATCCAGGTTTGCCGTGGGGGCCACGTAATCCCTCCAGATCCGCAGCTTGCGCTCCTTGGCAAACCTGCCGGGGTGGGGACAGTGGCACGCCGGGGCTGGGACACCTGGGCGTGCTGGGGGGGACATTCCCCGGGAAGTCCCGGGAGAGGAGGAGGGGAGATCCCATCAACCCCACCCAGGATGAGCCACACAGGGCTGGCAGGGGCTGCAGCCGCTCTGGGCACCCCACAGATGCAGCTGGGAGCAGCGGGATTGGGTGGGACCAGCAGGAGCAGTGGGATTGGACAGGATCAGGAGTGATTGAGTGGGATCAGTGGGAGCAGAAGGATTGCCATCCCAATCCCAGTCCCAATTCCAGCCCCACTCCCAATCCCAGTCCCAATGCCAATCCCAGTCCCAATCCCAGTCCCAGTCCAAATTCCAGTGCCAATCCCAGTCCCAGTCCCAATCCCAATCCCAGTGCCAATCCCAATCCCAGTTCCAATCCCAACCCCAATCCCAGTCCCAATCCCAATCTCCATCCCAGTCCCAATCCCAATCCCAATCCCAGTCCCAATCCCAATCCCAATCCCGATCCAAATCCCGATCCCAATCCCAGTCCCAATCCCAGCCCCAGCCCCACCTCTCGGCCGCGCGCAGTTTGTCGGCACCGCGGGTGTAGACGGCGATGGACCAATCCACGCAGCGGGCAAAGCCCTCCTTCAGCAGCAGCTCCGTGATGTTCCCGTTCTGGGAAAACGGGACAGGGGCCGGGCTCAGCGGGATCCCAACACAGCCCCTCAGACGTCCCCTGAGCTCCTGGAGATCCCCCAGTGACACCCCCTGGGTGTGCCTCTGGGCCCTGACCTCCTCACATGGACCAGGATCTCCCAAATCCACTGGGAAAGTGCCCACGGAGCCCAGGGACAGCCCCGGGCTCTCCCTCCTCACATGACCAGGATCTCCCAAACCCACAACTCCCAGTTCCCCCACTGGGAGCACCTTGTGACCCCCGCTGTCCCCCAGGCCCTGCCCGCGCCCCCAGGGCCACTTACCGGGTGCAGGATGGTGCCCAGGATGTTCTGGTTGTGGCAGCTCTCCAGGACGATCTGCACGTCCCTCTGGAGCAGCCGCGACTCCGTGAAAAACTTGGCTTCGGCCGCGAACGGCTCTGGCACCTCGGGGGCGTCGGCCTCGCGCTTGAACGTGGGACACTGCAGGACACGGGGACAGTCAGGGCACGGGATGGACCTGGAAAACTCAGGGCGGGGGGAGGAGGCTGCCCCCATTTCCCAGCTCCGGGGTGCTTTGGGGGCTGAAATCAGGAATTTGTGTAAGGACAGAGCCCTTCAACTGTCCCAGGAAACACAGCCTGGGACACAGGGACCACGTCCAGCTCTGGGAACCCCTGGATAAGGATGTGGAGCTGCTGGAGAGAGCCTAGAGGGGGTCCCAGAGCTGCTCCAGGCCTGGAGCCCCTCTGGAGCCAGGCTGGGAGGGCTGGGAATGTTCCCTGGAGAAGGGAAGGACCCAGGGAGAGCTGCGAGCCCCTGGCAGGGCCTGAAGGGCTCCAGGAGAGCTGCAGAGGGACTGGGGACAAGGCGTGCAGGGACAGGAGGCAGGGAATGGCTTCCCAGTGGCAGAGGGCAGGGCCAGATGGGATCTTGGGAATTGGGAATTGCTGGCTGGGAGGGTGGGCAGGGGCTGGGCTGGAATTGCCAGAGCAGCTGTGGCTGCCCCTGGATCCCTGCAGTGTCCCAGGCCAGGCTGGACATTGGGGCTGGAGCAGCCTGGGACAGTGGCAGGTGTCCCTGCCATGGCAGGGGTGGCACTGGAGGGGCTTTGGGGTCCCTTGAAATAAGTCTGTGATACCATGAACTTGGACACCAGGAGGAATTTCCTCATGGAAAGGGAGGTCAGGCCTTGGCAGGGCTGCCCAGGGAGGTTTGGAGTGCCCATCCCTGCAGGTGNGCCCAGGGTGTCTGACAGCCCCACCCAACCCAACCTGTCCCCACCCCCCCGTGACACCTCGGGCTCCTCCCAGCCTGGGGCTGCAGCTCCAGCAGGTGACAGAGGAGTCCCTCAGGTGACAGAGGTGTCCCTCAGGTGACAGAGGTGTCCCTCCATCCCTCCCTGCTCCGGCTCCGGGACCCGACAGCAGCACGTGCCGAGAGAGCGCCAGTGCCACGTGCCAGAGGAGTTCAGCTGTGGGACTGGGCTCACCTTGATCCCCGAGAGCATGACGGTGACCAGGTAGAAGTCGGGCAGGAGCAGGGCCCTCACCACACTGCCGTCCCGCACGTGCTCGATGATGGCTGCGGAGACACCGGAGCTCATCCCGCCGGGCCGGGAACACGCCGCGAACAGGGCATGGGGACATGGGGACATGGGGACACAGGGATACAGGAACAGGGGGACACAGGGATATAGGGACATGGGGACAGGGGGACATGGAGGCACAGGGATATGGGGACAGTGGGATATGGAGATATGGGGA
>VZRL01003408.1:26877-138000 GCA_013397895.1 Origma solitaria
CGGGGTCGAGCCGCGTGTCCCGCCCCGCAGCCTCTCGGCAGCAGCGCGGGGTTCGCCGCCATGACGGGCAGGTGAGGCCGGGCACAGGGGAGCCGGGCGGGGGTCTGGGCCGGGACAGCCTTCACCGCCCTGAGCAGGCCGTGACAAGTCGGGAACAGCTCCTGCTCGCCCTGGGTAACGCCTTGAGGGGCCTGGAGGGAAGGGTCGGGGGAGGACACTTTGCTGCTGTGAGGCTCCGGCGGAGCGGGGCACGCTCCTGCCGGGGATGCAAGCGCAGAGCTGCTCCGCTGTGCCTGACCCCTGCACGGGGACGCAGCGGAGGGCAGACTAGAGGCAGAGCTGGGCGGGAGCAGCTGTAGGTGTGAGCAGTGCCTGCCCAGCAGCCGGGCTCTCCGTGGCTGCATGGCGTGACCCAAGCCGGCAGCCTGCGCCCGCTCTACCCCGCAGCCCTGCCCCATCGGGGCCCTTGTCACTGATCTACACGCAGGCTCTCTGCGCACAGATTCACTCTCCCCTCTTCTTCGAGCTGGCCTTGGAGTTAACATGTTCCAGGAGCTGTCTAGATCTGGAGCTTGATTCTCCTGTCGTGCTGACAATGGAGAACGCTGTAAAGCAACTTAATTGACGATTGTAAATGAGAAAAACAGAGGGGAAGACATTTGCTGGCATTTTGCGAGGGTTCGCACAAGTGCTTTAATGTCACTTTTTTCCTCCCATCATTAAAATAAAACCCAGATTTTATAAAGCAGTTCGTGAAAATTATCTTGCTTTTGTGAAATGTCTTGGAGATGAGAAGCATGAAGAAGTAATACTACAATTAGCAGGATACCCTTTTTAGGATACTCATCCTCATGAATCTTACTATCTTACTGTGGTTCTGAAGCATTGCTCTTCATGACTAGAAATACTGAAATGGAGCCGGAGCAGTTTGTGTATAAGTATTCACTTTCCTTTTGTGTCAAGTCTTGATGTCTGTATTATGCAGCTTCTTATGATTATTCAAAGTGGATCCTGATTAGTGGGTTGTTGGGTGTGGGAACCTGCTGAATAATTGTCTGTGCTCATCTGTGATTTGGGAGTGTGTTATTTTTGGTCTCTGTGATGACAAATCGATGCTCTTGGGTGATTGTACATGATCAAAACTCCGATGGGTTTTGCCTTGTGTCTTTAATAGTCCCTTTTAAATTTTTCTGACGTGAAACAGGTGTGTATTTACAAGTTTATGTTCATTTTTTTTACAGCTAGAGGAAGACTCAGGAGCCTTAAATGTTCACAGGTCGTGGGTACCCATCCAGCTCTTAAATGGAGACAAGATGGGGAGGACCTGGGAAGAATTGCAGCTGTATGAACCCAGCTGATTTTATTTTTACAGAACTGTGGTACGGTGCTGTTTAGAATGACAGTCTTACCTCGGGTGAAGTCACTCAGGAGGACAGTGGGAAGTGCTGGTGGACAGTAATCCTTGTCTTCTCTCAATGCTTCTTCTGAAACTTGCCTGTTAAAGTGCAACACTATGCAGTGAGAAGTTCTGACGTGAAGTGTGAGCTTGGGTGGACATTTTCCAAGGTAGTTGAGACACACTGCAAAGTGTGCAGTTCAAAGTGACACCGGGCTTCTGTCTCCTTTTCCTTGGGTTTATTTCAGAGGGTTGTTAAAATGAGCAGGCCTTGGATTTACCTTGTGAAAAGTAAATACAGGTGTTATTTAATGTTTTCAGGAATGTTTGTCCTGGGAAGTTTGTCAGCAATGAACATTTCTGAAGTTCTGTCTGCTGTCATTCCCAGGATGGAACAATTAACTGTTCTGTCCAAGTTGTTTGTCTTAGCTGTAACTCAGCTGTTTCCTTGTTAAAAGTATCATCCATTTAGGGTAGTAGTTTCCCAGCAAAGCTTTACAGTATCTCTGAAACATTGCACTGCTCAGCACCTTGCCTGGCTGGTGCCATTGGCAAGCACCGTGTTTTTCAGGCTGGGACAGTCTCCTATGGCGTTGGAAAGAATTCAGCATTGAGAATGTACTTCCTTAGATCCGGCTACAGGTCACTCAGCTTAGTGGAACCTAGATATTGTTCCATGTTTGTTACGTGGTAGCTTTTCAAGACTGCTGACATTATGTAGTCAGATGTTCTCCAGCTTTTTAGACTTGGGGTTTTCAGGGTTCTGGGAGGAGATGAACTGCTTCACAGCTGGAGTGTCCCTGTGATATGCATCAGTAGGAACCTTCCTGAGCCAGGAACGGGATGTAGACATGCCTTTGGTCTTGAAACTGTTGACACGGAATGATTGTGTTGTTTTACAGTGTGCTAATGTGAGGAAGATTGGAAAACATCAGGTGCTGAAAAAGCATTCTTTTTCACTCACCTTTCTTGTAAAGTAGAAATATGAAAGGGCTCTCTTCTAGGTACTCTGGTTACCAATGCATTATTAGTATTAAAATACATGAGAAATAACTCCATTTTCATTGTGTTCTGTCTCATTTGGCTGCAGAGGGCATCTCCTGTATTAAAAAAACTGCAGTGGTTTGATTTATTGATTTTTAGCATTAGGGAAAAATAAAACTCCAGGAAAATCCTTCTTTTTATGTACTCATAGTAAAAAATTACTAAAATTAGGTTACTATTTAGCAAATGAAATGCAAATCTTACACATATCACGAGTTACATTTTTACAGTGTGACGATTGTGTTTTGTTAGAGAAAACTGATAACTAGATAATTGGATTTTAGGAATAATATTTGTGACTGCCAGGTCTGGGCTGGGCTATTGGGGAAGTAGAGGAGGAGAACCACCTCCTTGACATGCTGGTCACAGTTTTTAGTTTTATGAGGTTACATGTTGTTTTAACTGCATTTAAATACAAATTCTGTATAAGAGATAGTGTGTTAGATGTAAAAACAGTATGTTTCTAAGCAGTTCTTCTGTGTTTTTCAGTGTTGATAAATACAGTTGATGTGATTTTTGGAAGCATTTAGAAGTTAACTCTGGTACTTCCTTACCAATAAATAAGGGAAGATTGCTTCTAGAATTGTATTTGATGTGTTTAGTCCATCTGTTTATTTTGACTTTTGCATTTTTGAGGATTGTTGGAGTTTGGGGTGGGGTTGAGTCTTCTTGTTTGGTTGTCTGGGTTTTGTTGTTCTATTTTTCTTTGTCTTTGTGATGGGCTTATTCCTAAGAAAGAGGATCTGTGAATGACCAGTGAGCAAAACATTGTCCAATGCCCAAAGTAGAAACTGAACAAGAATGGTAGAGAGTTTACTTTAAGACTTTGCTACTGTGGTGTTGATTAGAAAACCCAAAGGTAAAAAAAAGCCTGGGCTGTTTTGTGTTGCCTTTAGAAATTAATCTAATACAAAGTCTAAGAAAAAAATATTTCCCAAGTGCACGTTTCTAAGCATAATTATTTTTGTAAGAAATTTTTGTTATCACTATACTTGGTTGAATTGAGATCTGGATACGCCTATGGACTTCCTGTAGTCAACAAAAGAAGAGCAGCTGCATTTACAGATATGCTTATTGATTGTTCCTAATCCAGTGGAGGTAAGAAATAACAGTATATTATTTTCAATTAGGCTAGCTGGTTAGATGCTTTTTAAATTCAGTAGAGAGCAGCTGCTGCTGCTGCTGTACATGAAGCAGTTGCAGGCAAAGTGGTTTGAAGGAGGAGAGAGTATAAAGGACAGCAATATTACAAAAGGTTCTTGGTGCTGAGTAGAAAGTGTCTGCATCAAAGAAGAGATGCCTCATCTCTCTGATTTAGAAGCAGCAATTTCTGCTCTTCTGGGTTGAAGATGTGGTTTTAATCTTAGTCTTTCGATCTAAATCTGCTCTGTGTGGCTCTCTAGATAAAATTTAACTTGTTGGAAGGTCCTTAGTCTGTTCTGGGGCCATAGAGGTGCTTCTCTGAGGAAGAACCTGTAAATGCCTGAAAGAAGTCTAGCTGCTTTCTTCTCTGCTTTGGCCCAGAAAGTAACCACCTGTAAGATTTTGGCATCAACCCTGTCTCTTAAAAGCAATCTGTCAAGAGGGAAAGGAAAAACAAGCATGTGCATTTTCACTCTTTATGTGTAAGGTGGCAAGAGAGGAGTGAGTGAGCTTGTGTTGAGGGATGGGAAAACAGGGTGTTTGCTGTTGTGATTTTTTTTTTTCTTTAATCCCCTCATCTTCGCTTTTGAAGAAGATAGTCATAGTTTCCATGAAAGAGTGGTTATTTGAAAACCATTAAAATCATGTCATGTGAGTCAGGTAAAAGCTTAAGTGTTTGAGAGAGAAGGAGGTTTTTTATCAGATTGCTTAAGGATAAGGGAGATTAATGTTCTGGTGATTTAAGGTTTTGCTTTGTGCTAGAAGTAAAAAGGTTGTTTAATCTTACATTTTAAAAGTGGTTTATTGCTCTAAAATTTCAAAGGTCAGCAAAGGCACACAGTATGGAGGACATTTTTCTTTATTCAATTTATATAATAAAATAGAAATGGATAAACCACACTTACAGTCTGAAATAAATGATAGTGGCAGATTGCTGTTGGGTCAGGAGCTGAAACCCCCAATGAAATGTGAGGTGCATTGTAGATTTTAATTTAGCTGATTTGTGGTTTTGAAAATGTGCTGTTCTTTAATTGTGCCCGTTCTGCTGGGCCCCAGTAAACTCCTCTGTTTTTCTTTAAGTGTCAGAAGGGATTTCTCCTGGTTAATATTCGCTTAGAACTCATGAAGTCGTCAATCCTCTCATTTTTTTCCCCTCTGTAGCTTGCCAAGCTGTATTTCATGCTCGTGCTACAAAAATCCTCTTTTTTCTGGGTTTTTTTTTTTAAAGAATTTACTAAAACATAATTAGTTGGTAATGACTCTTACGATATTTTTCATGGTAATGCTTGAAGACCAGAGAGCTCTGGAGAGTGGAATGGCACGTATGTTCTTTCTCCCTGCTTCCTGACCCTCTGCTGCATGCCACTGCTGCCGCTGCAGTGAGTCCAGGGAGCAGAAGTCTTTGCAACTTTGTTTCTTGGAATGTGCTTTGTCCAAATGGAAGGAACAGCTCTGTTGTTTACAGTATCCTTAGGACATGGTGCAGCAGTCTGCAGGGAAGTACTTGGAGATGCCAGGGTCAGATACTGATCTGCAGGAAACTACAGGGTTTGCTGTCAAGAGCTCTAGTAATCTGCTTTGCCTTTCTGCGTTTCTCTGTGCTTCGATCAGAAAGTTTTCTTGAATTAAGTGGCTTAATTACATGAAGACTCAGGATTTTTTTTACCTCACTTGTGACATTTATACAGATGCATTCTGCAAGGCTAGCACAGAATGAGGTGCTGATGTAGCCCCTAGTGTGCTGCGTTAAATAGGCAATTACTAGTGGAATACAGGAAAGAGGTTGTCAGATCTTTAAGAATGTGGCAAAATGGCAGACAGGTTGTAAGAAACAATGCTTGCTCGGGGGTCTATGCATCCTGCTTTAGCTCTTCTAAAATGTGAAGGCAACTCCCCCAAGGAAGGTGACTCACTGAATATCGGCGCTGCTGGTGTTGCTCCATTGTGTCCCTGCCTTGCCCTGCGGAGGGCCCTGGGGTGCCATGGCCGGCCTGAGGCTCGGGGGGCTGGCGGCCTCCAGGCTTTACCAGCGTCGGCACGATCGCCTGAGCGGCACAGGGTCACTGCTGAGCGGCCGGACAGGCATGGCAGCTGCGATTCGTGGGTATGTCTCCGAGGTGAAGGGAATGGCATTGTTAAAGTGTTTTCCAGGATTTGATAGATTTTCAGTTCTGGTGGTGGGACTATTTTATTTAAAGGGAGAATTGTCTGCACAGAGCCAGAGGGGCTGAGGTCTGTTTGTTTTAGTTTCCAGGTAGATTAAGAAGGAAAGGACTTTACTGATGACAAAGCTTTCAGTTTTTAACAATAGCAGGAAAGGAACAATGGAGAACCTTTCCCATCTCGAGCTCTGTGCTAGACTGTTCAGAACCAGTATTTGTGCTAGTGGTGTTAATGGTGAAGAACTTGGTCACTGTGGGAGTAAAAAACGGTAAAAGGCAGTAATTTTTCAAAGTGTTGATAAAATTCTATCGTTCCTTGGGTTTTAGGGTTCAGTAGTCAATTAACCTATATTTAGTTATATAACCTATTAATATAACCTAACCAATATAACCTATTATTAACCTATACTGCTAATAGCAGGCTCGTTGATTTTAGTTTTTGTAAATAACTCCCATCCAGCAGAGACTGAAGCTTTCAAGTGTACCTGCTTCATGAAAACGTGTAAACCAGAGCTTCTTAAATCTGTCCAGACAATTCTATTGCTTGATATGATCATTACTTTTCCCATGCTTCACATTAAAATTTTACTTCTGAATTTTCATTAGTTAATTTTGTGCAGGAGGTAAATTAACAGGAGTTAAATAAAACTTCACTTCTTGCATTTTGGGAGAACTGTGAGCTGCAGCAGCAATATGGGATCTGAAGTTCGTGTCACTGGAGTGAGCAGTGAGCATCTACGAGAGGAGATTTTCTAGCTGTCAGGAGTTCTGAATTTTAGACTTTTCTTAGCAGGAAGTAGGCCTGATGCTTACCTGGAACTGAGGAATTAGTTTGGCCTCTCAATATGAACTGTGCATCCCTCACTAAAACCCTACTTTTCTTGCTCTTTTCCTTTTAACTAGTAGCTCTTAGTTGGTAAATTTTCTATTTTCCCTACACATAGCTGTGGGTGTGAATGTGTGTGAATTTAGTGAGAAGTGGGGCTAGCAACATAGGGAAGGAAATGGTGATGCCGTTGAGTGGAGAGAATGCTGTTCAGGAGCAGTGAGAAGCATGGAAGGGACCTGTGAGAGGAAAGAAAAGCACTGAAAAAAACGATGTACAGGTAAATTGAGTACATTTTTCACATCATAGTTCTTGAAGCAAAATCAGCATAGAGCAAATATATTTTGGTTTTATTGAGCAGGTGAAAGTGCTGAAGATTTTAATGCCTTTGATAAGTTTCTCTCCTGAATTATTGTATTTTATCCATGGATTTTGAGCTAGTGATAATTTTTGCTTCTCCTTCCTGATGGGCCTTGATAGTTTATGTCCTTTCTTCAGGCAAAGGAGGGTAATCGACAGTAGTGCTGCTGCTAGCTGGTGATAATTGGTGAATACATGTGGGGAATGATTTGTGCTGGTAAACATTGCATTTAAGCTCCTTTGAGATAATGGAAGTGGAGAATAGAAAGATTAAATGTGTGTAAGGAGTTATTTATCAAATGGACATTCTGGGTTAAGTGGTACATGCTTGATAATAAAAGGGTGGTTTTCCTGGGTAAGAGGTATAATTTGTTTAAAACCTGTACACTTCTTTGTGTTGTTGATGTTTGCCTGGGCTGAGTGAACACTGCTGACTGTGTGTCTTTTTAAGTAATTGGTCATGATTTACTGGCAATAAGTATTTCTTGGTGTTGAGAGGGACTCCCAAGTACCCGTGGCATAGGATTTTTTTCTGTGTGAATACCGACAGACTCTCACTGCTGCTGCTGGTCTCAAAGGTCTGCCTGATCGCAGCTTCCTGCAGGTCAACCATACAGACGTTGTGCTCTGGTCTCAACTGCAATATATGCAATTTTTTTTTGTTTTAACCCCTCGGTTTCTACTAATTGCAAATTGCTGTTGCTGGTAGGCCCAAGGAGAGATTGTTTTTTTTCCATTTTGTGACCATAAGTTGCATTTGTATGTTTTTCTTAATTTTGGTTGTCCCTGTATTCTAAATAAGAAAGAAAAATGTTTATTTCACTGAGAGTTTGGGGGCTACATGATCAAGGAATATATACTGAGAGAAACACTATTAATTTCTTATTTAGCCAGTGAAAATATATTTAGAATGAACTGAAAATTCAATGCAAGCAGGAGAAATGCTGAAAATGTTAAGCTATGCGCATAGTTTAAGAAATGCACAACAAATCATGCATTAAACAAATGGGAATTACTTTCCTCCACCATTTTATGACAAGTTTAATAATAACACTGAAGAAGTTAGTTCAGTTTGGGAAAGTTGTCCATGTAAGTCAATTGCAGCAAAGAGATTTTGGAATGATAAGGGTATCATAAAGTCTGGTATGGTCCCAGGAGACTTCATTTGTGTCTTTGTCAACACTGACGACTTAAAGCCACTAATTCTCAGCCATGCTATGGGGGTGGGAACAAGTCCCTCTCCTGAAAGTGCTCTGATTTTTGTCTTGGCTACTGGCATCTGTGACATACACAAGTGATGATAGCTCTTTCCGTTTTGATGTTTCACTATCCTATCTATGTGTGCGTACATACTAGAAATGTGATCGTATTATATTTTCTGTATACACTTGCTCTTACTGGTAGATCAAAATGAGCAGAGAATACATTTTTACAGTTCCCCAGCATAGGTTTTGCTGTCTGCTGAGGTTTGGATAATGCCCTGGGCTCATGTATCTCGAAGTATTGTCTTGCTTTCTTTTTGTAGTATCTGCAAGGTTTTGCGTCACTATTAAAACAATTCTTCATTCAACATTGTGATGAAGGAAAACTGTTTGACACTAAAACCAAAAAGCTTTTGAAACCAATTAAACTTTTTTTTTTTTTTTTTTTTTTTTTACTGGGCTTTTCTGACAGAAGCACTTCTCACTCTTGCAGTTCCTTTCCTTCTCAGGCAAAATATGAGACTGCTCATCTGTTCTCCTGAATGTCCAGTACATTTTGTCTTGCATCCATGTTTAAGATAATGAAATCTGCTAATGTGATAGCAAAGGCTGGAGTTCCTCTTTTAATCTCTCAGCAGTGAAATTATTAAATTTGCTTCTTTCTCCTTGATCTGTCACCAATGGTAGATCCCCATAAACAAATGTTTAAAAAAGGAGGTGATATTGACTCCAGTGACAGAAGAAGGCAAAATGCTTTCAAATATTTCTATAGCACCTGTACCTGTGGCATAGAGTATGTCTCCTAAATAATGTCCACTTATTTTAAAGAAGGAATTTTTGGTTTTGTCTTTTTTGTTTTGGTTTTTTTTTCCATTTGAGAGCAATGCTGATACTTTATAGTAAATACTTCTGAGGAGTCAAAGCATGAGAAACCTAGTTATAATGATAAAAATATATTTTCTGTAAATTATGTACTTTGTCAAAGATAATTTTTTAAAGATACAGCACATAATGATGAAAGATTGGGAAAAGCATTGTTTAAACACTGGTATTTTTTGGATTTGTGCAGGACAACATAACTACAGGATGTTGATCTCGTCATGTTTTAATAGCCTTTCCTGTCTTTGTGTCACCAGCTTATTGTTAAAACAGAGGAAGATTCTTTATTGTACTGAAAAGAAAAAAAATCAATGAGGAAACAGAATAGAAAAAGCACTCTATATTAGGGACTCTTGTTTGTGGGAGTGATTTAGGTGTAAGTATCTGATGAGTGGCACAGCAGGTCAAACTTTTGTGGTCACTCCTGGTACCAACATCAAAAGGATGGTTGTGGTGTTATCCTTCCTCTCCCCATGCTGCTGGCATAAGTACTTTTGCAGCAGTGTAGTAAACTGAATCATAAAACTGCTCTGAATTAGCGCTGTGCTCCCTCTTCCTTACAGCTTTGGTTAATTTTAACCTTGAGCTAGTTGAAAAAATGCTTAGTTTTGTATAAGCAAGAGGTCACACAGGGGTGTATACTTGGGGGAAATGAAGAAATTGGCAAATGTTAAAGTAAAACTTTTGAATAAATGCAAGGTCGTATCTTTAGGGCAATGCTGAAGTGGCAAATTGTAGCTTGAGTGCAAAACAATAAGATGTCTTAAATGAAAATGGATGCAGAGTTATAAATGGAAAAAGAGCACGGATGCAAAACCCTTGTTGTGGATTGTCAAAGAGCCACAGCTGCTGGTTTGCATTACAGGAGATACATTGGTCAGGAGCTGATGTGGTTCGGTGGACTCCTGGAAGTCTGGCTCTTCCAAAAGTTTCAGTTGGGTTTTAGCTGAGGCAGACAAGTGTGTTATTTTCTGTGCTGGTTCTTTCATTTATATTTTTCTGGACTAATAGTTTTTCTCATGTGAGTAATGAGTCACACTCATTAGCTCATTTGCATGAACAGCTCAGACTCTATCGTGATCATCTTTCTTATGCCTTTGAGGAAATCTTGTAAGCATCGATGGCAGCCTCATGAGGGAGTCCCTGTGTCATCATTATCTTCCTTGCCAAGACAGCCGTGGGACTTGTGTGGGAATCTCTCCGGGGACAAGAGTATTCCATAGTGTCTGGTGTGAAGTGTCTCGGCTGCACTGCATTTCATGCAGGAACATGGCTGTGCAGGTTGCAGGCTTTAGTTGTTGTGAAATTCTGTCGTGGAGGTGGCCGCTCTGATCTAGCAGAATTCACTCTGCATGTTGGTATTGGCACCGGTGGGTCCCTTTGGAGAAAGAAAAAAGAAAGAAAATCAGGATTTTTTAAAATGTTGATTTCATGTTTATAAAGAAAAAAACCCAACAAGCACAATATAAGATGGTGCTTTGGTGTTAGTGTCTAGTGTGTAATGCTTGCTGGTTTGCCTGGTTTTCTTCCCAGAGGAGATTTTTAACCACGATGACATCAGTCTGTCTGAATCTTGGCTGTTGGCTAGCTCAAGTCTTGGAACTCAGGAACTGAATTTTTCAAGAGGGAAAAAGTACTTGATGGGAAAGTTATATTTTCAAGTCCTGTAAACATTTGTGTGGTGTAGTGGGGTGTAAGTTGAAAGAAAACCAAGCCGATTAGGTGTTGGCTTTGCTGCAAACAGTGATGATTTTGTGCTGACCTATTCCCTTGGTACTGTGTCAGATTAAAAATGTTTCTTTAACTTACGATTTCTAGTTTGTGGAATTACAGGATTTCCTCTTGTTCTTAATTCAAGTCCATATCTGGTCTCTTACATCTCCTTTATACTGCAATAAGGAAACAAGTTGTAACAATTTTTTCTAAATTGGTATTCCATTCTTGAAACTATTATGCTCTCTCTTGGTTTTTGCCTCCCTTGGAACTGCAGCGGTATAAAGAAAGTCTGTTTTTACTGAGGGGTTGCTCCAGGTCGCAGCCTAGGGTATTAGAGCAGGCTGCAGAGGGGAGACACTTGGCTCAGCTGAGCCAGCTGGAATGCAGGGCTGGTTGTGTTACCGTAGGAGTTTGAGGCTGCTCCCTGCTCATTCCAGTTGGGCTCAGGGCACAAAGCTCTGGAATACAGAAAGTGACCTGATTTTGATTTTGAGGGAGACATGTCTGACCTGAGGAAAGAAAATCTTCTGCTCCTGGAAAAGCTTATCGGATTACTGTTTTCCATGAAGAGGTGGGGAAAGTAGCATGTTGAGCTGTAGAATAACACTAACAATGGAAATTCAGAGAAACTTTGAATCTAAAAGAAAAAAACTTGTAAACTAAGCTATCTTGTGTTTTATGCATACATTACGTACCTCAGGAAAAGTACTATATAAATAGTTTGGAAGTTTTTTTAACATGCTGGCAATTTTTCATACTTCCACTTACAAAACTGCAATCTTTCCAATCATGAAATTCAAAAGGTGCCCAGAAGGCATAAAACATTTTCTCTATATCTAGAAGTGTAATAATATTGAGATTTTATACTGTTGGATAATCTGGTAGTTAAAAGAAGGATCACACTGCAACAAGAAACTGAGATGTGCCTTATAATTTTTCCCTCCCAGTTTGCATATGTGATATACAGTTTTAAAGCTTCATTAACTTAGATTGGCATGATGGCAAACATGAAAGTTTTGTGAAAGAGGTTAGGGTGATTCCGTATTTTAGGGTAGATGGAGGAAGCATTCTTTATATGATTTTTAAGTGTGGCATGGGGGGATTTTAGCCTCACTTTCTGAGGAAATGAAGCTGAGGTTTTGGCCAAGTCAGCCAGAGGGACTTCTCCCTGCCCTTAGCTTTGTAACACTTTGACAGTTTTGACTAATTTGTCGGGAAGACAGGGGCCTGTAGAGCGGGAAATACCTTGTTACTTCTGACAGTGAAGGGGAGAGTGCAGTGGGTATCAGTGCTTATTACACATCAGAAAATCCACAGAGGTGCACATCCTGAGACCAGAAAACCCAAGAAGTCAAGACCGCTGGGTTTGCTGCTCTCCAGACTGCTGGTTTATGAAAAATTGTGGATACTTGCTATGAGCTATTAGCAGGATGATGCAATGGGGTGAAATATTGGTGAAATAGCCAGAAGTGTGCAATAGGTAAGTCTGCTTCATGACCACATCTGCCATGTATGAGTTGTCAGAACCTTATTTCTAACTGATGTCAGTGACTCATTGATCTTTTTCTTTTTTTCATGTTAAAGGGAGTTTAAAGCAGTGGGAATGTTGTGTTCATAAATGTTCTTACTCTTGTCTTTATTCCAGTAATATGTCTGATGCTCTGGCAAATGCGGTGTGTGAGCGCTGCCAGACGCGGTTCAATCCTGCAGAGAGGATTGTGAACAGCAATGGGGAGCTCTATCATGAGAACTGCTTCGTCTGTGCTCAGTGCTTTCGGCAGTTCCCAGAGGGACTCTTTTATGAGGTGAGTTCTCAGACTGGGTGGAAGAGAAGAGAAGTAGCTCTGGTAAAATACAAGGAATGATATGAAGATTCTGGCAGAAATATGAATTCTCATCTTTCTTGCATGTTTAATTTCTTAGCCCTAAACCTTTGTTGCCATTCTTTTGAGGAGCTTCCAACTTAATTTCCCTTTTTTTTTTCTTCTTGCCTACTCCTTCAGTAAAAGCAAAAGCTGCTCTTTGGGTAAGAAGCATTTAAAAAAGAAAATAAAATGTGCTTTGTTAATCATCACAGAATCACAAAATGGTTTGGGTTGGACAGAACCTTATAGATGGTCACATTCCAAGCCCTGCCATGGGCAGGGCCACTTTCCACTAGATGAGGCTGCTCGAAGCGCTGTCCAACCTGGCCTTAAAATTTCATTAGACATAAGTGAACTTTTGTCCTTATTTTTAGACATATTGTACCAAACTGTTCCAGTTGGGTGACTGAAATAAGTGAACCCATTTAAAAGTCAGGTTGAAGTTTTTTTTACAGAATATGCACAAGCACATATTTTGAATAACACATTATTTTAAACTTGCTGTATTTTATTTTGATGTGAGTTTTAGCCTCGTGTAGTGGGAGTTCTGAACTAAACTAAAGCAAAAATGAAATTAAAGGCAACTCTAGGAAAAGGATTGTGGTATTCTTGAGGATTTTTACTGTCTTGTAGCAGCATTGCTATTAATTTAGCTGTGCAAATTCACCATGAGGCTGAAGCCATATGTGGACATTTCTTTAAGAAGAACCTTTAGGAGTTGAAAAACAGATGTGTATGGGCCTAGAACTGGAAAACTTGACTGACCTTGAATAAAAGGTCGTATCAATGGAAAATCATTCTGAACTGTCAAGATGTAACAGTAGTTCAGTTATTCATGAGGGCTCCTTCTCTCTTGTTTTGTTTGCAGTTTGAAGGTAGAAAGTACTGTGAACATGACTTCCAGATGCTGTTTGCTCCTTGCTGTGGGGAATGTGGTAAGATGTGGCCAGTACCAACACCAGGGGTAACAGCTATGGGTTGTGCCAACCTTGCAGCATTGCTGTGACATCCAGCCCTGGGCTGGGATTGTTGGGCTCATTTTAAGGAGCCAGGAGCGCTGGATGGGAGCAAAGCATGGTACCAGCAGTGATTTGGGGTTATCCTATCCAATTATAGTGGAAATAATTGTGATTTTTTTTCAAAGTCAGATTGTAATGGTACTTGTGGAATTCAAGTGGAAGGACTATGAAGGACAGTAGATTTTGATAAGACCGTTTCTGCATATATCTCATGCTTTCCTTTTACAGGTGAGTTCATTATTGGGCGTGTTATCAAGGCAATGAATAACAACTGGCACCCAGAGTGTTTCCGCTGTGAGCTCTGCCATGTAACCCTTGCTGACCTTGGTTTTGTGAAGAATGCTGGAAGGTGAGATGGAGAAGGAGGTCGGAAAGTTTTATCAGTGTGTTGTTGATACATCGGTGAGGTACTGAGGGTGGCCAGTTGGTTGTACGCTGAGAAGGAAAGCTTGAAAAGGTACAGAAGTAACTTTAAGGAATAACCTGTTAGGTGGGAAGTTATTCATCCAATGAAACATCCAGAAACTCAAATTTTAGCAGCTAGTGGATGGGTTCTGAAAAAGAAAGGGATTTCAGGCAGAAGGCTGCGTAGTAAGTGAGAAAAAGAGATTACGTGATCTCAGGCAGGCTGTTTATCAAGTAAGCTGCTGAGCAGGAAATCAAGATGTAGCAAAAGGCCAAAAGATTAACACAATGATTACAGTAAAGTCTTCTCAGCATGTGATTCCACTGGTCTTCAGAAGTCATTCATTTTAAATGCAGAAATGTAAAAATGAAGCGTAGAGGTTGATTAATGCATTTAATTCAGAAATAAGAAATAAAAACACAAAGGGAGTTACACTAAAGCATACCATTATAAGAAAATAAAACAGTCCAGCAGTTAGCAGACAGTGTTACACAATTCAGAGTTAATTTTAGGCTTTCATATGTTATGAACAAAGCCTAGTAGTTTCCTAGAGCTTATATTTTCTCTAACTAAATAGTGAAGGAAGGAAGAAAAGGTCATATACTTGTACCTGTCCAGCAGGGAGTCCTCTCAACTCTGTCTTCTTTTTCATCCTGCATGCAACGTCTGTGCCTTAGTTTTTTGAGCTGGGCATAATTCATTTTCTTTTGGCACCTAAGTTTGCTGGAATGGGCTGTTGGAATAGCACTTAGGGTGTTTTGGGAAAGCAGTCAGGATAAAAGCAGTTCAAGCAAGATAAAGTATGTTTGATTTTGTAATTTATGGTCCAAATCTAAAATGGTAAGGAACTTGTTCCCAAAATCACAGCAGAAAGATAGTATGTGTATTTCTCCATAAGAATATATTTCACCTATCACACAATTTCCTATAATATTTATCCCCATATAATTGAAGCAGTCTCTAGTAAATATTATTGGAAACTCTTGCCTTCTTTTTTTCCCTTTTCATTGTACCTGGTCTGCCCTAGTTTGCCTGTCACTTCCAGGCATATTCTGCTGGATGCAATTTGTATCAGTCAGAATAAAGGTAATCCCAGCTTCTTCCACAGTGAGGGAATAGTCTTGCTAGATAAGTAACGAAAAAGAACTGTAAAACATCTTAAATCTAGGAATCTTTTCTGTCTTAATTCCAGTCCAGGCTGGGTTCACTGCACCATTTTTGTCTTTTTTTTTTTTTTTTCTTGTCACCATTTAGTATCAATTTTCTCTCTACTACATATAAGTGCTTTGAAATCAGAGATTTGAAAATGATGTGCAAATGTGGAATTTTTTTCATCAGGCAGGTCTGTCTCAGGAGTGGATCTCTACTGCTGACACAATGTGAAATTTTAAATAAGGCTGTACTCATTGTGCTGAAGAAGCACTGAGTGCTTTGGGAATTAAGTTCTTTGAAAAAAAGAAATATATAGGTCCATTTCCCTCTTTGCCCCTTCCCTATTCCTTCGTGCTCAGCTCTCATTTTCACATCTTGGAAATCAGTAGAACTGTCCTTCTGTTTGCAGTTTCAGCAAGACAAGCCCCTGTGTTCTCTCTGGTCAGAGGGGTTTTGTTAATGGCAGTCACACAAAAACAACAGAACTTCCCTTTTCAGGATGAGTTTGACTCTGGGTGGTCTGTCTTGCTGCATATTTGTGCTCTCAGCTGATTTTGGGGGAAGAGAGCGTTTTTAAGGCAAAGCACTGTCAAGAGTCATGTTCACAGTTCAGATTTAGCACTTAGTGAGCTTTCATTTGTCTTACCCTCATATGTTTGAGGCAACATTACGGTCTTTTTAATACAAAACAGATTGCACAAAGCTTCACGGAATTTCTCAGCTACGAAAAAATATATGATGGGGTCACACGCCCCATTGAGGCTGGTGAGGCAGGAAGTGATGCGGTTGCTGAGGGCCAGGAGATGCTGTGTTTCGCAGGAAGCTTTGGTGCCATTGTAATGGAGAATATAAATGTAACGATTGACATGATAAGGTACAAAGCAAATCAGAAAAATCATCAGGACCATGATGATCATTTTGACAGCTTTTTCCTTCAGGTGTTTCTCAACTCTGTTCCCACTCTTCAGGCTCCGGATGATGAGTAAGTAGCAAGTCACTGTAGTAACAAAGGGGAAGGTGAATGCCACTGCTAAGGACACGAGGGCATGACGTGAGGCCTTTTCTCTGTAGAGCTGCAGGCAGACAGTTGTATTTTTCATCTGGACTGTCTGCACACTGAGCAGCAGAGGTGCCATTGCCACCCCAACGATGAGCCACAGAAAGGCACATGCCACATGGGCATAGCGTGACTTGCGGAGCTTGATGGACTTCACAGGGTGCACAATGGCCAGGAAACGGTCAACACTGATGCACATCAGGAAGTAGATACTGGCATACATGTTGAGGTAAAAAAGGAAGCCGGTGAGTCTGCATGGGATCTCACCAAATGGCCAATGGTTATCAGAAAAATGGTACACCAGCCGGGTGGGAAGTACCAGCACAAAGGACAGGTCAGCCACAGCAAGATGCATCAGAAAAATGTTGGCAGGTGTGCCTGACTTTTGGTCCCGGATGAAAAGCCAAAGAGCCAGGGCATTGCCAGCTAAAGCCAGGATGAAGTCCAGGAAGTAGAAAGTGGCAAAAAGGATGTTCTCAAGGTGTGTCTCTTTGCCACATTTCTCTGATGTTTCCAAAGCGAAATTTGATTGATTTGAGCAATTGAAGAGCAGGCTTGAATCTGCTGGCCCATTCATTTTTCCCCACAGTTTTGAAGAAAAAGTCCTAAATGTGAAAGAATTAAGACAGGATATTACAAAAAAGCCTTGGTTTGTGGAAAACAAACAAAAAACCCTACCAAAAGACCCAAAAACTCACACATGAAAGTCAGCAATGTCTCCCGTGTGCTAGCATCAGTGATTAATATGAGAGGTCAGTCTGAATTTAAACTGTATATTAAAATTCTTAATACCCTCTGCTCAGCTGGGTTTGCCAGAGCAGTAGTTCCTGTGGAAGGAACCCCAGTGAAGAGCTGGCTAGCTGGTGATGAGCTTTTCTCCAGCCTGTGCTTAGATTAGTTGTATAACCAGGTAGTGAGATGCTTGTGTGTCTGGTTAAGGGGAGTAGGAGTGAGTTCTGTATGTCTAACTAGAAAGTATTTGACATGTTTTAATTTGAAATCCTGATTCAGGTCTGAGGAGTTCCTCATGAGTCGGGTTTTCTGAGCACAGGTATCTGTTGTAAGATGACCTTACTACAGTGTAAGTGTTGAATATCTGTCTTGTTCTTAAAAGAGATAGAAGACAGATCAAGTATTGCTGTTATTAAAATAATCCATAGGGTTTCTTAAAACCTTTGAGGATTATTTTAGTCTGAAGTCCTGTGTTTAAGGCAAATGCACCTAGTTCCAATAGAGGAGGAAACTTTTCAGATGGGTAGCAACATCTCATTTGACACTGAATTGACTCGGGGAAGATTTTAAATAATGCCCATTCTATCAGTCACCTGTCCAAGTGTCATCCTTCCCTGCAGCTTTTATCTTCCAGCATAGCTCTCTCTTTTCTTCCTGAAAAGCCTGAGCTCCACTGTAGCTTATCCAGGGTCTTTTCGAAGTAGCAGCTTAGTACAACTAATCTTAGCTTTGCCAGTCTCTGTCTCCAATGTCCTGAACAGCATCAACAAGAAATGTAATAGGATTTTTTGAGCACCTATCCATGGCTTTTTATACGCTGTTTGTCTGTGGGTACAGGTGGTAGGGAAATGCAGGCAGTCTGAAATTCCAGCATTGTCTCTATTTCTTGGATTCCTCAGTATGTGCAGCAGTACCTCCGTTGTGCTCACCATTGCATTTTGTACTGACTGATGATTTCTCCATGATATTCAGTGCATCTTTAAATACATTCATTATGCACTGTGTCCAGCTCCCCAACAGAACTCATTGTTCAGATGTCTAAAAATATTGGGATCATAGAGAAACTGAAATGGGATTAAAGACAAACAAATATATTGGAAAATGTAGGAAAATTCCAAGGTAATTAATATCTTCAGTTTGGCTGCTGTTACTTTCAGGTGAACAGAAAAGTGGAACAGCTGAAGATAATGTACTGGATCACTTCTGTTTGGTTCACAATTGGGGAGACAAAGTAAAGAGCAGGGAGACTGGACGAAATTCAGAAATTGGAAGTTCTTCCGATAGCCACAGAGGGCCCTTCTTACTTCATGCATTGCCTGGATGTCCTTCTGGATTTGAGTATTTATAACAAGTTGTTATCTTGCCATTACTTGCAATTGCATGTGCAAGGAAGACTGTGCAGCCCGTTTTTCCTTGTCTATAAAAATATTTGTGAAATTGTGCTTTCACATACAAAAGCAAAATGTCCTGCTGCAGCTTTTTTGTGTGAAAGTCACAAGTTTACAGAGGAGGCCACAATTTTTTGTTTATAGTAAAACAAAAAACAAAGTAAAATGGGCAAGTATTCTTGAACCCAAGAGATTAAAGTTTGTATGGGATAGTAACATTGACTCACATACTTGTCCTCCCTGGATGGAATTAGTTTAAATATGTGTGTACCAAAAGAGAAACACATAAGCCATGCCTTTTTACTGGCTGTTAATTTATGATGGTGCTTATCACCCCATGTTCTAGCTGTTAAGCCTTTTTTGTGTGTCAGGCCCATTGTTTAATTATGCTTTTCATCTGCAAATTGTGTAAATCGGGTGATCTTTATATACACACCTGCCAGGGTGGTCTGATGGCTAAACATTGCTCTATCCATGGTTGTGACTCCTGAGCAAGCAGTAAACTCTGGCTTGGAGCAGCTGAAAAGGCAGAAACTGGGGTTGTCTGATGGAACAGACTCGGGTGGCTCTTGTCTTCTCTATAATGCTTTATATCAGTTCCCAAAGTGAAGGAGTAAGCAGACTTTTCCCTGTTTACAAGCTAATTATTAGGGGTTTAGCAGCATGATACACTGAAGCAATTCTGTTTGAGCTGATTTCCTAAGGAGGGTCTTGGAAATTCAGATTCAGTGCCAAACTTAAGGTAGGCAGGACTTCAAAGCTGAGAGTTTTATCCTCACCAATGACAACATTGAGTCTGCTATGGATTTCTATCCAGATATGCTTTCAGTGCAAAATACTGTGGGTTGAAGTAGAAAGGAGAATGTCAGAGCTATCTGGAAGTCCAGTATGTCAGTGACAGGGAGAGGCTTGGAACTAATCATAAAATTGAAATAGATTCACTCTTTGCAAATGGCGGCCTTCACAGGAGAACTGCTGTTATCTAACTTACTTATTAGAGCAAGGTGAAGGGAGATGTTTTTCATTGTCTGGTTAGAAGTCATAGAAAATGGAAGTGGTCCTCTTTCTAATTTTGCTTATGTTTTAAGTTAGAAGGAAATTTTAATTACAGCTTTAATTTTTTTTTTTTTTTTTTTTTTTTAATTTTTCTTACTGGGTTTTTGTAATTCTACTTACTGGGTGAAAATTGTGGTATAGCACATGAGTAGGTTTGGAAAAGAAACAACATGTTACTAGAATTAATTGTTGGACTTATTTTTAGAATTTATATGTTTTCATATAAATGAAATCAACGAAATGCTACAGCTTTAGAAAGGTAGTAATTCTTCTGACAGTGTGTTCTCTAGAAGGTGTCGAAAGCCCTTTGTGGTTATTTGCAATTCTACTCCTATTCTTCTTGGGTTTATCCTATGAATTTACAAGAAATGTGTTTAGTTTTTTTATGCTTACTGAGAAAGCATTGGGATTCCTATAGTCTGCATAAATGCTAAGAGCAAACTAGAAACCTTCCCAAATGACCTAGAATGTGTAGTTTTTGTTAAGCTATATGGTGCAAGAGGCTTTCACTTCACAGACTGAAAACTCCTTTAGGAGTCTGGCTCATTATCCAATAAGTTCCGCTTGGACTGCACTCCTGGTGTTGTGTGAATATTTAGTGATTTATGTGTTGCTAAACAAAACACTGTTCTGGAATGAGCCATTATCCCAGACCACCCAGGGCTGAGCTGTAATGGGGATGTCACTGCTTATTTGAAATGCATGCACACTGACCATATTTCATGCCCTGTTTCTCTTCTGCTCAGAAACAAGCAAGAGAACAATCCACAAGGCTGTCAGTATGGACATAATGCAATCACTCTTTCAGCAGATGCTCTGTCTGTCATTAATGAAAGAACTATTTGCAGGAGAGCTCTTTAGCTCATTGTACGCAGTTACCTGGTTAGTTTGGAGCTTTTGTTTGCCCACTGCAGGTAAACTTGACCTATATGTGAGGTTTGTGTTGGGTATCAGAATTTCCTGTTCATGCTCTCAGCTAGAGCAGTTTCTGGTATGATTATACTGGTTTGTGCGTTTTTATGAGTTTAGTGTCTTGTCGAATGAGTGTCTCCTATCTTTCACTCCAAGTACGCTTCATTAGAAATAGTCTGCTTCTGACTGAAGTTATTCTCCTGCAAATCACTCTCTGCTGAGCCTGTATTTCAGCTGAAATACTTGGTTTTTGTGAGCATCAAAGCTGTGTCAGAGAGCACTGGACATACCATGCAACTGGCACAAATGGATATACGTTAGGTACAAAAGTTTGAAAACTTTTTTGTTTTGAAGGAGTGGTGTAAAGAAAGGTGAGGAAATTATTCTCTGAAGATCAAAAAATGCTGCCTGTTCTTAGATTCAGAATATTCCATTATATTCATCCACCTCAGTATGTGTTCTGCTCCTCACTGGCACCAGCTAAAACTAATGTCATTAGGAAAGCTCCTAAAAAAAGGAAGCTCGTAAAGCCCCTACTAACAAAAGTTTGTCTCTTACCTCTTTACAGTGCAGTCCTGTGGGTGGAGTATAGGGTCCTTCTGGGGAATATCTCAGGGAACTCCTTCTGAAGACAGCAAACCAGGTAGAAGCAGAGCAGAGCAAACAAGATGATCCCAAGAGAGTGTGCAGTTGCAGAGTTGCTGAGAACAGAGAGGGGAGCCTGTCTATATAGTGTCCTCTGTGCTCTGATAGCTCATTATCAGCTCAGTCACACAACAGAGCAGGGGAGAGGACACCTCAGCACTGAGGAGCAGTCTTCATCCCAGCTGAGCTCTTGGCAGTGGGGCTGCTGCTGCTGGTATAGATATGAGTATCCTGCATTAATATTCCAGTGTTCATGGAGCTTACTGAAGGCTGCTACTGAGCTCCCGGCCCTGAACACAGGATCCTTGGAGTACCCTGATTATTTCAGGAGGGTGGAGAGATGCATTGTTTGGGGGAAATCTGGTATTAATAGACACAACAGGAAATTTCAGAATGGGTAATTCCATAATGGTGAAAGTGGGGAGGAGGAGAGGGAGAGGGAAGGCTGCTATGGTAACAGCTTAGCCTGTCCAACACTTCTCTTTGCTTCCAATAGAGAGGGTCTGTGGGAGGACAGAGGGTTTGTGAGTGGAGAGGGGGTTGATAATGGTTTATCAGTGCAAATGGCTGAAGGCGTCTCATTCAGCTGAATGAGAGGGGTCTCTTT
This sequence comes from Origma solitaria, assembly GCA_013397895.1. Taxonomy (NCBI): domain Eukaryota; kingdom Metazoa; phylum Chordata; class Aves; order Passeriformes; family Acanthizidae; genus Origma; species Origma solitaria. The sequence continues at coordinate 48,445 of VZRL01003408.1, forward strand.
CAGGACACTTGATTTGGGGTCCCCATGTCCAGCCCTGTATAATTGCTCTGCATTTGACAGTGCTGAATAAAATTGATGCCTTTATGCTGAGATGAGCACAGCTGCATGTTTCCTTATAATGGGGTGCTGTCTGCTTTTTCTGGACTCTGTCTGGGCGGACAGTACGCCAGCCCTGGACAGAGACACTTGCTGACCGAAGGGCTCAGATTTGAAGAGAATAATACTACTTAGCACTTAGACAGGCGCCTGCCAGCTGAGAGTCAGAAATGTTTGAGGCCTCACAACAATATCTGTGTTATATTCTTATCCCTATATTAGATGTTCACATATCTAAGGGTAAGTGATTTATCACAGCAGAATTTTGAAAGGGGCCTTGTGAAGAACCCACTACTTCATCCGTAAATGTCCCCTTTTCATTTGAACTTTTTCTTTTGTCTGATGTGTTTTGAGAATTACCTGTATATCTCAGTGAGTGTTTGATACAGTGATGCAGTGAAAGGAATTAAGCAGACTTGTTGGTTTGGGGACAAAGCAACCTACAAAAGACATTCCTCTGTCATCTTTCTTTTATCATAAATTCTTCCCAGCCCACAGCATTGCAGCTAGAGGGATAGGTAATAGGCAAATCAATTGGACAGCTTCTCCTCAGACCTCCTAAATATTGGAATAAAACTGGTGGCCTCCATCGGCCTTCACAAGTATTTTAGACCTTTGCCTGAGCTTTTTTGCTAGAACTTTGGGCTATCTGCCTGTTTAGAAGTGTGCTTGTAATGTGTTCAAGAACATGTGCTAGGAACACAGCTGCTTTTACCACATAAAGTTGTATAGTTCTTAATTTTCTTTAATTTAGGACTAAGAGGAATTTTGAGGCAGAAGAGCTGATATTCAATGGTCTTTTGTTTGTCCTAGATATTGAAGACTAAGGAATCCAAACATGGTAAAAGGCATTGGAGCAATGCACTTTGATTTAGTACATTGTATTCTCTCTCCTTGACTCCCTCGCAGTGCTGTAATGCCTCTGTTATGGTTGGATCCATTAGTAATAGAGAGAGGGTGTTGCCACCTTTCCTTGCCCAACTATCAGAAAAGATCTAGAGGGTTGGAAGGGATCCCTAGAAGAATGCCTGGGTGATATCCCTAATGGCATGTAGTAGGAGTATTCTAAGGAAATACGGCTGTGTGACTGCTTTATACTCCTCTTCTCTGTGCAACTGGTGTGAAATACTGGATACCAAAGTGTCTTTTGTTTGGTCTGACCTCAGAAGATAGTTCTGTTACATAAAGTACTTCCTACAGTATGCACTGTATGTTATTTTAGGAAAAAGAGTTTTTTAATATTTTCTTTCCTTTACTTTGTTCAACCAGGCATCTGTGCAGGCCGTGCCATAACCGTGAAAAAGCTAAGGGACTGGGCAAGTATATTTGTCAGAAGTGCCACTTGATAATTGATGAGCAGCCTCTGATGTTTAGGAATGATTCCTACCATCCAGATCACTTCAACTGCACCCACTGTGGGTATGTTCTCATACTGTAAACTCTGACAAAAAAGGATAGAGACAAACAGTCAGTCAGCAGTGCAGTCCTTCCCAAGGTCTAAACTTTGCTGCCTTCACATGGTTGAGCAAATAGAAATTGTATGAGGAGTAACTGAAATTGGAAAAACTGAAGGAATTTTGGTTTTATTTTGCCATTCAATGTTCTCTTATTCTAGCATTGGATAATGCTACTTTACAATAAAAGTGAAAATAGTTCCTTGGTATGAACTTTATCTGAAAGGCTGTGTGCAGATTACCATAGTAGAGTTTTCCAAAGATAGCAGTTACCAGGCTGTCCAAAGTAGTTTCACTTTGAATTCCTGGACCGAAAAAAAATGGCTTGATGTGCTATGTCAGTCTAGTGGCACAGTCCATTACCACACTGATATTTGTCTGACCTGATTTACTTACCACAAAGGCATTTTGATTGGGCACAGTACTGCCCCGGAATGGTTAACAGTGCAAGTAAGTGTCTCACTGTTGAGCACTACTAGGATGGTCCTTGTGCCTGAGCTCTCCCATTCCAAGATACCTCAAGTCTTAGCATGACACTGCAATGCTCCATGTAAGTGCACCTCGTATTTTTGTAAGAGTATCCAACTGCAGACATGATGTTCCACATATGTTCTTGTCTGGCAAACTGAGAAAGAAATTTTAGGAAAATGAGTTGACAATAACTGTATTTTACTAGCTAAACTTAATGACTGCATTTGTAGCGTTAATGTTGCCGAAGTTAACTTCAAAGTTTAGTCTTCCAAAACTTCCCCCTGTGCATTGAAGAGTTTCCCTTGGTGTTCTGACTCCGGGGACATGTTTGTGTTCCCAGCAAGGAGCTGACTGCTGAGGCCCGGGAGCTGAAGGGGGAGCTGTACTGCCTGCCCTGCCACGACAAGATGGGGATCCCCATCTGCGGAGCCTGCCGCAGGCCCATTGAAGGCCGAGTGGTCAATGCTCTGGGGAAGCAGTGGCATGTTGAGGTGAGGCCTCTCTGAATCTGAAACTTCCTGCAAGAGCTCTTTGGGAAGAGGACTAGTGTTGGTTGGAAGCTGTAGACGTGTAGGTGGTCTGTAATATATGAATTCAGACAAAACCCAATTGCTTATGTTTCTGATTGTCTTCTTTTTTGAGTGAATGAGTACAGCGGGGCCATCAAGGTTCCTAAGAAAGCTATGCTTTCATCACTGTAATAAACTTAATTTTAAAATTTGTAAAGATTCTTGTAGAAAAGGCTTCACTGGACAGCATTTACTTACTAATAGATGTACGTATTTTCTATGATGTACATAGATATATCCTTTCCAATTCCAGTTACCAGGCACATAACAGTTTTGGAATTTTTACTGGAGGCTGAGCCAGTGGAATTCTTGCTTTTTAAGCCTTTTCAGCTCATTGCTTCTAGAACTTTCAGCTGAGTCATCACAACTTGCTCTGAAGATTTTTAGTGATCTGTGTTTCAGTCATTTATGCCTCCTAGGGCTTGGCCTGAGAGAGATGCTGCTGCTCATTTGAAATGTATTCATACCAACTGTGTTTATGTTCCTGCTTCTCTTCCCTGAAAGAAGCAAGATAATAGTTCACAAGTCTATCAGGATAGACGCAAGATGATTGCCCGTCCAGTAGGTCTTCCACCTATCTTTAATACAACTCTTAATTGCTATAAATAGACTAAATATCTCCTCTTTTCTTTTGCTTCCATAAAGATCTTTCCTGTCTATGCTTCATTAAAGTGTTAAGAGGTAATAGCTTTAAATGGAAAGAGGTAGGTTTAGATTAGATATTGGGAAGAATTTTTTCCCTCTGAGGGTACAGACATAGGCTGCCCAGAGAAGCTGTGGCTGCCCCATCCCTGGAAGTGTCCAAGGCCAGGTTGGGATGAGATGAGCCTTAAGATCCCTTCCAACCCGAGCTATTCTGTGCTCAAGTGTCATATATTGAGCTATGATTTATTGCCATGTTTTTCCCTGGTGATGGGAAAGTTGTTTTACCTGCCAAGAATGGGTTTGTTTTTTTTTCTTTTACAGCATTTTGTTTGTGCCAAATGCGAGAAGCCATTCTTGGGGCACCGACACTATGAAAAAAAAGGGCTGGCCTATTGTGAAACTCATTATAATCAGGTAAATTCTGCCATCTCTGCTTGTTGTGACTGGCAAATGCTTTTTTATATTTTATATATGCAAAGCTATGCAGATTTTGCATGATCTGAATTTGGAGAGGCAATGAAATATTAAGAAATTAGCCATTTAACAGAAGAAGGATAGTTTTTCTAGGCAGGTAGAAAAGTGATACTGAAAACAGAACAGAAATGTCTTGGGAATACTGATTTTAATTTGTGCCATTGACAGAAAATCACTGACCTTGGGTTGTGACTAAAATCCCTATAACTGTACTTCTAAAGTATTTGTGTGGGCTTCGTTGATAATTATTTGCTTCTGTGGGCCTGAGGCAACTGTTGTGTTGTCTAAAACACAGAAATGTAGATCAATAAAAAAGACATAGAAAAGCCAATCAAACTGTTTTTTCGGTATAATTCAACTGAACAACTATGAGTATTTTCTTCTGTCAGATAAATGACTCTCATAAGAGGTAAGTGTTAGTGTTCTAACAGTAGGTCTATTTTAGCAGTAGTTTTGTGTTTGTGTTTATCGCATCAGGACATGTTTGTCTACAGTAAGCATCATACTCTACCAATCCTTTCTTCTCCAATTGACACATATACAAGACTTTAAGATCCCATAACAGTACTAGAGTGTGAGGCATCAACAAAAAATGTTTTGTAGTATTTGTGGGTATGAGATCCAAAGGCACATAGGCTGCTTGGCAAGTGTATGAGAAGTTATTCAGAAGATTTAAATTGTTGTATTTGGGGGCCACTGCGGTATCTGGGAATTCTTTGATTATTAGGATGTAATGTTCACACCAGCTGTGTAATTTGGGGAGTATGAGTAGTCAACAACATGAGTTCTTATTTCTTTTTCTGTGCAGCTCTTTGGAGATGTCTGTTACAACTGCAGCCACGTGATAGAGGGAGATGGTAAGATTTGTTCTCTACTTGTTTTGGGTTGCTGTCCTTGTTTCATTTTTTAGTGCAGCTGTAGCAGTCCCACAGCTGCACGACATCAGTGTTTGTTTTCACATCTGGCATAATTTGAATTTGGATATAAATCTGAATTCAAATAATCCATCAGTTTACTCTTACTTGATGCTTTTACTTTTGCAGTGGTATCAGCTCTTAACAAGGCCTGGTGTGTCAACTGCTTCTCCTGCTCCACCTGCAACATCAAGCTCACACTGAAGTAAGTCAGTTTTTATGTGTTGGACTGTGTGAGACGTTGGTCCCTAAGGCAGGGTGTCAGCCTGGAGGAGCCATGAGCCAGGTCCTCTCTGAAGGGCCAGTATGCTTTTTCTCTGTGGGAGTAGGTGCCTGTAATTCCACCAATTTCAGCAGTAAAAGAGAGCTGACACTCAGCATCCTCTCTGGTTTATTTTCCTTCATTAATCTATTCTGTGAGGAGTTTGGGTAAGAGGGAACTCATTCAACAGTACAGAGGGAAGGCTCTAAACTCTGAGGAGCTGCCTGTCCTGAACAACCTTCAGCCTCCATGTCTCCTTAACTCGGGATGCTCCCTTCAATGACAATATTTGCTATTGCATAGATTATTTTGAAATAAAATACTATGCTATTTACTTCATATATCTAGAAAAGGGACAGAAAAAAAAGTAAATCTATAGCTAAATCTTGCTCCGTATTTACCTAGTGATACTAAAGACCTCAGTTCACTGAGAAGAACCCCATCTCTGTACTTGTATCACCAGGTGAGGAAATGAGTTGTTTTATAAATGCAGTAGAACACTAGCAACAACACTGATGTAGATGCATGAAGATTTGAATTAGTGAAGCATATAGTTTGCAAATACCATTTTAATAACTGTTCTTTGTGTTAAAGGAATAAATTTGTGGAGTTTGACATGAAGCCTGTGTGCAAGAAGTGCTATGAGAAATTCCCCCTGGAGCTGAAGAAACGTCTGAAGAAGTTGTCAGAGCTGGCATCCAAGAAGACCCATCCTAAAGCTTTAGATTTAAACTCTTCTTAAACAAGTCTCTCAGTCTCCTGACTGCAATCTTAACACAAGCTGCTGCTCACTGCAGCTGTTGATTACAGAAGCATTTACTAAGAAGTGAAACCAAAGATAAGTAGTACCTTCCCCTGCTTCAGGTGATCTCTTGCGTCTAGACTGTCCCTTTTCTCAAGCAATTGTCAATTAACACTGGCAGGAAGAGGAGTATGATTACTACTTGAGCAGTGCGCAGGCTGATTATTAATTTGCTACTAATATTGCATTTGCCTTTGTTGAATTGTACACAGTCTTTCCTTCCTCAACTGAACTGTAGTTCTCTTTCCACTCCTCCTAGTCTAAGGAATTTGGAAAAAGTGGTTGAGTGTAGGGCTGTAAGAAATGTCGGATTTACTCTTTTTCAATTAGAGTATCAACATTTTTCCTGTTACTCTGGGTGAAGAAATTTTTAGTTTTTTTAAAATATAGACAAATATTCTGAAAGTTGTCACTCTTTGGTACATGCAAAAAGGTCTTGTCTTTCTTCAGACGCCTACAGAGAATAAATGGTTTGTACGTTTACTGGGCAGGCCCAGGAGCCAATAGCTGTGGCGTCTGCACTGTCCACTTAGGCCTAGTGTTAAGGCAGCTAAGAAGTTTCCTTTGCTGCTTCCCTGCTCAGTATTAAGGAGATTTCAGCCATCAACGCCGTGTGAGCCTCTTCAGAATAGTTGGGCTCTCCTTCAGGAGAAGGTGGCTCTGGGAAATGAAACATTTTGTTAGAACTGACACTAATTTTCTCTGTTCTTTATTACTACATGGCTGGTAGAGTTTCTACTGGTCAACACAACACATGTCCTGTCCACTGGCACAACTGATATTTATTGAGGCAGTGTGGCTGGAGCCTTGATTATTCTTTTGCGTAAGGAAATCAAATGGATAATATGGTATCAATTTAAGCACTTCAGTTTTCCCATTCTCACTTTATTTGCAAGCCAAGTATATGCTTGTTGGTAATGCTCCAGAAAGCCCCATTACAGAAGGAGCTTCTAATGCTTACAGTTTATAGCCAATGTGGTGTTATTCAGAAAAGAACCCAGTTTTCTTAAGATTTTTACCCAAATAAGAGTATCCCATTCATCTTTCTTTTTAAGACCTGAGTGTACTTAAGGAGAGGATCTCAGATGCAACTCTGTAACATCCCAAGCGTGTAGTCCTGCTCTGTAATTTTGCCTGTCACCAGTGAAGCTTCTCTGTTCTACTGTCTCTGCTACCACAACCCAAGATGCTGAGAAATTTACTGGTTTTGGATATTCTGAATACTTCTTTAGAGGTGAGACATCAGCAGTGCTGTTCCTGAGCCCACCTGCATGATGTATGATCCCAGTGAGCTTTGGAATCCTCCAGAAAGTCCCCCATACTTTCTTGTGCTGAACTAAGCGGAAAATCCCTTTCCATGAGCACTTGTGAGACTGTGCCTGCCCTTTTGCATGACTGACAAGCACTGGAGGACTGCTGTCCTTTGCTTGATTTAAATCTTCCAAAAAGTGGCTACTTTAGTTGGTCAAATGAACACAGCAGCTGGGGCTAGACAACACCGTGCAGCCCCAGGTGAATTAGGTAGCAAGAATTTAAAGCTTCCCCACTTCTTTTATGTGTGAGCAGCAACTGGATTGGGACAATAATCTACCTTACAATTGTGCTACCATACTTGCTGGCTCTACTACCCATAGAGCTCACCAGTGATACCGCAGCAGTGGTAGGAAATCCTGAATTCTTTCTTTCTTTCTTTTTTTTTTTTTCCCTCTTTCTTTTTTTTTGCATCTCGGACTCGGCACCGCGGCTGATCAGAATCCCACATGTGAGACCATCTCTTAGATCTTCACTGCCTTTTCTAACTCAGTTTCCCTCAGCTGCTTTGCTTTTTGTTGCTGTAAGTTACCATAATACTTTAATGGGGTTATAGTGTATCCATTCTAACAATGATGAGGGGATAGGCCTAATTTTAACAGTGAACTCTTTCATCTTCTCCTGACCAGTCTGCACTGTAGATTCCAGTAATAGTAGCTGCTTGTGTCACTGCTTTAGGAGAACATGTGGCTATTCACTGTTCTCTCACCAGCCTTACAATGGTCTTTTAGTTAAGGGCACAAAGAGCAGCATGTCTTTTGGTGCACTAGTGTGGCCCCTGCAAAGACCCCCATTTGCAATCAAACCTGTTGTTTGGCATTCTGTCACAGCATAAAACACATGAAGTTCTGACCTAGGTGCAGATCAGTATGTTGTGCAGATTCTTCTCAGCATAAAGCATTCTGGTCTGTTCCTGTAATTTCAGTCTCAGGCCATGTCTAATGCTGAATCTGAACAGATGTGTGTTCTCAGTTTCCTCGGAAGTAGTGGAGGAGCACACAGCCACACATTCCTAGTAAATATGGACGACTAAGTAACTGGCATCCAATAGGTAATATTCTTTCAGCAGCCACTCTCATGTTCGGCAATGGAAAATCCATGTATGTGAAGGTGAATGGAATTACTTTTGTGCTGCCAGTAAAGATTTAGGGTGTGCTGTCACCTGGTCTCTTGTTAGAAATTTGGCAGACCTAGAAAGCTTCCGAGTTTAAAGGACAGTCGATATCATTCTCTTTGATAAGCTGTTCAGTTCTCTAGGATTTGGAATACATCCTTATCTTCAGGACATTTTACAAAATTAGTCGGTAAAAAAAAAAATCATTGTAATCCTCGATCTTTATATTAGTGGAGGGTAATATTCTCTTAAATTATTAATTTTTCACAATTATTTTTCTTACACTTCTGCCCATAGCCTGCAATGTGCGGAGTTACAGTAGTTTGTATTGCCAACATACCTTTTTTGTGAGAGTGGAATTGAAGGAGTAGGAGAAATAACTACAAATGGTTTAAAAAATGCATCTTCCTCTACTTCTGTCAGTCTACTTTTTAAAAACCAAGTAGAATATAGTGCAAACTTGCAAGTTCCTCTTAGTGCTTTGGTAGGCTGACAGGTTGGGGTTTTTTTTCTTTTTAATAAATATAGTCAAAGTGTCAGTCAGAAATAAGCTGGATGCTTTTCCCCATTGCTGTAAATAGACCTGCTGGCCAAATTTTTCCTAAGTATCATACCACTGGAGAGTAGATACTATATCAATGTTGAACTTGGCTCAGAAATCTTCGCTTACTGAAAGGTATTGTCTCATTCTATACATGTATCGTTTACATTGATATTTATACATAATTAAAATCATTAACACTCACTGAGTACACCTGAAAATGGTTTTGCTTTTAGAAAGCACAGTTTGTGAAGCTTGTTTGTATTCAAAGGGTATGCTAATCACTTGCAGTCTTGCTTTATGGCACTAACCTGCTCTCTAGGATTTGCATCCTGGTGTTTTTACAGCAGTCCGTGCAATGCTGACAAACATTGGCCAGCCTTTCATACAGAGAATTCCTGATGTGGCATGGTTGGTATTAGATGATATGACTGACACTCTTTCAGAAGTGATTGGATGGGGAAGGAATAGATTGCAGACAAGTGTGTAATAAATGTGGTTATACTAGTCTGTAAAGCACTGTTAAGTGCTGAGGGTATTAGAAAAGAATTAGCAGCTCCCTGCCTTGGTTCAGGCCTTCAGGGTTCTGCACAGTGCTCTCATCACATATTGCTTGAGCTGTCTGGGCAAAACGTGATTGTGGATTGAAATGCTGTAATACTGTACCTGTGTATGTTATTTTATTAAAGTTAACTGTAATACATTTTAAATCTTTACACACACACACACACACAAAGTAAAAAAAAAATGTATAGTGTACAGTTAATACCATGTTTTCAGTGCTTAGCCAGAGAGCATTACCCACTCTGAGGAACTCAGGGATTGCCCAAACCTGAGGCACTGGTGTGGTGAATTCACATTTTGGAGCTGTGCTGCTTTGGTGGCGATGTATTAGTTGATGAGGATGTGCAGAAGGGGGTATCATCCTTTTAGAGGCCGTGTTGTACAAATTGTGTTGGGTATGTAACAAGGAGATGGGATGCTATGATCTTTTACAAGATATAGTGGATACTTGGTAGATTTAGGTTACATGGATCTGGAGCAAATACTCACTTTTCTTGGTTAAAATAAAAAGACATTGTGATTGATTTTCTGTAGTCTTTATTTAAAAGCCAGAAACAATGTAGTTTGGCTGCAAAATTTCTTTTTGTACAGGTGAAGTGTTGAACGTTTCTCACGTATAGCCAGTTAGATCAGACACGGGGTGACAAAACCACTCTGGGTAATTAGAGTCCAACATTTCCATTGCCAGCAATGGACATTACAGCAGGAGCATCTAACTTCTTGCAAAAGGATCAGCTATTCTGACCGGCGTGGCACTCATTTCGATACACAAAGAGAGTGGGGCTCCTCCCTGCCACCCATGTACAAAACTCCCATCAGCATTTGAATTTTGCACACGTGTCAGAGGGAGCAAGAGAATCATTGTGCATCCATTGGCAAAGTTGAGAGATCAGGCAGAGCTGCATTTCCAGCATTACCAGATCATGTCTCAAGGAACTTGGTGTAAATGCTTTAAGACGTGTCCATGTTTCACTGGGAGCAAGGGAGTAGTACTTGCTCTGAGGGGGAAGTAGCTAAGCTTACTCCCACCACAGGGCACATCTGCTTTACACACTCAGAGCACACTCTAGTTCCTGTGGCACTAAAGCTGTGTTTCTACAAAGCTCTGAGAGATGAACAAGTGCTGAATCAAATTTTACCACTCAAACTGTCTGCTAAACAGGAAACAGAAAAGATCAGGAGAAATTAAAGCTATTACTCTTGTCTCATAAAGGAGTGTCTGCATAACTCTAAGCAGAACATTTTTGTAGAGCAGAAAAGTCTCTTTTCAGCAGACCTCTGTTAGACTGAGTTCTTCAATTCTGATTTGCACTGAATAACTCATCTATATCTTGAAATAGGAGCAACTAGAAGTGATGGAGCCAAACCCCAGACTCATTTCAGAGCTTACTAGAAACTGCATAGTACAAAGCGGTTGTTAGTTTCCAAGAGCATTATAACACGGGGAAGAAAGAAGGCTGTTTCATTTAAGCAAGGCTGTGGGAAGTCAGGGGACAGCCTGCAAGTTTAGCAGCACGCAGGAACGACAATTACATTCTGACAGTAGTTGGCTGTCAGTCTACTGTAACATGCAGCATGTGACATAGGGGCCAGAGGAAGAAACCCAGCATCTTAGCTTTCAAAGTGTTCGGTTATCTGCTAAAGGGCATCTTTCCACTCTTAGAATTGCCAATAGGAGGAAAAAAATGACATTGCCTTTGTTTCCAAAGACTTGGAGTTTGTGCATTTGGTAAGAGCATATACTATCAAGGGACATTTTCTTTCCAAAAGGAAGACGTCTCTTAATATGTGTCTCTCTTTGAATGGAGGGAATTCAGGCTATTAGAAGGGGTCTTCACAGGGTTTCCTCACTTCCATAGAACATTAAAGTCCATCTAAACTTTCTCTAAATCCAAAATCTGAATGGAATTCTCATACATCTAAGACAGAAGTGTTACAAGTATTTGAAAGCACATGCTCACATGAGCTTCTCTTGTATTTCAGCAACTCAGTTCATTCATTGTGTGATCAGAAGATTGATCATCAAGATGAATATTTTTTAAATGGCATTTCTTCTGGGATATGAAATTACAGGTAGTTTGGCACAAATACAGGTCATGGGCTCTGTTTCCACTCTCAGGCTGGGAGGTTCTTTTGCTTGTTTACAGCATTCATGAGTAGGCGTATGTAGGATGTTAACAGGTCATCCATTTTGTAACCCTGTCAGGAAAGAAAAAAGTCTTAAATCTCTCAGAGAGCTCCAGAAGCAAAAATAACTATAATTTTCTCCCTGGTTTATCATCTTCTCAAGTTCTTCCTTGCATGAACATCTCTTTCAATAGCTGTCACTGTTTTATTTATAATTTATCCATACCTCCCTCTGCTTTTCATAGATTTCCAAAACTTTACAGAGCATAGCTCTTCTGTTTCCTTGGTATTCACTCTGTAGCTTAGCTTGTACTTGTATTTAAGAATCCAAGCTTTTCTGTCAGAGAGGTTAGCCTTTCAATGTTTTTGTTATCTTTAGAAACCTGCATCTCTGAGACCATGAATTGTCTGAAACCAATTGTGAAAAAGGTGGTACCACTCACTGGGAAATACAAAGTCTTACAAGGCTAGTATTACGGTGTAACTGGAGGCAGACATGCAAGACAAAAATCCTCTTACATAGCTTTGCAGTCTTAATTTCTTAGATGGATAGAATTTTGATATATAGGAAGAATTTGGGAAATTGCTATTTTTCCTTGTGTCCTGTGCCTTGCATCTTTTCATCAGATAGCATTATATATGAACTGAACCAGCTCTAAATGGCAATTTTATTGACACAGCAGTGAATGCTTTTTGTATCTGCACTGGTATTTATCTGTTTTCACACCATCATTTTACAGAAATCCTGGATGGAACGGAAAAGTTGGGATTTCATTGCATCTAAGTTGGGAAAACTCTTCTTACCAGAGATGTCTCGCATAAGAGCCGGTTTCCTCGTACCAGGTTCCCTATTGTCATGTGAAAGTACGTGCTCCCACTGCTCCAGTTGGAGATTTTATTGAAAGGGTAGACTATTAAAATATCCTGTAAGGGGAAATAAACTGAACTATAGAACATTTCTCAAATGAAAACAGGCTGTTGCATAAGAAAACCTGTAGAGCCAGAGAATTCTTGTTCTCTCCCACTTTATTTGTAAAAACAATGGATCAGGGTAGTGATTGCATCCAGATTAGTGGCATATTGTATTTTCACCAAACAGGTGAATCTTAATCACACTAATGAGACTTCCTTTCATTATATATTGACCTGTGCCTTAGCACACTGCCATTAGATTTACAATAATCTAAAATTTGCTTTTAAGTTATTTCATAATTAAAAGCAAATAATGACAGTCCCTTTTCCTGAGAACTTGGTAAGACCAGACTGTTGGGGTTAGACAGCAGCTAAACATGGCCATCCAGCCTGATCTTTAAGACAGCTGGGACTTCCTGCAAAGCATTTTTCTGAAGCAGATTCCCAGGTGCACTGCCCATCCATCTTCCTGATCTTATCACCTTGCCAGGTTCATCATGATTCCCATGTGTTTTTTCAGAGATGCTCTACCCTGTTCCTTTCCAGCGTAGAAAGTGCAAAAAAGTGATTTGAGGCAGTAGCTTTTCATTCAGTTTCATATTGAAAATGAAAAGAGAGCCTCTATCCTCTCCTACCATTCCTGGGCAAGGTCCTGCCACTGTGCCTAATCAATCCTTCTTTAGATGGACTTGTGAGAAGCAGCTGTTACCTTTGTCTTCTGATGTATCAGTGAGACTCCTTGCTTGTTGATTGCAATCAGTACAATCTCTGGGAAATTGGGTTCCGAGGCTTGCTGTAAATGAGTAACACAGCAAGATAAGCAGAAAATTGAGAAACGATCTGTATCGGGGCAAAGTGACCTTAAACAGTGTCCGGTGCTTCTTTTTCTCTTTCCCAAATGAGCACTGAAACATTTTGGCCACATATTGATGACTTGAGCAAATGCTACATGACAGCAGAATCAGGTCCATTATTTACTATGCTGTCTGATAACAGGCTTAATGATTGGTTGCAAGCCACTTAAGAGCCTAGTGAGGAGAAATTAAAGGTAACACATGGGAAATGATTCTTGGGAGATATCCTCTCCAGAATGAGAGGATTAGTACAGTTCTCTTCTGAGGGAAGAGTCCCCAGAGATAAGATTTGGCAGCATTTTCTTGTGGAGAGCAAGGACGGGACAATTAAGCCCTCTACAGGTACTACACAATTGTTATAGAGGTATTATAACTAGAACAACAACATTGCTAGTAAACGACAGGCATAGTTCAAAATGGAGAAAGAATCCATCTCTGAACTTGGAAGATTACAGTAGATTACAGGAATCCTCAGTAGATTACAGGAATTCAGCTTTATAATGCATTTTTACTTTCAGATACAGAATTATACTCAGTCTGTATCCCTCAGTACCGATCTACTTACCAAATCCACTCACACAGGCCTTCAAAACTTACCTTCACCTCAAAAAAGGCTGATCCAAACGTTGGCCACCGGTGTATCATTTTCAAGAAGGCAATCTTGGCCTCATCCACAGTTTTTCCTTCATACTTGCTATATGCTGTGATAATGTTCTGTTTAGGAAAAGAGGATGCAGAGCCAATTGTGTTGGAGACAGGCAAGTTTCCAATGCCCAGCATTAGCACTAAAGACAGCATCAGCTCATCGCCATGATCAGGCTTTTTGCCCCAGCAATACAAGACTGTGAAAATGAAAACAGCTGCCATGTCATGGGACAAGGTGAAGCCCGAGCCCTCCAGTCTTCCTTATTCCTGTGCTGGGTGAAGGAAGCCCAGCAGCCCAAGGAAATGGACTTCAGGGCAGAGGGGCAATGTGAGATAAAACTCAGAAAGCCAGTGTTCAACACCCACAGACATGTATTACATCTTTGGCTGAAAAATGTAGGGTGCATTTTCCCTTTGTATTTGAAGGAGTATCCTGTGTTTTCCTCAGCAGACTAAGTGATAAGTACCTGCTGAAACTTCCTTGCCCTTTTTGTGGATAAAAGAGCCTTTTGCTGTAAGTAGCACGGACACAGTGCAAGGAGATTGATTTGCTGCAAAACTAAGAAATACTTACGAGACACCTTAATTTTCTGTTTCTGTCCAATATCCTCAACTTCCGTGTCCCATCACTGACTCTCTTATCTCTTAACTCGTTTTTCTGGGCACTGGAAATAGATTCGTTTCTCCAAGAAAGATGCACACCTCAGATAAGCCATCCAGGCCTGCAGAGATCTTTCAGAACTTTGGTAGAGTATGTAAAATCTGGATTGTAAGAGGCAAATCCTCTTGCTATCCTGCTGACAAATCCACCAATATCCAATACCATCCCTTCACAGTACATTCAAAGACCATCAGATCCAAAATGTAGTGTGGCTCAATGTGTCTTCTCTCCTAAAGCTCTGTATATGTAATATGACTAATTAAAGCTGATGTTCTTACCTTTTTCCATTCATCTGGTGACAGTGCTCGGAGCAGATTGTCTGGCACCAGTTCCTTCAGGATTTTGGGGATGGCTGCCAGCTGTGTGCGGTCGTTGTTGAAGCGCACTTTATAAATCAGCCCTGCCAGCTGCACAGCTTCATCCTTGGAACACTTGTGGTAGCCTCTGAGGTACTTCGGCAGCTCCTGGAAGAGACCAGCTCTGAATCCAGGCAGAATGGACTAAAGCAAACACTGACTTAAGCATTCTAAATTTGTGAGGTCAGGATGTGAGTCTTGCAGTCCAAGGACATCCCAAGAACTTTTGACTCCCTCTGAAGGTTCTCTGGATGATCTTTAAATATCCTTTCCAACCCCAAACTTTCTGTGATTCTGTGATTTATGAAGCAAGAAGATAATTTCCACAGAACAATGAGGTAAGGGAGCTGTACTCTTAACATGCTCAGTATAGCTAAGGTGTGAACACTGTGAGAAATAAATCTGTTCCTGAGGCTGAGCTGTGCCTTCCTCTGGAGGAGGCACTCCTCTGGAGGCTCTATAATGCAGGCTTTGGAGAGGGAGATAGAAATACTCCTACAGACTTAATTTCTCAGGGGTATTTCCTGGATAAGATATCTCTTCTTTAGGGAGATGCTTACCTGGTGGTAATGGAAAATGGTATCAGCTTTCAGGTCCTTGCCAGGAGTGACATTCAGCCACAGCTTTCTCATGAAGTACACCTCATACGCCACAGACAGAGCAGCCCCTAGGGAGACCAGATCCTGTGAGTGTTCTCTGTGTCACTGACAGTTCTGCAGTTTTTAAATGGGTTGTGAGCTTCTTTAGAAAAGTAATTATGCTTTTAATAGTAACAAACAAAATTACTAACAAAACAACACAAAAAGCCATTTTAGATAACAAAAGAAATTATTAGTTTTCAGTTCCTGGACACTGCTCATGCAATGATCAGATGGAGGAGAAGTTGAGGGACTGCCATTGAGTATTTGTTATTGGTGCTCATGACAGCTGCTGGTGTGCAGCACACCTGAATTCTCTTACACGGATGCGAGTACATCCCCTGATGGCTGTGCTTATACAAATGAATTGTGATTTAGTGCACCCACATCTTTACACTGTGATTTATACTGTGATGTAGCTCCTAGCAGCTACATCAGCTGAGGGAAGAGAAGTTAGAAAGTCTTAGATACATAGAGCTTCAGGAAGTTGAACCTCAGCTGTCCAGAAATAAACAAAGGTCAGGACAAATTGATATGAAATTTGAGTGAAGTTTGAGTTTGATGTAGATTTCAAAGTCTGTATCATCCATGGGCGGGGAGCAGGACAGTAAGGAATTGCTGTGATTGGGATTACACTGTTTTATTCTAACAAGTGGTTCCCTGACAACATAGCTTGTGCATGGGTATCACCAGGTAATAACCTGGTTAAAATTTTTTTAACAACCCAAGGAATGTGAGTGGGTAAAGAACTTATTTGCATTTGCATGTGTTGGCTAATTCTTGGTATTTGAGGATTGACCTATCTAACTTGCATCTATCCAGCTGTGTGTTTTGGATACAGCAGGTCAAAAAAATCTTTGTTACCAATCTAAAATTTCTGGAGAGGTCCACCCCCAGAAATGTTCTGGTGTTTTTGATAGCCAGTGCTTGCCTGCATCAGGTCACTGGATCTTGCCACTGCTGCAGGCAGTAACCATGTATGTGCAGACAAAAATGATGTAAGACTTTGCGAAACACTTCCCAAGATGGAGCGAATCCTGCTGGATGGATCAGTTGCTTTCCAGTTCAACACAGCATCTCATGCAGCTTCTTGTCATGCTGGCATTCTCCTTACCATCTTTCCCTGGTTTGTTCCTCCTGTTCCAGTCTGTCACCTGCCTTAGTGAGTCAAAGAAGTAGTCTGCTTCATTCTGACTGATCACCTGCAGAGGCCAAGAAATGAAGGAGAGAAAGGAGGGGTTAGCACATATAAAATACTGCCTGTGTCACATACCCAAGTATCAGGCTGAATTTTCTTTCCCTGTCTACAGTGAGAGGGCAGAATTACAGCAGGAAAGAAGTAGAAAAATAGGAGGAAGGAAGACTTAATTTATTTACATTTCATATAGGGATCTTTATTGCATCTTCTGTTACTTTTTGCTTTTCAAGCTGCTTATTGAAGTCACGCTGAAGATGCCTACCTTTTTCCTAGTCTTCTTCTCTTTGTAAAGTGTTCTTACATACTGGGTTTCTCTTTTCAGTAAGGCAGGACACCAGAAACTCCCTGTGCTAGGGCTCAGTGCTGCTTTTGCCTTGATCACAGTTTCAGCAAGACAGCCAGGCCAAGCTTCAGCTCAGGCAAGGCAGGCTCCCAACAACCCAGAGAGTAATCAACTGGTGCTGGTTTCCTCTGCTTTCACTAATTCTAGTGGGCACTGTACATGTGCAGCACATTTTCTGGGCAAAGCCGGAGTGAAAAAGGACTGAATCAAGCAGTACGCAACCATCCTAGCAGCTGCTGGAAAGCCTACATCTCCTCTGCTCTTAGTGCCACCTGGGTACTGGCAGACTGATAGAAACTCTGCATCTCCATCCAGCCTCTTCAAGAGGCTGAAAATATTTGTCTGTTCTAAAAGATCAAGTTCAGGTTGTATCCCCTCAATAAGAAAGAAGCAGATCTGCTCTGGTCCTTGGCTTCATATGGTTCTTTAGGTGGTCTGGCTACCCTGCCAGAGTCAAGAAGTTGTTACCTTGTCTGCAATCTTCACAAAGAGGCTGAAACCTTCCCAGGAGTTCAGCTGCAATTTGGAAGCGATGTTCTGACACAGAGTCCGGATTTTGGTGTTTGTTCCAACATCAAATGTCTATGAGATAACAAGACTCTTTTTACACAGAGGAGAGGGAGAAGTAAGAATACTGAATGTCTTCACACAGGTTCCTGCATGAAAATGTCATGGCTGGAAAAATGGTCAAGACTGGGAAAACAAGTAAGTGCTCACCTGTTCTGTTTCATTGGGGAAGCAAATCTTGTGTGAGATCTTAGTGTTGTTCTGTAAAATGGCCTCAATCTCCACAGGATGAGGTGCCCACTTCCTGCAGCCGCTCCTGGAAAATGCCACCACCATCATAAGAGAGATCAGTTTAATCACTGAGGATCTGAACAACAGTATTCCAGCCGAACAGCAGACGCCTTCCAAAATGCCAATACTGTGCAATGGGGTGGGCTCCAGTGGACCTCCGCCCCAGTGCAAATTCAGTGTATTAACAGCAAGAAACTGAGGGTCTTATTAGCACGTAAAGTAAAAGTCTGTGCTACTCTGCAAGGAGGTTGCATGAATAAAGCACCTTCCTAGCCAATACCATTGCATTTTCTATGGATTCAGCAGCATTTTCCTTACTGAAATGAGAATATAATGGCTACAAGGAGAAATACATTTTATTTAACTCCTGCATCAGCAAAAGATATGTATTCAGACACGAAATTACTTGAAGCCCAAGTACCAAAAAGGTCTGGAGGGCTGCTGAAAGCATTACATTTTATATAAGAGCTGAAGTTCAATCTCTGACTCAGGAGGTGCTTATGCTGTACAAACCCAGTTCTTTGAAATTATACCTCAGAGCAGAGCTCCCTTTTAAAGCAAAGGAACTGGACCTGAAGTCTCAGTCATGCCAAAACCTTGATATAGTTAAAGTGAGAACAAATCTAGCAAATTATCTCCTGGGGCTGGTAATTTTCTGCCCTTGGTGGCAAAGAGCAGGCTGTTGAGATATTTTAAACACCATAGCTTATGGGCTTCTCATATTGGGTCAGCCTCTCAGGAGGAGGTTAGTGTGGATCCAAACTTTAATTTGTGTGGATTTGAAAAGGAAATCCTCCTTTATTGAATGATTTTCCATTCAATAAAAGAGCATTTCCATTTGGAGAAGGAAAACTTGACTGTAACCTGTGCTTTGTACTGTGCAGGCACTGTACAAAGTGTGGACCTGCCCCACTCAGCCAACTGTTCCTGAACTGGCAGCAGAGTGAGGCCCTGTGAGCTCAGGGAAGTGCAGCAGCTTGGCTGGAGAGGCATGGGGCTGCCCAGCTCTCCTTGCAGCCTGAGCTAGGAATTGACTGCCAAGGGGAGATCTGCTTAACGCCCATTGGGTGGTTCCCTGGCCAGGATTCTGAGGTTGAAGCTGTAAAGTGGTTTATGGATGTATTGTAGGTCAATCCTTTGAGCTCCCTGCTCTCCCCTTTCGAAAGGGACCAGGTTAGTTACAGGGAGAAGTTGGACTAGATGATCATTGAAGGTCCCTTCCAATTGAAATAGTTTATTCTATTCTATTCTATTCTATTGTATGCAAGTACAGGTTTAATCTTAGGAAAAGGACTGCTCTTCGAAAACAAGATTTGCCTTTGTTCCCCTTCCTATGCCCCAAGCTCCAGATCTGGGGCAGTTTAGCAGATAAAATTCTCCTTACAAACAGCCCATTCTACTTTCCCCTCCCTGTCTGCTGTCTGTAAAGAAGCTCTCTGCAGCTCAACAGGGCTTAGAGCATGAATAGCACATGATATAGGGAGGCAGGAATTTTTAAGTCTTCTCCATAGAAATAAACAATGAATAGCATTCCTTGCCATGCATTTTTCAGGCACTTCAAAGGCGAGTTCAATGTGTGATGACAATTCTCCAGCAGTGCCAAACCCCATTCACTGCAACGGAGCTCCCTACTGTGTTAGCATTCCCCTAGAGCCTGACCCATGCGGCTCACAGACCGTGGGGCCCAGCCTGAGAGAAAGGGGAGGATGGAGGAGCTGGATGGAGAAATCATTGGGCAGATTCTTTACTGATGAGGTCTGTGGCAGCAGGAGTTAATCACAGCACCATCAAAGGGGAGAAGGCTGGAGTCAATCACAGCACCATCAAAGGGGAGAAGGCTGGAGTCAACCTTGATGCCAAAGTTCTGTTCTCAGAGTGGCAAGCTGGGTAATTCCAGTGCTTGGAGGAATCTAGGGAGAGCTTTCCCCTACAGTTCAGTTGATCCTTCTTGAATTCCTGTTAGCCCTTCGCCTCTCTCGGCTTGTGTCATGTCCTTTAGAACAACAAGTCATTCAGCAGCTCAGGAAGCACTGTGGTTTGGGGGTCTTGTTGCTTCAGCCTGGGGTAATGCCAAGTGGATGGAGAAGTGTCTTGCTGTGAGCAGCCAGGTAAGAGTCAGGGCTTTGCTCATGTGGGTCTTTTCAAAGAATAGGAATTGATTTTACTGATCCTTTCAACAAGGACATGCTGCCTCACAAAAAAAAGTAGGGTCAGGACGTCATCAATGATATAATTTCAAGCTGCATGCCCTCTAGGATGTTTGAAATACCCAGCTCTGGGAGTCAAGTGATTATGTGTGATGATGAACTTTTTAAAATGCTGCTAAACTCTGTGAAAGAAAAAAGTGAAACTGTGACATAGACCTCTGTTTAATGATTCAAAGTCCATAAACAAAATTTAAAATAATGATGACTTCAAAAAAAACAGGATGTAAAGAGGGAAAGGAAAGTGAGAGTCCCACTATTTTAGCCCGTGTGTTTTTTGGAACCTGACTGTTGATATTTGGACACTTTGTGCTGGTTATATGCCAGGTTATTTACCTCATTACTGTCTGAATCCTCCGACGGCACCCCAGGGCCAGTGTTTCTTTCTGACGTGTCTCTATGAACTTCTGGGCATGTTTGAGCAATGACTTGCTGGGTGGGAAGAGGCCAGTGCAGAGCCAGAGGAGCTGCCAGCCCTTGGTCTCGCTGTACCTGTGAACACAAAGCCAACAGCCACATATAATTCTCTGTTTGACCACACACCAGGTACAGGGAGGAGAAATACTCTCCCATCATGGTCCCATTTAGCAGAGAGCTGCAAATCAACAGTCTTCACCAAGGCTCTGGCATCCATTTGCTGTGCAACAACCACAGCCTGCCTGTGAAGACAATGCCAAGTCCTGCATGAGAAATACTCATGACAGATGCAAACCTCATGAATAAATATAAATTCCAGTTTGGCACACATCTTGGCAGCAGTGACCCAGGTGCCATCCTCTTGGAAAATCACTGTTGATTTGGTGTTCAATCTCACGTGTATTCAGATTGTGGCTTCTCAATGGATATATTCACCTGCCCTCTGCACTGGCCAGCTTTGCTCAGGGCATGAGTGCTTTGCATGCACTGGCTTCCCCTTACGTGTACTCATGTTCTGTTCTGTTCTGGAAAATGAATGTTGATAGCATTATGTAGTGCGGTAGTTGCAGTTCTTAAATGTTCCAGATCAAGCCAGTACTATTCTTCAGGCAGAAATCCAGTTCTTCTAGCCTCTGCATCTGTGAAATCTGCCAGTTCAAGCTCTTCTGGCACCTGCCCTCACCATTAAGAAGGGCTCTGCAGCCTTGAGGTGGTCAGTCGTTCTGTCTCAAAGCGAGGAGCAGAACACACTTCAGCTGTGTCCCAGGATTGCTCTGAAATGCTCTCTGGCGTGAAGTGGTTTTGGTTGGGAAAGTCAGCATCAGACAGAAGTCTGAAAGGGCATCAGACTTCACTGAATAAAGAGGTCCTGGCTTCTTTATTCCCATTTTCTGTTCTAATTTTGCAGATGAAGACACACTATTTTAATCCCATTTATAATCTATGGATCAGTGGTATTTGTGTCTATGAGAGAGCGGGATATGGTCCACAACACAGCAGCCTGGGAAGGGTGAAAGACTTATTACTCTGGCTGTTCTAATGAAAGTGTATGGAAATAGCCACCTTTCAAGCATTGTTTTTTCCACATCAGTGATCCCTCTCACAGCAGCTACTAAATTGGTGGAGTACATCAGGCATAGCACTGGCACCATGGTTACAGACTATGCATTAAATAGCCTGTAAGATTCACTGCATGCAAAAGAATTTACCATTCAACACTTACACATATGAGAAAGTTCCACTACATGTAATATTTGTGGAACAGTAAGAAAGAAAATAAATAAATAAACAAACAAATAAACAAACACAATGCGTTCAGAAACAGACAAACAATTTTGTTTATAATTAATATTATTTTAAGCTGCTTTTTGCAATTCAGTTCCCCTGGAAGTAGATCAAATTACCATTTTGTGAGTGGGGAAGAAATCATCAGCCTGTTTCAGAGACTTTTATGTGGGCAGGGGCCTCTGTAACCAATCTGTTCTGCAAGGCAGTTATGCAACCTAATTAACATAAATACACAGAAGTATTTATTCACCGGTGGTAAAAATCCAGTGTGAACTATGTTTTTATGAGAGGGAAATGCTACCATTGGGAAACTTAAATGGAGAGTTGTCAGGGCAGTCATTTGAAGAGATGCAAGGACTATGCAGTGCCATGTTTCCCCCACAGACTGCTTCAGGAGCAGGAGAGCCTCAGTGACACCTTGCTTGCCTCACACCAAAAGGAGAAAAGCACGGAATGCTGATGGGAGCAAAGCAGCTGCTCAAGGGAGATGATTGAAGGTGCTCTCTGGCCTCTCCCTGCCAGGCAGTTGTTCTGAGCGCTCCACAAAGGTGAGCCCCACATCACTGCCTGGCAAAAGGGGAAGGGAAGCTGTTACTCCAACACTTGTTTATCCTTTCCCCTGCCCCCACCACATCACAAGTGCAGCAGGGGTTCCTGATGCCCTCTGCACTTGAGGCCTGGCTCTGCAGGAGCAGGGTGTTTGCACCCATGTGAATACCTGTTTCTGTTCTCAGTCAGTTGCTTCATAATCTGACAGTAAATCTCATCCTGCAGGACCTCCTCCTGGATAGCTGGCACAAATATCTGGTCAGTGACTTCCACAGAGGAGTGTGCCTGTTTTGAGGGGTAGTCTCCCATGAATTTCATGATGGGTGAATGTGCTGTTAAGGAGAAAAGCAGGCCATTTCTGGAAGGCAAATGGGAAGCTCCATCTGGATCCTAACATGTTGGTGTCTTTGTTGATGTCTAAGTGGCAAATACTGGAAGGAAGGTCTGGAGCATGTTCCCTGTCTTTCTCCTACCCCCTTTCCCTATGCAACGGTTACCGCTGCTTGGCTGTGATTTGTACTGTGCTAGTAGCTGCTTTCTCTGGGCATATGCAGTAAATGTCACTCCTAAAGCCACATTCCCAGTTAAGTGAGCCATCAGTAGCTGTGGAGCACTGGGAGGGAATAGGAATCTTTCCTCTGTAGACAAGGGAAACAGATTTGATCTGCTCCATCTTTTATGCGAATGTGTCCCCTGTAAGGTGGCTAAGGTATCTCAGCAGAGGTAGTTTAGTGGACCTAGCTGACTCTTCCTTCCCCTGAGTGTTCTCAGGTCCAAAAGAAAGGAGAGAAAGGATATCAATGAAGGCCTGACAGGCCAAATCCCGAAGATCAGGGTCTGTGCATGCTCTCTTCAGCAACGGCTGTTTCAGAGGCTCCTTAGAATGTGCCCACAGTTGACTGCGCCCACGGGATTTCTGGAGAACAGCTTTGCTGATGGATTCCTTCTCAGGAGTCCTGAATGAAGACAAGTGCAGGCAATACAAAATTACTGGATCAGTATTGCTATGAACATAGGAAGTCATTATTACGAAGTCCTATCTCTAGACCTGTTCTTTCTCAAGACAGTGATCTCAGATTTCCTTTGATTCTGCAGGTCAGCAAGAGCAGGGAAATGTAGTTTCCTGTATATTCAGAAGGTAGGAGGCTTGCAAAAATAAGAGGGGTTTTTAGAAAACTAATTTTCCCCTTATTTCTGAGGCCTGAGATGTTGTAAATCTTTGCTAACTGGTAAGTGCTGAAGAAGGGATGAGAAGTAAGAATAGGGTCTGCTGGAAGGAAGTCAGTCCAGCTGGGGTTCTTCTACCCTCCCCTTTGCATTTCTGCAGACTTAAGATACAACAGGCCATGTGCCAGAATCTCTGTGTATCCAAAGTCACAGGGAACAAAAAGAAGAAACCCAATCAGAAGTGGAAGATGCCATAGGCTTTAAGGATTAGTGATCAACAGGAATTTTTCTAAGGCCTACTCTACAAAGAGAGCTTCACCTGAAGTGTTCATAGGAGAACTCCTCCAGGGTGTAAGGCTTCATCTTGACGTCCTCTTCATCAGGTTCCTCCATGAAGGAGTTCTGTGAAGCTGTCCTCCTCTGGTCTGGAGACATCATCAGCAAACTCTGGAGTAAGAGCCACACAGAGATGTCACATGGAGACAGGTCTCTGAATGCACTGTCACATGTTACTCAGCATATATGTGCAGGTCGTGCTCTGTGCTGCCTGAGACCTTCTGTCCCTAAAGCAGCATCTCCAGAGACTCAAAATAGACCTGGGAACAGTTGACTCAAAGAAGCAATTTACACAGACCTAACAGTGGTGGACATTAAAATGCATGTGATTATCCAAAGCACAACATGTTTTGCAATGCACCTGCTTCTCTCTAAGTGCTTTGCTACCAGTTTTTCTGCTTTTTACCTGTTAGCACAGCATCCAATATACTAAATGCCCAAAACTGAAGACAAAATTATTAGCAGAGGCATCAACGAGAACCCTTGACTCCCTCAAAGACCATATTCCCTGCTGCACTCAGAGCTTCCCTTGAGGAATAATGTGATCAACACTCAAGCCCAGAGTGAACTCAGGAAAATTCAGCTGTGCACCCATTGGTAATTGCTACCAGTTCCAGGCACTGAAATCTCCCATGGTGAATAGACTGGATTTTGTTGGTTTTTTGGTTTTTTTAAAAGTCATTGCTTTTTTGCAGCTGCAGTCTTCTCCTTAGAATCTGGGCTAGGTTCAGTTTTGTTTTCAGACAGGACAGAATGAAATGCTTTGTTTCAAGGGGAGGTATAGAACTTGTCTGACTTTGGAGGAACAATTATCATCCAGTTATAAATTCAATCATATTTAACATTTTTATCTTCTTCCACTCTTTTCACAGAGAGTGCTTAGTTTTCCTTACCAGCACTTGACTAGAGGGTTTTGTGAGAGAAGGAATGATGTAAATGTCTTCCAAAAATACATTCCCTGTTTTGCCTGTCCTTTCATTCTGGGCGTGGATCCAGACAGAGTCTATATCCAGCCTTTTGTCTTCAGTGAAGATTAGCAAGTCTCCCTTTTTGAAGGACAGCATACCAGGATCTTCTGGAAAAACAGAATAAGGGAGTACTGTTCAGGCTTGACAGTCCAAAAAAATGCAAAGGGATTGCAACATGAAAGACAAGGGAGTTGTACTTTGAAGGCCTGAATTCAGTTAGCAGTAGAAAGTGATTTGTGTAAATACAGCTAGTTTTCCAGTAACATTCCAGAGAAATCACTCCTGTTTCCTCTAACACCCTGATTTTGATCCACTGAGGGCAATGGCCAAACTCGATTTGATTGACATGAATGCTGACTTTGTGTCTAGACTGGCAGCAAAGCATGCAAAGGAATTCAGTAGTTGTAAGTAGCTGAAGTTAATGTTTACATTTTAAACATGTATGTCTGTTTGAGCCACCTGTATTCCACAGAAAATTCCAGTTTACTGCCTCTGTGAAATTCTTCTGCAAAGCATTTCCAGAGAGCCCAGATCCAACTTCCTACTACAACCAAACTGAGTTCCTGGACACTATACTATCTAAATAAAGTATATAAAGAAGGAGAAGGAGGAGGGAAAGGTTATTTGTATGTTATTTGTACTGAATCCCATTGCCTTATGCTTGGCATTGCTATGCTGATGCATCCCCCCAGGAGCAAAGGGACTCTTGCTGAAGTTCTCCCTCTCCTCTTTGAGCACCTTCAAACAAATGCTGTGGATTCTCTCATGATTTCTTCCCCACCCTGTAGAAAAGTTGTGAGACTTACCCTGGGATTTTTTCTCGTGCATTGCCACAGCAAATCGTGATCTTTTCTTCAGCCCTTCCAGAAATGTCACCACCAATTCAGCAATGACAACGCTGTTTACCGATGTCAGAACAAACTCCTCGGCACGAAGTGTGATGAGAGTGCAACTCTGTCCAAATGACTTCACTGCCCTACAACAATTTGTTACCAGAGCATCTGAAAAACTTACAGACCCATCTACAAACACAGCCAAGGCACCCACACCTCCTTGCAGATAACTCCCTTACAATGGATATTGATTGTTCCTAATTTGCCTTTCCATGAGCTGGTAGGTGTGAAGGACTGAAGTGATTCAGCTTTACTCTGGACTCCACCATGTTTTGTACAAAAGTGCTTCCTTATAGACAAAAGAACACCCTTCTTTTTGAGTAACTTGACAACTAATTAAATCTCTGGAAGTCCTCACAGGGGTTTTTTGTGTATGTAAGACCCTTTTCTCTGAGCGACCTGATGCAAGGATGTGTGATGTGAGAAAGCAGCGGTTACCCTATCTTCTCAATGATCCTGTTTGGGTCCATGACACCTGAGAAGTGTATGCACAAGAGACAATGGCTTAACTGTGTCAGTTATTTGGGCCACTCTTGCCTCAAATTTGGGCCACTCTTGCCTGTCTGTGCTTCCTTACACCTTTCTGACTGAGCAGGATCACTTTCCACCAGTTGGAAGGATCCAGCCCTTTCAGTATTTCCTTTACAGGCTGCTCAGAAGATTTCCCTTTCTGTTTTCCAGACCTAGGCTAAACCACCTTTCCAGGCACAGATCAAATCACCTAAGGAGGTGGCAGAGAAGGTACACCCTTTCAGAGTATGGAAGAAATGCCTTCTTCAGATGCCTTCTTGGGGCCCTCACCTGTTGGTGTGGATGCCAGTTATCTCTGGGAAGGTCAGCTCAAGGAGCCGCTTTTCTGACTCATCCAAGAAGCAAATGCCTTTCCAATTTATAGCAATGATGAAGTGGTTCTTAGGCAAGCTGGGTCCTGACAATACAGAAAAAATTCATTATCAATGCTATACAAGTCTTCCCTATTGATCTTATATCTGTCCTCTACTCCCATGCTCCAGGTATTACCTGAAAACTTAGTGACTTCAAAGAATCTGGAAAAAAGCAAAGGCCACTGAAAGCGAGCAAAATCTACAAGTTGCTCCTTCACAGTCTGAGAGGAGAGATGGTCCTGTGTGTATGGGGCCTGCAGGAAAAAAACACACCCAAGGTTTTCTCAGTAAAATCTGGTCTGCCTGATCTGCAGACAATAAAGAACAAGCCTGATCCCAGAAATCCCAACAACCTTCTGCTGCTACTGTTGTCAAGGGAACTTGGAGAAAGTAAATCAGGAAGAGTCTCCAGGGACCCACATGCAGCTAAGAGTACCCACAGGCATCTGGATTCCAAATTTCCCTCAAATCCCCCCTGATCTGTTCAGAGTCTAACATACTGCGGAAATAATTCAGATAATCCATTTCCAGATCAAAACCAATATTCCATCCCATGCACATCCTGACTTGGTTGCCACGTGGAAAATAGAAAGCCTTAAAAGCTGCACTATTCAGAGACTTAAATGTACTTTTTCATTCTTCCCCCCTGCTCTTCATATGGAAGAGTGAGTGGAAAGGTTTTCCTCTCTCCCAGACCTAATGAGCTATTTGGGATCTACAAATTGAGCTGGTTTTCCTTCTTCCCCTACAGTTTATTCACAAATGGAAATGGTGAAAGAAGCAGAAGCTGGTGTTCAAGAGTGCCAGCAGTGCCAGACAAACCTCTTACCTTAGCATGTGCATAGGTTATAAGGCTCACCCACTTTTCCAGGGGCTTGGACTTCAGCTGTTTCACTGGGATACAGTCATGGAGCACCTTCTGCACAAGTTCATTGTGGATGGTATCTCCAAATTTGATATAACAATATTTTGCACCTATCTCCACCAAATCCTCCTCCTGAAATAATTAATCCATTAAAAGAGGTCTAGAAGGATGACACAAAGGCTAGATAGCCTCTCTCAACCTTTGAACCATTTAGGAATGGGGTTTTCTCTATTTTTGTCTGGATAACTCTTAACAGTCATCCAGCATAAGGAGGGATGAACTTCACCCAATCATAACATCGGAGAGATTATTAGCAAAGATATTTAAAAGTATGACCAAATTTGCCCCTTTGGACAGGCTTCCAGCTCTCACATGAACTGAAAGTTGCATGGAAAGAAAAAGTATTAATTAGAGCTGCCAGTGTGACAGCTGGCACAATCACTTGGACAGGGATTGTTCATTAAGAAGGGGACGGTTGTTCACATCCACTACAAACTCAGCTCATATTCCTGCTTTTTAATGTGGGGAACATTAATATAGTTATGTCTCTTTAGGAGGATGAATCAGGAGACACACCTTCTCACAGCGGTACTCTCCGAATCGGATGCCACGGATGACTTGGTGGTAAATGAGATCAGTGCTGACAGGATCCTCGTGGGAGTTGTGCCAGGGGGTGAAGATTTCCTTCCGGAAGTAGAGGCGCCAGGGTGCGTGGCGTTCGTGTGTGCCCTGCTCCTTCACCAGCTGCTCACACTGAGAGATGGCATCCAAGACGTGGTCTCGGCCCCCGCCCAGTGACCACACCTGCCACAAAGGGACACCGTATTTACTGGCATGCCTGCTCTGGGTCTGCCTGAAGGACAATAAACACAAAGCTCCTGGTCTCCTGACAGCAAGAAAAAGTCCAAAAAGGTAAGCAGATGGATGCAAGTTGTATGTGGTAAGTGGATGTATTCTTATTAGTCAGCTATGTGGCAAAGGAAATCTCACAGGGCTGCAGCAGGAATTGCTCAGTGGTGAGCCAACAGAAAGGCAGAATAGGATTATCAGGTCCTGAGATCCATCTGGGATTCAGAACTGATTTGGTTTCAGTGCAGGACTGGTTTGAGAGTGTTCCAGAATTCAGAGGGAGTCCTCAGTGGGGCTGGGTGGGCAGCAGCATCTCCACAGAAATAGAAGCAATCTTTCATTCTATTTTTCTACACTTTACCTTATCAAACACAGCGATGTAGAGAGAAAAACCAAAGGCATCCTTCAGTTTGGTTTTATCTGCTATGAACTGACAGATCTCCTTGGCAGTGGAAGCAGAGTCTGCGGGGACAGTGATGCTTTGGCCATTCATCAGAGTGACATTAAACATAATGGGTTTCTTCTGCTTTGTTGCCTGTAAGTCAGGGTTAAATGAGAGAAACCAATTAAGGGCAAACCTTACTTTCTTCTGAAAAATGAAGGCATTTAGATTTAAGAGCTCCACACACTGTACAACCCAGTCAACAATCTTTAACCCAACACCCACAATTTCTTCAAAGCATGCTTAGTCGTAAATATAAATCACATCTCTGGAGCAGCACTGGATTCAAGTTTTCTCCTCCTCACAGCTCAGGAGAGCTGATAATCACATAACAGTGCTGGCTGATAGACTTTTCATGAGCAGTATTTGTGCTGATGACTTTTGGGAACAGCCTTATGTGCATCAGTGGAGAGATGGTCTGCAGCAAGTACTTTGCCCAGGAAGATGTGTGTTAAGCAATAGGGTCCCTGAGATTTAGGGAGGAGTTGAACTGACATCTTTACTTGAAAGGGGAGGTTGTATGACTTTTAATTACTAGGGTGACATTTAATTGCTAGGGTGACATTTAAAGGAAGGGGAGGACAATACAGCACCATCATACTCCCTTCTTCCTTTCATTTTAAAAGCATAAGTCTTGCTCAGTTCTTTCTAAAAGTGATAGTAAGAGCTTCCTTCAGGAGGTTGTTTGTGGCCTGTGGTTCCTGAGTGGATGGAAATATCTCCCTGCAAATCATGTGTTGCTGCTTACATCCTCTTCTGATATAGGGTAACTGAATAGTCAGAAGAGGTGTATCCAAAAAACTGCCCAGACCAAGGTGGCTGGTCTTCAATCCCCTTGTGCAATTGATTTCCATGATTTGATTTAGGAAGGTCTGTTATTACAGGTTAGTGAACGTAGTATAACTACAAAGTAAGTAGTATACCTACAAAAACCAGTAAAAATGTCCCAGATCAATATAATTAAACCAAAACGGTGTTGTTACCTGAAGTTCCAGCCAGCTGGGAGGTTCAGTCCGGGCCCCATTGATGTAGGTGCGTCTCAGACGCTCAGCACAGTATGGAGCGTAGCCCGTGGGCCCGTAGTGGATGAAATTCAACAGGTACTACATGCACAGAGCAGGAGAAGGAGTTAGGAAGCACTTAATCTCAGAAAACATTAAAAACCTTCTGCAGCCAATACACTAGATTGGAATGATCCATTAGCTTTCAGTTCATCAGAAAATATTAAAGATTAGGGTTGGAATTAGTGTCTTCAAAAAGTTTTCCCTCATTCTTCAGAACTTTCAATCCAAAGGGAGAGAAGACTTGTGTTAGTCTATTCACCATGCTTTACTACATGAGTAGTGGAGATTTTATTCTTACAGTAAGGTTAGAGCAAGAGTTGGTGTTTTCAACCCAAGAGCCTGAAGTCTTATGGCATTCTGTACAAATGGAAAAGCTGGGAAGAGGGCTAACAGCAGATTAGGACTAATGATGATTGATACTTTTAGTTTTACCAAGTTCTCTAGCAATATCAGTAACTGAAGTCCATTATTAAGATTGGACATTTGAAGAGAAATGAACTGGATAAACTGAGCTTTTGGAGTCTGTGTGGCTCTTGGATGACAGGGACGTGTATTTACATATAGGGTCCATATTCAGTGCAAGCATGGGTCATTCACCAGCTTATTTTAATGATTAAGAATATTCCTAGAGGATAGGGTATGGTCATGTCTTTCATGAATTCTGCATGGTTCAATGTCTTCGGATGAAGACTGGTGTTGAAATATGCCTATAGCTTGTGACTGGTTTGTTCCAAGTAGTGTCCATTTAGCAGCATTTATTATTAGATTGATCACTTGAACTGGCATGTTTGTAAGGCAAGGCTGAAGTTTCATGCACATCCATGGATCCTGTTTACCTCTCAGATCTAGGAGGAAGCCTGATGTCAAGTTGGAGCCACAGGCTGAGTTTTTATCCTGTGGTGAAGTGGATTTATCATCCATTTAGACTTGGAAATTAATGAATAATTACAAAGCCCATATATCTATTGGACTTTTCAGGGCTTAGAGGTATAGGGTGAGGACTGAGAAAACTTGGGGGTGTGATTTTATACTGGCCTCCTGAGTATATTTTATCTCTAGCGTTGTAACTGGAGACAACTTTTGGTTGAATTTGGTTGGAAAGGCAGAGTTGGAGAGGTTAAAATTTGCCAGATCCCTTGCAGATTGTAGATCTAAAATGAGAGCTGTGATGAACAACAGAATCCAGACTGTATTTCGTGTAAGAAAAATATTAAATGTGAGTGCAGCAATAATTTATTTAAATTCCCG
Organism: Origma solitaria; assembly: GCA_013397895.1. Taxonomy (NCBI): domain Eukaryota; kingdom Metazoa; phylum Chordata; class Aves; order Passeriformes; family Acanthizidae; genus Origma; species Origma solitaria. The sequence goes on from VZRL01003408.1 coordinate 79,367, forward strand.
AATAAGAATATGAGATGAGAAAGCTTCTGCTGAAACCACAGCATCAGCTGCTCTGGCAGCCAAATATCTTATGTGGCTGTCAGCATCAAACCATCAAAATACACAAGACAGCAGCTCAGCTGAGGCGTGTGAGCTGCTGTAGGAAAGGTTAGCAGTGTACCTTCACAAACGTGTCTGAAGGAGGAAAGCAGCCAAGGCAAAGTGATAGAAGGATCCAGCCACGAGCATAGCTGCTCCTGTTGCTGTTTTCAGTGAGTTGTTTGCAAATCTGGCAATAAATCTCATCTCTGTAATGAAACATGTGAGAGCAACAGATAATGATTCACTGTCTGAACTGTCTTTGGTGAGGTTTTGACTGCAAGCTTGGCAGGATTGCAGCATAATGAAGTAGATCTGAGCTAGGTTTAACCACAATAGCTTGGAGAGCACCTGTAATGCACCACAGGAAATAGCTTTGCTATGGAAAAGGCCCCAGGCATGCTTAGGGCCCTTTGCCACCCCTTCTTACTCAAGCAGCTCAAGTGCAATTCCCATGCTGGATAAACTCCTGTGACGAGCAGAGGGCTGTGAAGGAAAAACAACTGCTGGGTGGTCCAGCTGTAAAATGGCATTGTTGTCCAAGAGTCTAGGTGTGTAACTTGCTCTGAGCTCTCTACAGCACATGGCTTGTAGCTCATGGCTCTTGTCTGTCTGCTTGTAGGTGGATTTGGGGATAAGGATGGGGATTTTATATCTATATATTTATATCTAGGATTTTATATCGATATATTTATATATTTACATATTTATATATATTATTTATATTTATATACAAACTTGGAGGGAGTCTTTGTACAGAAATGGAGAAAAGAGCACTTCAGAGTAAGCTTCTGAAAATGCAAGTTACGTGCAGCAAGGACCTAAGGGAAAGAGATGCAAAAATCTCCATACAGATAAACCTGCTATTTAAAAAATCATCTTAGTTTTTTACAGACTCTTGGAACACACATTTGTCAAATCTGATGTGAGAGGACATAAGTTGGACGAGTTTTTGTGCCCTGATAGGACATATGATGAAACACAGACTGAGGGAATAGCTACTTAGCCTCTGGTTATTATGATACATGGATTGAATGCAACTTTTGCCAGCTGAGAATCTGCTTTAGGGAGTGTCTTGACTGAAACAAAGGGACTGTGGGGAAAGGAATGCAGCCCATGACTGAGGTCAAGGCACGGCCTCTGTCTGCAGGCTTTGTCACAGAAAAGTTCTTAGGGTAAAGCAAAGGAGAGGATTCATGGGATCAGGTCAGAATCAAGGAGCTTCTGTCTTATGCTCACACCATGCCTGGCCTAAGGGCCAGCCTCACAGTGCTTGTGGTCAAGATTTCTCCCTAGTGTCTGATATACTCAGCAATCCAGACCTTCAACCATCTCCAATGCAAGGATGTTGCTTGAATGCTCAGCAAGAGGTATTGGGAAACCTCTCATCCACCTAGTATACATTAACTTCATATTTCTTACTCTTCTGAGTGACTCTTCTCCCTCATTCTAGGGCTGTGCTCCACCTTCAAGTGTTACTGAGCCACAGCCCTGAGCTCTGCCCTTTTCCATACCTGTGGGGTATTCAGGAAGCCATATATGGAGGCAGCTGGACTAAACTGCAACACGAAAATACCAGAAAAGGCAGTAAGGGAGTCATTCTCCAGGGCTGTGGAAAGGATGCTGGATTTCCTTGATGTAATGGGCTCCTGGCCCTGGAAAGGAGGTACAAATTTCCTACCTGATGGCAGGACGCAGAATTGCATTGCCAATAATGAAGTGTACTTTTTCTAGGTTGGACATAGGTCTCTCAGAGATTGAGGTGTCCTCTTGGAAAGCCTCTTCTCCATTTCGCAACTGGTCTGTCACCTGAAAGAAACAGAGTGGAACCCCAGAGTGCTCTAGAAATCTCCCGTCTTAGCAGGCAGCTCTCCCAGAAATGAGGGACATTCTTTCTCTGTCTTTCTGACTAAAACTCTTCCTGCTCAGTGCAGGAGAACCAGACCATATTGGCCTCTTTCCCTCTCAAGGTAACTCATTAAATGTGCTGTTACAGCACTATCACTTGGCTAGGAGAACTTTCTTGTACTGTCCTGTACAGCCCTAAGCACATGGTTCTCCGTCTGCTCAGGCCTCTGGGCAAGCTGTTCTGTAATGCCAACAATTCTTAGTAATAAATTTCTCCCTGTGTTCTCTGGCAGAGAACAGATGACATCCCCCATTGCACATGGGGATCATTTCCAAAGAACACTGCACCAGGTATCCCACACAGGGCTGCCCTGGCTTGGCTGGGGAATGAGTTCTCAGCTGGGAGGTTGCTTACATAACATCTGTCAGAAAGTGAAGACAGAGTTCCAGGCAAGAAGTAAGGGAAGCAATATATTTCCACCTCTTACCTTCCCTGTCACCTTGGATGACCGTTTCAGTTTCAGGGACGAAATCCCCTTAGAAATCTTCTTATCCCTTCTGCCTTCTCTCTGCAATACACGTTACCATTATAGGAAATCAGTTTAATACACAGCAAGAATGATTCATTAAGGACAGAAAGATGCTCAAGTGAAGATGTTTTTGTTTTGTCCTCTCCTGCCAGAAGGAGCTGAGTGTCCTGGCAGGACTGACTGGTGCCCTTTTGCACTTGTGGCATTTCAAGTACAGTAGCATGAAAGAGTTCCTTTGCTTTTTACACTCTTGGTAGAACAGCACAGAAACCAAGGAAAGCAAATGAAAACACAGACATAGCCTGCTTCTCTCACCATATTTGGGCTGTCACTCCTCAACTGGACCTGGTTTTTCCTGCCAAGTGTGTCATATATCTGTGTCATCATGGAGCTGCTCTTGGTGGTGGCATTCTTGGCAAACATTGCTGGCTCTGGCAGGTCCCCCATGAACCTCAGGATGATCACCCACACAGCTAGAGAAGCCTATAGTAGCAGAAAGCACAGTCAGACAGTGCCAAAAGGGACAATGGCTTCATGCTGTATCTGCCTGCTTAGATTAAGACCATTTTCTTCCTTTACCCAGTCCAAATTGTTAAAATTCCCATCTCCTCTTGCTGCTTACATGAAGAGTTTAGTTTCATACCAAGCAACATGACAGCAACACACAACACTTTCATGCTAAAGGAAGAGGGTACAGCTCTAGTGGGAAGTTCAGATTTCCTCTGTGATTGCTGAGCCCTCATCATTCCCTTTACTGGCACCTTGGAGGTGTGCTGTGACTGGAGGGAGGTGGAGAAGCCTTGGCTGAACTGTACTCTGCATTTGCCCACCTGGACAGGTAAGCAGTGGAGTGGAGTCTGCCAGGTCCCCTCATGCCCAGAATTAGAAAGCCAAATAATTGCAGTTCTTGATACATGGGGTCCTCTCTTCTGCCAGGCTGCTTAGAATCAAGAAAAACACCCTCCCTAATCCCCCTCTGGTTCAATGGGATATCGGAGGTCTGGCCCTCCCCCTTCTGTCCTATCTCACAGACCAGCAGCCCTAACAAGAGCAGAGAGATGGGTAAGCTCTCATGCTTCTTCTCTCCAGTCCATTTTTGCCCCCAAAGGGTGTCTGGAGAAGTCAAAACACACCTCTGAGTTCCCTCTTTGGGCAGACCAAAGGTGACCAGAGATCCTATGTTGGGCAGTTTTTTGTGTGAAGTGCCTGTCTAGAAAGTGCCCAAAAATGCTGATGGGAATTGCTACTTTCAATACAAGGGCTCAGGACTATCTCTTTGGCTCTGGAGTCTCTGGTTCCCAGGGCTGTGCCAGAGCCAGGACCCAAGGATGAGGGGACCTGTAAAGCCAGGACTGTGGAGAGAGCAGGTTCAAAAACAACAAGAAGGAGCAAGATACCAGGACATTGTCCTTGTCATCATGGTAGAGTAGTGGGTGCCGCAGCTGTCTCCGGATATGTGTATGTGTAGAAGACCCCTGGAAATAAGTAGCTGCAAACTTGGGGAAGGTGTACTCTTCCAAACCATCTGCTTCCTCTTCTAGTTCCACACTCATGGGAACCATGTCCAGGTCCACTTCCTCCAGCTTGCTAGGCTTTGTTTCCAAGTCCTGCGCAGAACATGAGGAAGAAGCATATTTTCTTTTAATGAACTCTGATATTCTTATGTTTGACTTTCTCTTTTTTTCCCTCTCAGTCATAGGTCTTCCAGAATTTGCCTTTCCAGCTAACCCCAAAGCCATTTACAGCTGCTACCAACAGATCATTTGGACTCAGAGCTTGTCCTTCTGAGATGCATCCATTCCATATGGCCTTCCCATCTTGGTCCTTCCATCTTGCTGATGGAAAATACAGGTGTTATTGTTCACATCCTGTATTAATCCATACCATTCTATTCTATTCTGTCCAACCTCTTTCTACACAATTCCAACCTCCACAGTTAGCAGGACAAGTATGTCCCAAATTTTGCTTGCAAGAATATGGTGTAAATTGGGTCGTGAACTGTCAGCTTGTTTCAGGCAGAAAATCACTGAGAGCACTGTTAGCAGGGCAGGAGTTTGGTGCCAAAATGCAGCGGATGGCACTGGTTGATTGGGCCAGAGAAACAAATGTGCAGTTTGAAGCTATATAGTCCCTAAATTGCATGTGACCAAAAACTTTTAGGAACTGACCTCTGCAAGTAGATGCCTCACTGACTGGATGACTAATTTGGGGGACTCTTTCGCTGTACAGAAGTTCATTAAACAGAACTGACCACTGATGGAATTCCAACAGCCAGTGGGCTTACAAAAGGGACAAGCATGACCCATTACCAGTGTGCAGCTCTGTACCTCGAAACCCAGAGGGGCCTGTCCTTCTTGGCCTCCAATCATAGAAGGCAAAAACCCAAAAATTTTGTCCACCATTTCTTGGTCGCTGAGAACATCATGATTTGTTGCTTTATTGGCAAGCGCATTCCTCCTTCGTCTTGCTTCTGCCTCCTCTCTCTCCTGAGTTGGCAGGTGTTCCTTTAGACACAGAAATAGGTTAGGCATGACTTGAACATGAACATCATGAATGTAGATCATTCTACAAAGGTGTGTGACAGTGAGGTCCAGCTCTGCCAGTGCAGTGTTGAAATGGGAGGTCAAATATTGCCTATGTCAAGCAGTCACAAAGACCTGGCACATCTCCAGCAGGGCCCTGCTCTTACAGTTGTCTTTATGGACTGTGGGCCTATTGATAATGATGTGCAATTACTCAAGAATTTTATCACCAAAAGATGATACAGGAAAACCACAGAATTTCTAACAGCAGAAACGCCCACAATGTTTACAATTTTAAAATGTTTTGTGACAGGAGACTTGTAAAAGCATTGGGCATATTTGGCTAAAGTGCCAGTTTATGCTGTAATCAGAAATGTGTATGTGTTTGCCTTCTTCTATTTTCAAAGCATCATTACAAACAGGTTTACAACTATGTCTTCTCTTTCTTTAAATGTAGCAGTGCTCAGATATTTGAGCAAGCTGGGCAACACTGGCCACTGTTCCTCCACCAGCATACCTACCTTTTGTAATCTCACAGCTTTTTCCCTTGCTTTTGGTGGTCCCAGGACTTGGATTAGATGCTTCTCTTCTTCCAAGTGGATATTCCTGGCTTCCACCTTGTTCTGTGGACAACAGGGCCATTCTGTGATTGTTTGTACAACTGCTGAGCCAGCTCCCTTCTGCCGTTAACAAACTGTTCACACCAGGACTTTGTCCCAACAGAGGCTCAGTTCTAGATTTGGCATTTTAGGGAACAGGCCACTGGCTGAAATCTGGAAACTGGCTTTGTCCTGTTTGTACTGCATTAGTACAGAAAGGAAATCAGGGAGAAGCCTCCCATGTGCTATGGACTGCCAAGGGCTGGTAGCACCTGCCAAGACACAGTGCATTGGGATTCCCTTCTGAATGGATCCCTGAGTGCTATTATCAGGCCTTGCTGTAGAAATTGATCTCGCCTTGCAGGACTGGGTGATATACATAGATCTTATCTTTTCTTCCTTCCGTCAAAGCCACTGCAGCTGTGTCAGGGAAGTTTTGATCCATGATAACGATCACATAAAGCAAATGTAAACAGGATCAGTCTGCTTAACACTCTGCTTTTGTACTCAGCATGAGTTCAAAATAAAATACCCCAAAATAAATATTCACACCCAATGCTATGTTGAGGCAACACTTGCCGGTCATGAGATCTCTATTGGAATTCCATAGAAACAATGTGTTCACAAGGTATCTGTGAGCATTACCTCCCCCTTCATCCTCCGGTAGGTTTGGCGAGCAAACATGCCCCTTGCATATGCCTGTATCACACAGGCAGCTCTCTTCTGCTCTGCGACCTTCTGGCGCACCAGATAACCGCGGCACATGGCCTGGAGCCGGATGATCTGAGCGCGGGTGGCCTCGTACTGCTGAGCCAGCTGCCGGCTGCGGTAAAGCGCCTGCAGGCGCCCAAAACCCAGCAGCACCTGCGCGTGGTGCAAAAAGAAGTCATTATGGTTCCAAACCGTAGAGATGGGTCAGGATGTGGGTTGGGGTGAGTGGAAGACAACAAAATTTGGTAACTGGATAAAGACACTGGAAGTGGCTAATGTAATATTACCCTTTAGGCTTTGTTTTCTACCAGTAATAGGCCTTTAAAACTAGTATATAGAGTTATTTGGGGGATCTGTTCTAGGGAGGTGGGTCCAGAAAGTGACAATGGTAGCCTGGGATTACAACAAGGGAAGGAACAAAGCAGAAATGAAGCCAAGTGAATGGGAACAAATGAACAAACAAAGTCACATCCTTAGAGCGAGGGATGGATGGATGTGACAATGCCAAGAGAAGCAGCAGAGGAGGTCAACAGCCTGGCTCTTCAGACAGGAGTTGCATCACTGATGCAGAACAGAGAATGTTTCTCCTCCTGCCAGTCTGAAGTGGGATGTATGTGATAATAATCTCTGCCACACAAATACACAATCTGTGAGTGCTCCCAGTTTCCTTCACCCAGAAAATGCACCATCTATAGAACATCAGCCAATATTTTTCACAGAGAATCACACAAAATTATCAAGGTTGCAAGAGACCTTCAAGATTATTTAGTCCAACTGTCACCATAACCACCTCTAAACCATATCCACAGGTGCCACATCCAGACATCTCTTCAACATGTCCTGCGATGGTGACTCCACCACCTTCCTGGGCAACTTATTCCAATGCCTGACCACTCTGTCACTGAAATTTTTTTCCTAATATCTAATCTGAATCTGAGCCTCCCCTGGCACAATTTTTAATTATGTGAGATTGATATAATGACTTTTCTGGTTATTTTTTACAAATTCCCAGTTTTCCTGTAGTAGTTGCAGAACACACTTTGCTCATAGCATGGTGGGAATGCACAAAGGCTAGGCTTGGGCTTCTGACTATAAGAAGTGTGGGATCACTCATACGTCAGGTCACTGGAGCCAGGCCTGCCGAAGGTGAGATGGGTTCCTATTTCACCAGACAGCAGAAACATCACAGGTTCAGCAAGGCCTAAGAAGTCCCAGAGCCCTCCTTGGACTTTACACCTTTCTTTACACCCTGTCATCTTGTTTCTTCTGCCTTCAGTCATGAATATCTTAATTCCTAATACTCCACTCAGTCTGGCAGGGTGCAATATATAAACACACACATAAATATATATTCATTGATACACCTTCATCTTACCATTCTGAATTCCTTCCAGCAACAGTAGCCTCTCCAGGCTGACTGAATAGCTACAGCAGACTTCCTCTGTTTCAGGAACTGTTTCCTAAGCAGACAGACATGTGAGGTGACAAGCAAGAGGTTATCTCTGTTGTTTCTTATGATAGTAGTAAAGAATAAGGTGGCTTTTTTCCCCCCTTTTATGGGATGTCCATGGTCTGATGTCAGCCTTGTTTGCTTGCAAAAATACTCATAGCAACTGTAGACCCAATTAAACCCTGTGGTCAGAGAGCTCTGTAAGAACTGAAAACCCCTCACATCAAGACTGGATAAGTTAACTTCCCCACCTAATAACCTGTTGCTCCCCAGAGTTTTGCTGCCAGGACAAGGAGTCCATCTGAGCAAGATGAACCTCTCATAGTACAAGATGTCACACTGCAGCTGAAAAAGCAGCACATAGCTCCAATGGTTTAAAAGTAAAAGCAAGTTGAGGCTTTTGGTTTGGATACTCTGTTGGATAGCAGGCAGAGTCTGAAAAAAAGAGGGAAGTTTTGGGGCATTTGTGTCATGTTTTTTAGTTCTCCCTTCACTATGGTCAAAAATATTTCTAAACCAAACCAAGATTCAGTCCTATATCATGGTTGTTGTTGAGGGGAAACAAGATCAGTGAATACAAATCATGATGTAAAGCATTTAATGAGGACAAACATTTATTTGACTGTGACTAAATTTCACTTCTGAAGATAATTCAAACTAAATTAGACACAATACAAGAATTAGGCATCTTTGGCAAAAAGAAGGACTATTTCATTTCTATCTGATTGTTTTCTACATCTTGTATCAAAGAAGCATCTTAAATAAGGGAATTCTTGTAGCTCTAAGAAGGGCACAGATTCCATGGAAATTTCCTGCTTTCCAGATGTCTACTGTTCACTAGAAATATTAAGAGCAAATCCTCCTTTCAAGCCTTCCCTTTCATACACGCCACAGCCCTGCATTTTGAAAAACATCACGAAAATAACGAAATGGAGCCAAAACAAATCTTTGTCCAACATCTGCCTAGATATACTGAGCATTGTTACATGATGAGCATGAAATTTAGGACTGGTGGAAGGTACAGACTGATACATTTCATACTCAAAAATGCTGCACAGAGTGTGTTCAGCTGCACCACAAAGATTAACTACTTCAAACTAAAGCAAATTCCCTTCTGTGAAGTCACTGACCTGTCCTTCAATCCTCTCATCACCTTCTGGATAAGAAGAACCTTATCTGTGAGTACATTTTGGCGTTGCAGCTCCAATACAGTGTCATGATGATCCTGTTAAAAGAAAGTGTGGATATGCCAGCTTAGCAGACACACCTACAATCTCTGGAAATGGGACACATGATCTGAAAGAGGCCCAAAATCAGCATGATGTAACGTAATTAAAATGCACTTATGGGACTGCAGTAGGAAGAATGCATACCACCTGACCAGACCTGGTGTAGCTATAGCCATAGACAAGCAAGAATCTGCCTGCAGCAAGACTGTTTTTATGTGGGAGTATGCTAAAGGCAAGGTGGTCCTCTGCAACAGTACACTGGCATCCTGTTCTTTTTTATGCTCCAATACATTGCACTATGCTGTTTCAGCTGCAATGCTGCAGCATAGAAACAGGAGCCTCTCCTACACCAAACTCTCTCCATAGAATTATTTGGCCTTCAAAGAACAAAGATCCACCCTCAGATTCAAAAGAGAGTTTGTAAGACAACCCAGTTGTCCTTGATCACCACTCTTGCACAGGCAGGCTAAGCTGTACTGTGAAGCATCCCGTTTTTCATGAGAAGAGACAATAAACTGTCCATTTTACTTACTTTAAGGAAAATCTTGGTCCTTCCAACTTGCCAGCTTTCATCCTTGCCCAGCACTGCTTCGGAGATGCTGATGCAGCTCTGTCGAGCGTCATTCTTCAGCTGATGTGCAAAAGCATCATGATGTTAGGGCTTGGCTGTGAAACACAGCACTATGCAAGGATCTACTGCCCTGCATTCCAAAGGGTGAAGAACAGAAACAGATGAGGTCTTGCAGGCCTCTGAGCTGATGGTATAATGAATGAAATTGGTTCAGCTCAAATTGTCAGGAAGAGGAGGAACGTGATGCATGAACCAAATGTTCCAGAGTCAAAGTGTGAGGAGGATGTCAGAGACCTGAGAAGTGTGTGATTACAGAAAAGAAACATCTGAGGGCAATGGGATGTTACCCTGCCTGGGATGTCTGTGTGGAGTAGGCCAAGGACAGCTGGACCTCAAAGCAACTCTGCATTTTCAGCTAAGGTCGAAGGGAGTATTTAAGTATTTAGCTATAATTACTGTGATGACAGCTCCTGTGATGATATCTCCTGTGCTGACAGCTCTCTCAACTCTGCCAGCAAGAACTTTCTACTATGGGAAAGACTAAAGCCTCATAAGGAAAAGTTAGATTAGCCTTAAACCATCTTTCTGCTTACATACCCGTTGTCGAAGAGACCATGGCAGAAGAACTCTGTATCTCTCAAAGAACTCCTCAAAGCTGTAGCGAATTGGGTACCCAGCTTTCCTGATCTGAATGGTCTCCATCATCCCTGAATATCGAAGCTGCTTGATACATAGTTCCCGATCAAACAACTGAAAAGGAAAGAACACAAGGAGAAGACTTAGCATTGAAAAAAGGTAAACATGCAGTATGCCTCAGAATATGTCTGTTAACCTCCATCCTCAGAGGGCCTGCAAAATGGCCTACTGTGCTTTTTTTAATTGTATTTTTCTTTAGTGCACTAAATTAATGCATTACAAGCACAAACAAGTCACCCCAAAGGGTCTTCAAGTTTGTGTCTGTCAGACCATTAACTTCCATCTGGCTTTAGCAGCCATTTTTCATTCTAGAACTGCAATTTCAGATGAACAGTGAATTGATCATATAATTTTGCAGGTGTGAATAACTGCAGTAGCAACTTAGGCCTTTGGGCATACCATGCAAAGCACAGCAGGCATGCTGCTCTTTTCTTCTTATTATTATTTAATCTTATCTGAGATTAAGCCACATCACCCCTCTCACAAACTCAAACAGCTCTCCTATTCTCTCTCAGGCTATTTCATAGTATGATCATTGTTGATCCTAATGTTTTTGTTTGTCTTCTTGTTGAGAGGCTACAAATTCTTCAGTATTGTCTTTACAGAAAAGGCTTCTATAACTCTGCTCAGGAATACACCTATGTGGTTTTTTCCTATCCATTACTCTATGGTACTTTTTTGAGATGCTTTTATAAATTAACAACTCTATATCCTTCTACTATGTTTATTGCAGGAATAGCCTGTACTCCAGCTCTCCTTGGATGCAACCAAGTGCAGCTATAAAATGCTACACAGCAAATGAGAACCTTTTCTCATTACAAACTTTACCAATGGCGAGAGTTTGTATTGTTAGAACATTACCAGTGGTTTCTTGTAGTCATTTGGCTTGATGCAGCGGATGAAGTATGGCTGGCACTGCTCAAGGATTTTCATTAGTTTTTCCAGGGATTGCTTGAACTGTCCTCCCAGTGTCGAGAGCCGCTTGGTGGTATCCAAGCCCTGAAAAGAGAAAGCACATGCTGACTGCAACATCATTCACTATCAGCGGCCAATTAATAAACCTTTGTATTTTTGTACAATATAACAGTATCACACAACCACCAGAAAAATTACCTATATGGGAGCTAATTTGGCCATCTGCATCTTATTAATTTGAGTTTATTCTTGTAAAGAAACCCCCCACTAAGTGCTTTCACCTACTTGGGCACTAAGTTCTAGCAGTGGGGTCGCTGTGGTGGAAGTAATTTCAGCCATAGGAGCCCACATGTGCCTGTCTCTTCCAACCAAGGCTGCTTAGCCCCTTTGGCCTGGGTGCCAAACTGTGATTCCTGGGATTGTGCCTGAAAGCTGGCTGAGAAATCCCCACTCCCAAAGCAGGAATAAATTCCACCCCAGACATTTTGCTGCCATTATAGCTAGGAATGCTAAAGATCCAGAACAGCCCATTCCTTAGGGATTAGGACAACTGATCACCTTGCTTATTAATACTATAGTACGCAGTGAAAAGGCAGACTTTTACTGGAGGATAAGGTATGCGATACTCCAGATTTCTCCAGCCTCTCTGGCAGCACAGTTCCACCTATCTTTTTCACACAAATAATCACATTAGGCCTAAGTTTCTGCCTCTCAGTATGGGCACATTAAATTACAGTGACAACAGTACAGATTCCAAGTAACAGAAGGACTCCATTGGCCTTTTACATACAGGCAATGAGCTGATCATTGCAGCACAACACAGCTGGTTTGTTTTCTTATTTGTGGGGGGTTGGTGTGTTGTGGGGTTGTTGGAATTTTTTCAAAATAAATAATTTAAAGTCCAGTGGCTCCCCTCACTTCCACGGTCCTCATCATCCTGTTCTTAGGTCTCAAGTGCCCTTTTGAACACTCAGATTTCCACCCTCTGCTTTACTACAGGGCAAGGCTGCCCTCCAGTGTCTTTGGAAAACAGGTCCTGGGAATATCTTGTCACAGCTCTGATGCATCTTAGGGCTAGCAAGCATTGGAAGTGGGTATGATAACAGCATATACATTTTTTAGCTATGTAAGAGTTAAAAGTGATTTTCACTCTCAGGCCTTTCTGCTGTACCATCAGTGGGATGGCCACACAAGGCCGAAGCCCATGCCCTCATGATCTCACACATACAACATTTTTAAAGCTGAATTTTTTTTAATGGTGACTTTTCTGCACTGGTGTATCAGGAGAGGAACTTGGAGACCTCAGGACAAAAAAGGGTTTTCTGGCACATCATTCATTATTCTTTTCTGTAACCTGCTTCTTAGGCTTCCCAATGGTGGTCCCATTTATTTGAACACCAGCTAATTTCTGTGCATTTTGACATGGGATAGCCTACATTTGGTATTTCTTTTCTTGACATGCTGCTGTACTTTTTTTTCAATAACACAGTCTTATTTATAGGGACAAAACCCGTTAGAGCATTAGAGCAAACCTGATATTTAATCTGGAGGTATTCATAGCATTTAAGAGATGCTAAGCCTTAGCATCTCTGTTGCTGCTTATACCACTTCTGACATTCTTTGCCCCCAGGATGTTTACCTGTCCTTGGCCAGGTGTTCTGGACAGCAGAAAGCCACACTGGGACAAAGGAAGAAAGGACAAGATCAGAAAACCATGCCAGGAGAATAGACAGATAACAGGTAAGATAACAAGCTGACTGTTCTGTATCCTGACAGGAAAACTCTAAGATTTAAACAGTAAAAGCAAAAGTACCTTCACATACTGGTGAGACTACACAGTTAAATGCTCAGAAATCAAGCTATGAGGAAGTTGGAGCAGGACAGAGAACCTGAACTGTGCCCCACACTGTTTCTAGTCCACTGCATTTCACACCGTTATTTTCACTAGGCACAGACACACCAGGCACAGAGGAGTCTGTGATAATGACCCATCATGAACTTTGTCACAATGTGATGTCCAGTTGATGACAACATGTGGGGAGGCATCACAACTCATAGTTTTGAGACAGCCTGCAGGCATGGCTACACAGATGTCCAGGGATGCATACCTGGGAGACAGGGCTGACACTGCACTTGTTTACAGCGTGAACACCAGACCCTGACTTTTCCTGCAGCCCCCTTGGCAGAAACAATTTGAATGAAAGAGATAGGGATTTGCAGAGACAGTGTGAAAGAAAGAGGAAGTCAAGAACAGCCAGAGCTTTATGGAAGGGCAGAGATATTAGTTGTTTCTGCAAGACAGTTCCAGTAAGCCAACCTTGTAGACCTGGTCAGATCCAAGATGCCGGATGGTTCCACGTCCCAGACTAGGTGGGGCTGTTTCCACCTGGAAAATCTCTCTCAGGAATTTGTTTTTGGAGGAATGGACCACTTGCATTACATTAGCACTCAGTGTGTCACGATTTTTCTCCAGGAAATCTATAGGATGGAAACAAAATTAGCCTGTCACCTCTGCAGCCTGCTGGCTCTAGCACCACTCTGTCTAGCTAAAATCCACTTAATTTACAGTAACTTGCAGATTGGTTTAGATTAATCCTCCTGACCTCCTGATCAACTTCAGATCAACACTGTCCTGGAGAGCCACATATCCAGGGCAGGTCATGCCTTTCCCTGCACCCTCCATATCCAGCAGATAGGCTCACCTTTTGATTCGTAAAAGACAACCCCAGCAAAGTGGCTGATGCCAAACTTGGTGTCATGAACACTTTTAGGTGGGATGTAGACTTTACTTTTACCATGGAGTGAATTGATTTTGACAAGCATGGTGGCATCTGTGCCCTAGAAACAAATATAGGTGAAAAAGGATGGTTAGGCAGATTGTCCCCAGAACTGGCCTGTGCTCAGCAAACAAACAGAAGTGGTGGTTAGAGATAACAAAAGCTCAAATTCTGCCCTTATGTGTGTAGTAGATCTGAAGAAAGGTAGAGCCAGAAGAATCTTCCCTTTTACACAGACCCCTGTCTCAGGCATCATGACAGAGCATACCATCAAGCACAGGGCCCTATGTTCTAGGGCTGTACATAAGCCCCCATAACATTACTAATATCACCAGGTGCACTGAGAAATTACCAGAGCATCGGATCTCACAAGCAAAGCCCCCACCAACCTTCTCATGTCCTCCTACCCAGAAAGCTGTAAGGGCTGCTTGCTCCTTCTCTTGGGCAGGCCCAGTTCTTCTTGCACTCCCCAGCGGGTGCAAGACTCAGAGGTCCCTGGAAGAATCCCTGAGCAGATCCCAGTCAGCATGCCCAGACTATGAGTTCCAGAGGCAAGGCAGTCAGCTGGGTGCTTCTCTTCAAGGGGTGCCATCACAATGCCATCCCCTCATGGGCCATGTGAGCTCTGTGCGCTGGCCCATGACTGGGGCAGTGGGGCTGTGCTCTGAGAAGTCACGTGCTCTGGGAATCATAGAAGAGATGCTATCTTGATTGAACTGTGAGACCACCCTCTTCTTAGGGAAGAAAGGGAAAAGCTGTTTTCCTGTACATGATCCTCTCAAATTGTCACCTGAAGGACTACAAATGAGCTGAGGTAGGGGCTTGCTTTTCTGGACACCCTCCATTGTCATCTGATTCCTGCACCAATGCTCCGGATTAGCCTCACCATGCTCTGCAGATGATGAAAATGCTCTACAGGGAAGTCTGAGATCAGATGTCACTTTCATCTCTGCTCTTCTGTTTGAGATGACTGGCCTTTGCAGAATAACATTTCACAGAATCACAGAATCATGGCAGACAACAGGCTTTCCCTCATGCACTAAGCAGATCACCTTGTCATGGACGGAGATCTGGTTAGTCAAGCGGGGCCCTTGCTGACTGGGCCTGATCACCTTGTTGTTCTGTACGTGCTCTGTGATGGTGCTCAAAATGACCTTCCCTGGCACCAAGGTCAGCTGCCAGGCCTGTAGTTCCCCTTCAGTTCCCACAATGGTGACTTTGCTCAATTAAGTCTGTCAACTAGGGGAAGAAAGAGCAAGCTGCCGCCCAGACTAATAGCAGACCAATACTCAACCAATTAACAATTCCAAAGACTTCCTAAGAAGCCCTTGTAAAATGAGCCAGACTCCCTTCTCTGTCTGGAACAGCTGTAAGAGTTTCAGCAGCAAGGCACCAGGAAGAGCACATTCCAGCAGAGAGCGAAGCAGTTGTATAGTGAGCTAATTTGAAAGAAACATCTATGGGGAGAAGATATTGCCTCTCCTAATGTATCTGAAAGCCACTTTTGCACTGTTGTGTATCTAAATTCAAGTGTTACCTGTGAGCTGTGTGCAAGGCCAGGCATTTACAAGTGAAACCAGAAATTTACCTTTGGGAACCTGCTCTCTTCATCAATGAGGGAGATGATATTCATGGGCTTGAGTGCAATGACTTCCAGAGCCTGGCGGTTATCAGTGAAGTCAATGTTATTCCAAGCAATGTGCTCTGCGAGGTATTCCTCTTGTTCCAGCTTGAAGACATGGTGCACAAAGAACTGCTGAAGGTGCTCATTTGCAACATTAATGCACAGCTGCTCAAAGCTGGGGAAGGACAAGATGAAAGCCCATGATCATCCTTGGCCAGTGCTGCACTGCTCTCCGCTATTTGTTTATCCTCTGCATTAAATGCATATCCAGATGTACCACTGCCATATTCCACAGTGCTGGTGACCACCATCACTGCATATTGCCAATCTTAGCAATATAAGGGAGGCATTTTCTGCCATGGCAAAGACCAGCAGCGAAGGGCCAACTGATGACTAAATGTTGCTGAGTAGGCAAGAAAAGATCTTTTATGTGTTTCAAGAAACTCCAAAGATAAAGGGGAACATGTAACTGTGAAAATCACTTGACTTTTGAGCATGTGACAGGTTTTTGTTTGCACTAGCACTACCGTTTCTTCTGTTAGTTACTCCTTTAGATACTCAGATACCTGAGTATCATTACCTGGTACTTGCTGTGGCACACCGTGTGTGCCTCTGGGGTGCTCACCACAGTGAGGACCCATGGGGACTGCAGACCTTGGGAACAGCACAAAATAACAGGAGAGAACACAAAAGATAGAAGACACACTGTAGAGATCCTAGATTCTGTTCCAAAAGTCACTGAGGAATACTATCTTGTTGAAGGCAAGAGGCATCTGTTGAAATGGATTGCAAAAGATTGCAGAGTATGTGCTGATGGTTTGTGGAGAACTGATGGTACATGACAAGTGAGGGAGCTGCTTCCCGCCCCCCCCTGCACCCACCCTGAGAGAAGGGCAGACAGAAATGGCGCTTTGGGAATGGAAGCACCAGTGGCAGTGGAAGAGACAGCAGTGACATGCAGTAACACAATGGTGTGCTGGCCAGGGACCTTGTACTACATGCCAAATGTATCTCAAGAGACATTATAAAATGCTATGGCACAGGAAAGTTTGGTACAGAGACACAGGGATATACCTCATCCTCACATAATGGCTGCCTGCTCATATTAGCTCCATAGCCATCTCCCCTTGGAAAATTCCTCAGGTTCTGGAACAGACATGTGCAATGGTTGCACTAAAATGAAGGTTGGGGAAGGAGGCTGAAATATGATAAAGACTGAAAAAACTGAAATCTGCATGCTCATAATTGGGAAAATCCAGTAATGGAATTTTCACCATGTTTCTGAGAATCAGGATGATGATGGAAGAGCATGCATCTGTTTTTTCATTCTTTCCCTTTACATCAGCTGCTTTCACCTCCCTATTGGATTGCATCTGGAGTCTCCCACCTGTTGTTGCTGAAGTTTTCAAACCCAAAAATGTCCAGCAGTCCAATGGACTGACGTCTGTCTTTAGGCTTCTGAGAAGCTGGGTTGAAAATGGCTGAGTTGATCTTGTTCACTATCCACAAGAAAATCCGCCCATATATACCCTGAGAAAAATAATGAAAGAGGAATTAGAGCCCATCATTAGAGTCTTTGGATGTATCTTACTCCTTATTATTGTGCTGTCAAGCTATGCCTGAGAACTGCAAGGGCCTGGAGCCCTCTGGGTCAATGTTTATCACATAAATGTCCACAGGCAGGAAGAAAGACAGCTCTGAAAACATCTCTTTAAACAGGGAAGCTGTGAGCACCAGTACCTTCACAAAGGCATCCCTCCCATCAGCAGCTTGAGCCACATTCAGAGGCCTGGACACACTTTCTCCTCGAACAATGATGGAGAGGTTTGTGAGGCTGTTCTGGAGTTCACTGGAGTCCACCTGGAGGAACAGTCACAGCAACCTGGTCATGCCAGGAGATCCAGCAAAGTTTGTATCAGGAGGAGGGCTATGACAAACTGCTTGTCTAGCAGCATCCACTGGCAACGTGATGTCCCAGTTAAAGATCTCCTGGCTTGGAGAGACACCTGCAGCATCGTGACTGGGGTGTCAGCAGGACAGAGGGAACATACCTGTTGAATGTGCATTCCTACATACACTCCAGAGATGTGCTCTGCCAGTGTGCTCAGGGAACAAGGGTGAAGGAAGAACCAATAGAAGAAGATGGGAGTCCATTACCTCCAGCAGTTTGGTGGCAATGGAGAAGTGTGGTGAGTCCATCACATCGGAGCAGTCCAAGTTGTCGTACACGGCCGCTGCAAGGAGGAAACAGCCGGTTTCAGGGGGAACCATCACTGTTGTTAATGTAGCTGTATTTCTGTGACCCCATAGTGCTGGGAATGTGGCAAGGTACTCAGTTCTCATTTGAAACTGACAGGTTTGGTGATTTTACCAAGGACAGTCCTGATTTCACCTGGGGATCCTGGGATCTACACGGCTCTCTCAAGTCTAGAACATCAGGCTAAAAATAGCAACCAAACTGACAAGGTTATTAATTTAAAATAGTAACTAGTGGGGATCTGGGGAAGTAATATCTGACTCCAGAAAATGTATTTCTGAAAATATTTTTCCTGTGTATCTGACTTGTGGGAAGTTTAGAAACCAAAGGGGAATAAAAGAAATCCCTAATTTTAGTAGTCAGCATTAATCCAAAGAATCCAGCTGGTATCACAGTATAAGGCCCTCTGTATCACAAAGCAAGGAGTTCTCTTCTAAAATGTGAGAGCTTCTGGCATTCATTTGTGGGTGTCACACTGTGCTTGTCCATACCAGAAGTGCACCTATGCAGGTGAGTGTTCAGCAGACTTAAGCAGGAGGATGACTGCTATTATCTCCATGGCAAACATCACTCCTGTGTGCTCTGGCTTGTGTAGAACAACAACCAGCAAATGTAGCATGGCATTATGCTCTGTCGTTTCAGTTTGCGTGATAAGGGCCTATTTACAACCATGGAGACCTGACAGCACGACAAAATAATAATAAGATGCTATTTTACAAAACACTTGGCAGTGGAGTCACAAATCAGAATTTCATGGTGCTTATCTGCCTGCACTTCCAACTCCGTTCACCTGCTAATACAGGGCAGAGCAGCACAACCTAATCTGTGCAGGTGGAAGCAGGAAGCACCCAAGGGAAGCACTGTCACCATTGAGTCTGAGGAAAGATAAGCACAGGCAATGCTGAGTTTACCTTGGAACTCTACATTCCCTAGGTGCAGGATTGCAGCCAGCAGCTTGCTGATGTCCCAGTGCTCAGAGTCTGAGAACATGAGGATCTTCATAGCCGAGCGTATGTGGGCATAATCCTTAGCGTCGTTCCGGCCGTCACAGGACATGCAGTTGCCCTGTAAGCACCACACCAACAGGTAAGGAAAATCCTCCTGGTACCCAGACAAAGAAGAAAGAATCTGCAACCTGACAAACCTTTGCACACAGTGTGGCTATCCTGTGAGTCCACAAGGACACAAGGTAAAAACCTGTTTAGACATTCTGTATCATCTTCCCATGGTTGTGTCTTCCTTCATCTTTACTCTCAAAAAGAACCCATTAGCAGAGGGCTCAATAATGCATTTCTCCAGGGCTAGACTGATTACTGGGGAAGCCAAAAGGAAAAGCTGAGGGGAAGGCTGCTCTGGAGCAGAAGGACAGGAAACTTTGACAAGTTTACCTGCATTTACAAGGCCATACCTGTTTCTTTGGTTTCCTCTCTCTGCCTTGTCAATGGAAAATTAAGAGCCCTCATCCCAAACCAAAGCAAGTCAGATTGGATAAATACTAGAAGGCAGATCTCAAAATAAACATATTAGGTTCTAGTGGAAAGCAAAGGGAAGTATCCAAGGCAGCACCAGAAGAACCTTCAGCAAAGCCTGCACAGCAGGTCCTAGGATGCTGCTCCTGATAGAAACTATTTTCAGCCCTAATGGAGATGGGGAAATGCCTTTTTTATCCTTGCTGTTTCTGACAATATAGTGTGATGATTACAAAAATGAAATCTTCTTAGACAATTCAGTTTACAGCATGTAAACATGCCAGCTTGTGCCAACAGCTGACCTTTAACAAAACCATGGATATGTGCTCCTTTAATCCAGCCCTCCTATCTCAGTGTCACACTGCCCTGTACTGCAGACACATGGGCCTTTTTATGGAATGGCCACTGGGTTAATTGCACTAATTGCATTCATCAGCTTTGCTGCAAGATCACAGCTATTTTGAAAACATTACATTTGAAAAAATCTCCACAATTTTGATGGTTTTGCTTTCGAGACTCCAGAAATGGATTATAGACTTTTTTCATTTCCTAGAAATCAGATGCCCAGCTCCAACTAATTTCAGTAGAGGCAGGACATAAACCCCTTTTTTTCCCACAGATGTAGAACAGCCCAAATCAAACCAGCTGGCATATTTAATACGAGGTATCTACACAGGCTAAAGGACAGGATTTTCATCATGACTTTCATGTCCTAAACCACTCAATTAGCTATTTTCAAAAATCTCACTTCTGCCACAATGGCATCATATACCCAGATG
Organism: Origma solitaria; assembly: GCA_013397895.1. NCBI lineage: Eukaryota > Metazoa > Chordata > Aves > Passeriformes > Acanthizidae > Origma > Origma solitaria. The sequence continues at coordinate 99,422 of VZRL01003408.1, forward strand.
TGGTCATTAACATCAGTCATGGGAGGTTACGTTGAATGCCAGCTGCCTGTATTATATATGTAAGATTTATTAGATATAAGGACTATGATTCTTATTCATTTTCCTCTAAGGTACACATATGTGATTATTGTTCTCCCTGGCATGAGATCCCTTGCATTTCTCTGAAACCTGAGTGTCTGAGAATGTGGGGGATGTTGTTCACATTCTGCTTTAGATGTCCTGTATGTTTCTTAAGTCTGACTTTGACAGAAGGCTTTGACATGACACAAGCTGCTTCTCCCAGCAAGCAACTACAATCACAAGGAGCTGCAGATGGTAGTTACCAAATATGAACAGTCCTTCCCTTGGAGTACCAGAAGCAGTGACACCAAAAGTGCTGTGAGCATCAGTTTCAGATACTTATTGTATTGTCCGTCAGTGGGCAGAGGGATAATGGAGATTAAAGCAGAGATTTTTACCATAGTGAGGTAAGTGTACTCTGAAGCAGTGCCCAGATTCAGCATCTTTTTCTGCTCTGTATTCATCCCCATTAGCATGCAGTAGAAGATGTGATAGTTCCTCTCCTCTGGAGCCTAAAAGAGAAAAGAAAGAGGCCAATGGACAACCTTGTCAGGATAAGATTCTAACACAAGAACAGGCAGAATGTAGACTTGCCAGTGCCCTCACCTGCCGGCAAACCCGGGACTTCTCCAGGAGAAACTGTTCTATCCGGGCTCCTTCTATCACACCATTTTGGTTGAAGTGAATATCAATGTATTTCCCGAAGCGGCTTGAATTGTCATTTCTAATTGTCTTGGCATTTCCAAAAGCTGAGGGGCAAGGGACAGAGATAGTATGTGGATTATTGCAGTTCATGAACATCAAGTCTATTTTTTTTCCCCTTCTATTTTGCTGTTAGTATTTTACACGTTGTGTTCCAAATGACAGTGCTGAGAAGCACTGGAGAATGTCTTGTCTCAGTCTGCCTCCTGAAGAGAGGGGCAAGCATACTGTGCACCCAGATAATTGGGTCCTAAAAGACATATTCAAATGATCCAAGTGTGGTCTATATCTGGCCAGCCAAGAGATCTGGGCAAGTCTGAAGACCTCCAGAAGGATTTCCTGGGAGCATGTTGATCCCTGCGCAGAGAAAGATGGGTGTCTCAGGGAGCTCCCCTACAGGTACATCCATGCTTGGCCAGTCACTTTGCCATTATCTAAGGCAAATTCTAAACCAGGAGGCTTTGCCTTGGGCTCTGCATTCCCAAGGACTCTTGTGCTCCCAGCAGGTCCAGGTTACATATTACAGTGGCTCCTCCTCCTACAGCGTGAGAGCAAAGCTGCTGTGAACTGCATGGGAACATGGCAGAAAAGTATAGAGAATGTCTTCAGTGCACCACCAGTGCTTCAGGGGGGGTTACCTGAAGTTAAGCAGATACAATGGTTCAAAGATCTGTTTCTATTTTTTTTAAATCTTGAGATAAATGTGGTAAATCAGCCATGTTGGCTAAACAACCCACCTTCCAGAATGGGGTTGGCCTCTAGGATCTGCTGCTCTATCCAGGAATGCTGGCCACTAACAGCAGCCAAAAACTGTAGTATTAGCTTTGTGCTTTCAGTTTTACCAGCTCCAGATTCTCCACTGCAGTAAGAAACAAGATCATTACAGGTTTCCTTTCTTTTTTTGTAAAATGGCAGACCAAGTTAAGAAAAAAAACAAACACTTAAGTTTACCCTGTGAATGGCAGATCAGACTGTCTTTCATAGAGGGCTGGAAAATTTGAGTCTTTCACCTTCGGCTCAAATTTAAGTTGTTTTTTAGACTTAGGCTGAGAACTAAATTCTCCCACCAATTGAAAACAAGCAAATCCATGGAAGACATTCTGTACCTGTGCAAATTAAATGACCCCTTGATTTTCTTCTTTATTTCATTATCAGATTGTCAATGCTAGCTGAGTTGACTCAGCTATAATCAGATACTATTGCAATGAGACTATCTGCTTCTTCACATTGATGACAAAGAGAAAATGGATTCTTTATAGGATGAAGAAAGTTTTAGTCCACCTCCAGGTTAGCTAAGGTTATTTCTCTTCAGGAAATGGCTACTCTCAGAAACTACACGTAACATAAATATCTCGTCTCCAAGGTAAAAGATAGCCCTACATCCCACAGGCTTGGGTGTTATGTTTCTGTATGTAGTGACCATGTGCAGAATGTACACCCACATTCAAAGACTCTGGGGGAAAACAATGGACTTTGGAAATCCTTTGCTTATATTCTACATTTTGCAGCCCTAACTGAAAATAAAGAAGCAGGGAAGAAAATATTTCCTTCCTGTTGTGTCTAGTCTTATCTGTGCCCTTCCATTTGGAAAGTCTCCTGTGTCCACAAAGGTGACCCAAAACCATGCCAGACTTGGTTTCTGCTATTTGTCCTCTCCAAGTCCAGTCACCTGATCACACAGCACTGGTCTCTCTTATTCCTCTTCATATTGAAGTAACAGTTGTCTGCAATGGCAAAGACATGAGGTGGAAGCTCTCCAATCCTCTTGTTACAGTACAGTCTGATCTGATCCACTGTGTAGAGGGGCAGCAGCTGGTATGGATTCACTGCTACAAGGATTGATCCCGTGTAAGTCTGGAAAACAGTTGTGAGCATTATTGCTACAGCAAACCTGCAAAGAATAGTACAGCCAAAGCCACTCGCAGTATAAATCTAAACAGAGGCAGGAGGGAAGCCTGGGAGATCATAGAAAACATTGGGTGAGGCTGAGAGCCTAGTTCCTCACTATCAGCTGCTGTTAGACATCCCAGGATAAGGAGGGTTTTTCCCAAGGAAGAATGTTATGTGTAATCTCCTTGCCAAATCACAGCTCAGTTCTCTGTCTCAAGCTGAAGTACATGGAAGTTCAATTTGACCTGGCACTTTTGTGTTATCATAAGGTGTTTTGCAGTGTTTTGTTAAGCTGCTTTTGTATTCTAGTGCACATGTAGCTGAACTTTGCTAATGGGCCAAGTTATAGCTGTGCTATTCATAGAGTGATATAGAAACATTTGTATGCAGCACCACCAGTGAAATGAAGGAGGCTGTTCAAGACTGTGGAGATGCAAGGCAAATAATATTGTTCAAAACTACATTAAACAACTGTAGGCTGCTAGAGTCTAATATAACAGGTCTATACACACACCTTGGTAGTTATAACTGCAGCATCTATAAAATCAGTCCTTTTTAAAACTAAGTATCATCACACCTATATTGTAAGAGGCAGCTTCTCTCCAGTACTGTATATAACGGGATGAAAGCATGGAAAAACCTGAATATTAATTATCATATTACAAACTAGAAACTAAGGAACAAAGAAAATAAAAATGCCAACTTGCCCAGTTACAGATAAAACTTGTAATGGACAAAGTATCCAGATTTTTACATTAGCCATCTTATCACATCAAAATCAAGTAAGTGTTGGCTTGGACTGAGGGACAGTTGAAATCATATCACTGTGTACTAGTTAGGCTGATTCTGCAGGTAATAGCAGCACTAAGCTGTAACATGGGCTGGATTTAGCTCACTGTCAGTGACTGGTGGCAATGGTTGCTCTGGGAGAAGGTAAGTGGGGTCACTGCCTGTGCCAGCACTGTGGCTGAGGGGCTGCTGGTAGCTCTCTTCTTCACAGCCAAAGTACTCGAGTGAAAGAAGAGAAAAACTATGTTGTGTCTCCTTAGCACCCTCAGTCAGTAAAGGAGTCAGAGGCCCCCATGTGTGAAAGGCTCACAAGCTGCTCAAACCACTTGTTAAATGTAGAGGCCATTCCTGAAAGTGGCCTGGAAGAGACCTGGCTGTTCCTGGAAGTGACTGTGGCACTCACATAGATTTTGTGCTCCTGGTGTCGGATGAGGAGGTTGTGCACCATGCCAGCTTCATGGAGATCCCCGAGGCGGATCATGTCCTCTACCCCCTGGACAGAGGAGGGGTGCATCAGGCGCACCATGTGCATGTTCCGAGCCGTGATCCAGTGTTCCTGACAAAGGCAAGGCATGGACTTTAACGTGTGATGCTGTGGCTCAGAGGCAAGCAAAGGAGAGCTGGTTACGCTGGAGTGAGCTTCAGCATAATGCATGTTCAATCAGGTGTGTTCTAACAGACAAGTGACTGGCCTACAGGAATTAGCAAGTGTGCTGCTCCCCAGGACTAGATGGTTTAAAACACTGAATGAAGCTGTTCAGGTAGGTTCTGAACAGCACCAATTTTAACACTTGTTCAGAGGCAGAATATTGTATGAGGTAGGAATAAACTGATTTCAGTGGGATGATCTTTCCACCTAAAGCTTCACCAAATTTAGGGATTGGAGCCCATCCATTTCCTTTTGCTAACTGAGTAGATATAACATCTACTTCATGAAGCTTTGAATCTTCCTAGTGCTTGGACCTGGAGATACCACATGACCATCGTACACTTGTCTTATTTCTACAGTCTTTCTTTCAGTACATCCTACCAGACATTATCAAAGTCAGACCATCTGGATAGATGGTGCTTTGGTCTGACTGAATAGGGCCTTCTTTTGTACTTTGTACTTTTAAATTTTATGTTCATCTTTTACAGAAGGTTATAGCATAGCCCACCTTGCCTTCATCATCCTCCAGCAAGATCCGTCCTGAGTCAGATTCCTTCACAACTGCCCCAATAGGGACATTAAATTCACTGTTTGGTTGCGTGTCCAGCCACACATGATCACCCTGGGGAGAAAAAGTTACTGTCAAGTACAGTGACATACTTGATGCCATATAGCTCACAGGCCAACACCTCTTGGTCTTCCTTTTCCAGTGATTTGATTTCTTTAGCAGTTTTTAACTGGGTAAGTTCTTACTGCTTGCAGGCAGTACATTCACAGACCTCTGAATTCTACTCCCAGCTCCACAGCTGACCTGGAACATGACTTTGGACAAGTCATCAAACCCAGCTGTCTCACAAGAGGAAATGAGGCAACACCTTTTGCAAGGATAGAAACAATGCAGCTCCACTACCTCTCAGAGGCTGGCTGGGGGCACAGTGAGTGCTGGACACCTGCCTTGGCAGCCTCACATGAGCTATGGTATCCTCTCAGAAGAGATTCTTGAGAACGTAGACTTTACCAGGAAAAACGAAAGAACAGATGTACAGACTGGATGCCTAGAAATGTAGAGGGCTCTGTCTGAGAATTTTTAGATATATATTTTTCCTACTGTAGCTGAAATGTGAGTGCATCCATCATCTCTTTTAGGAAAAAACTCCACCAACATTCTTTATCCAGCCCAGTTCCTCTCTTCACATTTGTAGAGGCTTGGCAGCACCTGGCCCCTCTGCAGAGCAAGCAAGAACTGCTCTGCTGTTCCTGGAGGAAGGAGTGAGCCACAGCTGCCCTTTCCTAGGAATAATCTTGGTGTTGCCTGAGCCAGTGTCCTGGTTATACTTCCCTACTCCAGGCCCTCAGGAACACCTTCTCTTGCTGTAGGCCCTAATACAGACTCGAACAGAAAGATGGAATAAAAACTGAACAGAGTTGTAGATCAATGAAGTTTCTAGCTGTGTCTTGTCATATACAACTTCTGTTACACATCATAGCATTGATTGTCATAGTTTCAACGTTTTTACTGAAAAAATTATTTCTTTTTCCTCTCAAAATACTTTGTGGCTTATATTTAACACCAAACAACCAGTGTAAAGCATCTATAAATGTTGCCCAAGATTATGAAGAATGTTACAAACAGCTCTCATTTGTGTTGAATAAAACTCCAGGGGAAACTTGGCCCGTTTCAGTGCCGCACCCTGTGACAGAGGTCACCTGCTCAACAAGAGCATGGCCTGGTGAGGCAAGACACCTCTGCTTCCCTACTCTAGGCTGAAATTATTTTATACCTTGTTGATAAGAGATTATTGCTACTTTCTTTTTGGTTGAACCATGATGTTAAGGTAATTTTCTCCTCTTTGGGCCTCAGACTAATCACTCAATCAGAGCAAAGAGTAAGACTTACCTTTCTGAAAACCACCATTATGTTTCAGATTACTGTATGCAACCTGCATGCCAAGAACATAATGTTAGGCCAGAAAAAGGCTTTGATGAGAACAGACTTTGCTTTCCTCACAAAAAAACCAAAAAACCCACAAACAAAACAACAAACAAGCAAATAAAAACAAAAACAAACCAACAAAAAAAAGGCAAAAACCCAAATAACAACAAAAAACCCCATCAAAATGCCTTAAAATAATTTTGTTAAAGCAGAAGAGATCATAATAAGCCACACCCAATGTAGAAACAATGACACCATCAACATAAAAACAAAGAACCTGCAGCACTGGGGTGGTGCTCTACCACAAAATGCTGGACGTGCTCTCAGCCCTAAAGGTTTCACTGTGCACTTTTTCATACCAAATAGTTCTCTCAGCCAAATGCTAGGCACAATTATTGGCTGAACTTCAAGGCTGGCTCACTAATAAAAAGACCCCACAGTGCAATGTAATTGGATGCATGATAGAGCTACCTTTGACTGGTCCATTGACCCAGCAGTTCAGTGACTATCCCAGAGACACAGGTTTAATTCATACTTTCCTGAGCTGAGCTCCCTCAGACCCTCCAGCTTGAACCCACCACCAAACAAAAACAGAGGCCTACAGTCCACCTTCCTCAGTTGGAATGGGAGGGATTGCAACAAGGCATGAATAGCAAAATAAGGGACCAAAGGGAACCACAATAAAATTAGGAACTCACTATCTAGAACATAACAGTCAAAATATCAGTGGTCAGGAATCTACAGCAGTGCATTAATTAAGGAATAATGCAGTTTAGGCTGTTCTAACCCAGAAACTACAGTCTTCAAAGCCACTTTCTGTCCCACAGACAGAGCTGAGATTCCATGACTAGGATGATTTGCCAGCTGCTGTTTCATATTCTGTTATTCTTACAGCAAAGTCCTCATGTTCTTATTCAGGAATCAGAAACAGGACCTGCGTATCAACTTCAGCACTGGGATGGCATGTGGCTGTGAGTAGTACAAGATGGCACAGAAACGTGGTCCTTGGAAAACATAGGCTAAAGATGGGCCACAGCCAGTGATTCACAACTGACAGGCACTTTTTCACCTGCACCAGAAACCATAATAAGGAAAAAGAGTAGAAATGTTGACCCTGGACAAGGAGGGAGTGGCAGATGCAAGCACAAAGACAGCCATACAGTGTCACAGCAAAGGGACAGCTGGCTCCAGATCCGGTCTGACAGCAGACAAGAGCGGATGTGTAGGGAGGAGATCCCATGTAATCCCAGGATATGCAGTTCCAACATTTAAAATACTTATTCCCAGTGAAACCATAAGTGGCCACCCCCTGCACCTGGTTGCAGGGCCACTTCCTGGCCAAGCCTGGCTTTCTCTGCTGCTTTTCTTGACAAAGTAATGCTGCGCCATAAACCAAATTGCACCCCACAGGATGGGAATTTACCTCTCCAGAAGAAATCTTCACTGTGTGGCTTTTGCAGCTTAGGTCCCTCTTTTTCATAAGCATTGGAGTAAGAAGGGAAAGGAAGGTGAAACTGGCCCTGGTGCCATCAAGTGCCAGTTCTCTGTTGCACAAAGGAGGAAATGACTGAAGCACAGTTATTTATTACAGGACTTTGCTCCCAATCCTGTGAATACGTTATTTCCAGGTCAGGTGTTCCAGTGAGCATGAAGGCTAAATCTTGCCTGGGTTAACCTTAAACTTCAATCTCTCCACTAGGTCTGTATCCTTGCAGATTTCTGGAAAGCACTCCTGGAAGAAAACCCTTATCTGGTCTTATTCTGCTCTAACACGACTGACTTCCCTGGGATTTTCTGTTGCCCTGTTAGGTATGAAGAAAATCAGACCCTCATCTCTTCATCAAAACCTCCCCTTGGTTTTCCATAGCTCTTTTCTGCAATAAAATGCCCATTAGTCTGTGTCCTGTGTGGCCTGTGTTTCACAGTACCTAGAGCTCAGACTAAAATTAACTCATCACATTTAACTGAAATTTGTATGCACACCCACATAATGGGACAAAACATCCTGGTTTCAGTATCACAAATTTATCTCTCAACAAACACTCTGTCCTGTGTTCCAGAATCTAGGTGCAGGTTAACTCCCTATTTGTCCATTTCTGTCTTTCCAAATAGGACAGGATGGCCGAGAGCTTTCCTCTTTCTGTTGGCTCCATATATACTCTCTGTGTCCTTATTTTGCAAGAAGGTTAAATTCCAGTATGGGAAAGAAACAGAAGTGTAGTACCTCTGTAGAGAGGCAGATACAGGGTTTCTCCAGCCAAAGCAAGAACTCAGGAGTCAGGCACATTCCAACCCTTATGATAAGCCCAAACAGTGAAGATGAGATTTTTTCCATGTACCTTAACCCAGCCATGTCACCTTCCTCCAGGGCCCTGTGCTCAACACTGTGCACTAGTCTGTGTGCCCACTATTAAACATGCAAATAGGAATGTGCAGTAATTGTGAGCATGTGCCAGTATACCTAATACCCTAATTCTTATTTTCTTGTGTCCTAAGTTCATTGTGGCTGCACTGTATTATGGGGCCCCTGCTCTAGCTCCACATCCAAATCAGAGATAAGTATTCAAGCGTGGCAATAAATAGGTGGCAGTAGCATGTGTTTATCAGTGTCACATAGTTGGGTTTTAATGTCAGTCTCCTTACACAAGTTTTTGTTTAAGTCTTACAGCTGTAGATAGAGGTGCAGAAATAGAGTGTAGGCCCTTCAGGGCTCAGAGACTTTTGGAGAGAAGCAGAAAGCCACACAGAGCTTTCTTCAAGTTCCTAACTGTGCAAATCATTCCTACTCAAAGATTTTGCCTCAAAGTAGTTTTTTAGAAGACTTACCTTTCATACAGTTTTTAGAAGTCTGTATGCTGTATGTGATTAACAAAATTCCAAGTACTAATTTTATTGAGTAAAGGTCAAATATTGGCAAAAAAATCAAAGTACATACCTTTATACTACCAAAGCAGATATCTAAACCCAAAGCTTTTTTGTGTAATTCGACAAAAAAATGCCATGCATATTCCTTCAGCAAACAAAACATACCTGCTGAAATTCCAAATGGAGCCTGTTTGGGGGCAGACAGTCTCATTCTATAACTACATTGTTAACAGTTGTGCCCAGGACACAGTGCCTGTGCTACTTCAGAAAGAAGTACAGGATTTATGTCTTGTAGAAACTGTACAAGATGTAATCATAGGGAAATCGAGGTCATCTGTAAGAAAAGTATAACTCATTGTACATCTGAAATATGTACTGGAAGGGAGATTGATTTCCACAGTTAACATATTGAAGAGGCAGACAACAAAAGCAGGGAGCAGAGACTTGATATACCAAGGGGAAGCAGCCAAGATGCTCTGTGCAGCACATGGAGCTAATGAGAGTTGAGCAGGCCAAAGGTGCCTGAAGAGAAGGGCCTATGAGTGCAGAGGGGCAGCTCAGATTTGGGCAGGCACTGAGCTGTGCAGATGGGGAAAGACAGGAGAGGAACTTGCCAGGAATGAGCAATACAATATACTGCTGAACAGAGTTTGGTGAGAGACTGTGCAGGGCGCAGGAGCATTTGTAGTGGTAATTAGGGGTAATCTGTAGCATGGTCTATTGCTGATTAATTGTTGTAATCTTTCCTGTATGCAAATTGCTGAAGGTGAAGACTGTGAAGCCACATCTTAAATAATAAAGCTGAAAAAATGGTTAAGTTTGTAGCAAGACACTGGCACAGGGTACCCAGAGAAGCTGCAGCTGCCCCATCCCTGGAAGTGTCCAAGACCTGGCTGGACAGGGCTTGGGGCAACCTGGGACAGTGGAAGATGCCCCTGCTATGGTGGAACTGGATGGGCTTTAAGGTCCCTTCCAACCCAAACCATTCTGTGATTCTATGATAAATGCTGCACTGAGAAAAGCAACAGAATAAAATTGGTGAATTTAATCCTGCTGTTGGTCAAAGCAATAGGTCTGTCTGGACAGATATGTGTTAGCAAAACTGCCTATTCCTGACACCTTCCTAATTAAGAGATGGATGTCAGGATCAAAGGGTTTAATTTGCACATGGCACTACCTTTCATATTTTCTCTCCAGCCAAATCAAAGTGGCCTTGTCATTTCTGCATCACTAAGTCCTGGATACCAAACATCATTTTATGTTAAACTAGTTATTTCTCTTAGGTTTCTGAAGAGAGGTGGATTGGGTATAACAATTTGCAATTTAAACTGTTCATTCAGCAGTCCTCCTGCCTACACTAACCTCCTTCCCTTCCTCTAAGCAGATTTGTAGCTCTAAGTCACTGATGTCTGTTAACTCTGAAAGGTTCAGAGGGAACAAAGCGAACTAAATAAGTACATACCAGTAAAGGATTTCCAAGTGCATCCCATGGTTTTCTTGAGCACTCTGTTCCTCGAGGAAAGGCTTATTTCATTCCAGGCAGTTCATGGAGTTGCACAGCAAGGCAGACTGGCAGGGCTCTGGGATCTGTGTTATTACACACCTTCACACACGCCAAGTGGGCGCTGCTTACGCTGCTTGGTAGAAGACAGGTCATTCTCCCCCACTGTGCAATCCCATTATGGTCTGACTGTCACTCCATCCTTCCTTTTGGGAAGCAGCCAGGATGGTATTACAAGAGTATATTACAGGCTGATAGCTGCCAAGCTCTGGCTCATGAGGAACAAAGGCATGTGCACGTTAGTGTGCACACATTACCTGCAGAACGAGGGTTGGGATGGATGCACAGTTATTCAACATTGATGAGGTGTTTCAGACACGGTGTCCCCTCTCCTGTGTGATGCACATGGCATGTCACAACTAGGTTACACGTTAGGAGGTTTTATTTCAGAAAGATGGGAATTCATAACAATTAGGAAGGAACTTCTGTGCCTCCTTCCACTCTCAGTAAATGCACAAAATCTCTGTTCTTTCATCAGTGCAGCCTCAGTGCAGCTGGAATTTGGGACAGTGGCTCACCATCACTGCAGAACATGACACATATCTATAAAGGACTAATTTCCAAGGCAGACTATCATCATACCCTGATCATCTTGGAACTTTAGTATGGGATAGATTTCTGTGTTTTCTAGGCACCTTGGTACAATTTGCAGGTACCTTGGTACACATTATTCAACCTTTTCTTTTTCTTTTCTTTTTTTGTAGTTTCTATTTATGTTTTCCCTTGTCTATTATTTTCTGTTACACTACTCCCAAGTTATTTCCTTATTCCTTTATTTGTTGTGTTGTCATGCTGCCTTCGATTTAGTCAGTTGTGTAAAGCCATTCCATTTCTTTATGGAAGTCAGAGAAGTGCAGTGACAGGAGCCTCCCATCACAGACTAGCATGTACCTGTGTCTTCCAGAAAAGATCTTAGTGAAACCACATAGTGCAAAGATCTAAAAGCAGAAAAAATCATACAGAAGCAGGGAAAAAAGGCATGATACCATTAAGAATGTGGTCCTGAGGCTCATGTAAGGATCTTTGTGGCTATCTGGAAAAGACTGGTAGAGCTGTCAACAAAGAGACATTACCTGTGTTTTGTGTAAGCTGCTTTCAGGAAAAAAACAGATTTTCTGCGTTTTTGCTAAGAATTTAGGACTGTATCTGAGAAACATCTGACTCCACTGCCAATTCCTCCTTCTAAGTGTTTCACTGTAGAAGATCTTGAGTAACAACTCAGTCCCGAGAGTTCTGTGTCCCGAGCTGTGTTTAGCCTGGTACACTGAACTCCCTGCATGAAACTCTGCTTGCTGCTGGACGGAAAGTGTTGGTTAATAACAGCTTAACCTCTCTGCCATCAATTCTGAGGTGCCTCTAGCATGGAAGAATTAAACTCATTTTGCCCCGAATTCTCAACTTACTAAATTTTGATGACTCTGTACAAGAGTGTAGCATGCAGAATTATAAAAGTCACTATTGTTCAGAAATACGCCAAAGCTTTCTATCTGTCTCACATTGACCCATATTTTCCTAGAAAATGAAGGTGTTGTATGACAGACCGAGGGACAGGACACTGTATGCATTTATTAGACTTATCATTTTAAAATGCTGCGTCAATGACAGCAGCCATCCCTAATAATCCTCTACTAGCATATCAGGGGTGTGCCAAATACCTGAGTAATGCAACTGCTCAGAAGACAGGGTCTATTGAAACAGAATACAACAATCCCTGAAAAATACTAGTGTTGTTTAGTCCTGCCCATGTTTACTCCAGAAGTCACCATCCCAGGGGAGCTCAGGGTGAACTTTCAGTCGATCCTGAAGGCTAAATCTGGAGAAACCACCCACACATGAACTAGATTGAACTGGAGCTTCAGCCAGGACAGTCAGACCTAAATGTGTTGAGAGAACCTGTCCTTCCTTTGCACGGCCATGGCGTGTGCCCCTCCAGCCAGCTGCAAACATGAACATTGCCAACCCCACCGCAGCATCAGAGCCCACTTGCGTATGTGTGCCTGACATCTGGCTCTGCTTCGCCACCTTCTTGTGGAGATGCATGTTAATCTTGATGTCTTGGCTTGTAAAGAGCAGATAAATTTGCCGATTATTTAAACGGCACAATCTTTTCAGCTCTAGATGACACTCTGGATCTCCCACCCTTAATCACCGTGGGAAGCATTGCACCAGACGTCCCTTCATTTGGCGAAAGGGAGGTGTTGGGAGCTCTTGTGTAGCTCAGGGCTGTGGTTCCGAGCAGCCACTAACAGTCTCAGGGCTTGGTTTGGTCTCCTGGAAACTCCCGCAGGGCTCACAGAAGGAAACGCCTCTGCCCGGATCACAGCCATGTCACCCTGCAGCTGAGCACTGCCCTGCTCATCCAGGGGCTACAGACAGCCTTTTATCCTCCAAGGCTCCTTCAGCTTCCCCAGCACTTCAGTTATCAAGCTGAAATCAAACGATACTCCAGGCGGGGAGAAGCAAAAACAGAGCATAACAAACTCCTCGGCCGCTCGTGGCCGAGCCCGAGCCCATGGGGCGGGGCCGGCTGTGAGCGACAACGCCCCCTGGCGGCCGCCGCTGTGGGAGTCTCGCGAGATCGGGCGCGCCGTGCGCGCGCGGCGGGGGTGGTGCTGGGCGGGGAGGCGCCATCTTGTTCCTGTGCGGGGCGGCGGGGCCGGGCTGGCGCCGTGCTGAGGGAGCGGCTGGGGCAGCGCCCGCTGCCACCGCGGGCCGCGGCATGGACACCCACTACTACGGCGGGGGGCAGTCAGGTAGCGGTGCGGGGCGCGGGACCCTCCGGGGAGGGCATCGGGCACGGCGGGGCCCGCGGCTTCGGGGGGACGGCGGCGGGGCCTTGGCCTGAGGACAGCACGGCGTTAATTGCTTTAATAGTCCGGTGTCGGGGCAGTGCATCACTCGCTGCCCGCAAGGTATAGGAGGTTTTGTGCGCTCTTCGGTCGTGTCTGGGGTGGTGTGTTCGGACAGCTCCGTTTCCCTGCCCCGCTAGAGCGGAGCCAGCCCGATTCCTTTAAACGCTGAGTTTTACTTTCTTTTTTTAATCTCGGGATAGATGATGGAGGAGCTACTCCAGTGCAAGACGAGCGAGACTCAGGATCGGATGTGGAAGATGAAGGAAATGAGCAGCATTCTGGATCGGAGAATGGAAGTGTAGGGCACCATTCAGAGGTACTACGGGAGCTTTATCTAGATAAATTTTACTCTTTTCTGAATTATTTTTTGTTGTTGTTTAAAGTGGTATTCTCTCTTAACCGAGACATACGTGTTTATTCAGTTCTTCTTAAGGGTCCCATTGGGTAAAACTTTATCTCCATGAAGAAACGTTGGATAGTCTATTAACAAGTATGTCGGCTCGGGTTTGTTTTTTTTTTTTTTTTCTTCTTAATTGGTATGATACCACACGCTGTTTTAAACTTGGATAAGTTGTACTCGATTAGCCTCGATTTCACAAAGATAAAATTTTGGCGTTTGAAACTTTAAGCAGGAGATCATGAGGAGTTTGAAGTTGTACCAGAAATTCTGTACAGTGCAGTAAAATCATATGCTTTGGAGGTGCAGATTTCCTTGCCAGCGAGTAAATGCTCTCCCAGCTTCCATGTCAGATGGGGGCACTGACTCTTGAGTCTGCTTTGTGCTGCTTTTCACCTTGTCATTCGCAAAGGAACAGGTGTACATCTGGAGTAGGTTAAGATTCCTAAATGGGACCTGTTCTTCCTCTGAAGTGGTTCCCACTTGGAGAAGCATTCACCATGGAAAGGCTTTGGTCCAGGGTTGTATCTGGGGCAGAGTCACTTCATTTGTGGATTGGCTGGGTTGAAAATAGATTCTGATAAAAGAGAAGGCTCCCTTTAGACTTCTAGGACAGTTTGGGAGTTAAGATTTAATTTTTAAGAATTGTTTGTGACTTAAAATAGAGTTACATCAGGTCTTAGTAGGAAGGAATAATTTTGGTCTGTGAACTAGGGTCTTCTGCCAGCAAAGTTGCAGGGAACTTTTTGATACTCAGAGAAACTATAATCAAAGCCATTTCATAGTGTTCTGCGTATTTTACTGTATTTCATGTAAAGATCAGAATTTACTCTGACTGGGTTTTCAGTGTTACACATTTTAGAAATTGCTTAAAATGCGACATAAGCTGATGTGAGAGAAGGTTTGACTCCACTGCGACATAGCTTGCAATCTTTTTTATGTTTTTCTTTTTTTCCCCTGCCTTTATTGAATTCATACTTCCCTCAGAGTCAGAAAGTGGATGAACTTCCCTCAGAGTCAGAAAGTGGATGAAGATTTTGTATCTGTATTAAATGAAAGTTCTTCCCGTGAATTTGAACTTAACTGTAAAGCACATTTGGAATTTACTTTTTTGAAAGGTGTTGATATTACAAGGGAAGAAATAGATTTGGTGTGAGGCAGCATCTCCCATTGTGACAATTACAGTTTAAGTGTGGCAGGAAACATATTTCTCAGCCAGGGAGAAATAACTATCTGTCAGGAGGGATTTAGTACTTCTGTTATAATGGAAGAAGAGTGTGATGAGTGTGTGAAGAGTCATGGTGCTGCTACAGTAATATTAAACTTTTTCTGCTATATACAAAAGCTTGATCATTGGTTATTATTATTCTGTGCTTCTCTGAGATTTTAATTTTACTTACTGTGGCAAGCTGCAGACGGTAGACTGACATGTCTGCAGCATGCCTTTTTCAAATATAGGTAAGCAGAAAGTACCAGTTATCATTGTTAACTGATCCTCTTCATGGGCTGCATTATTTTAAGGGTTTTGTTCTGTGGTGGCAGTTGAATATTCTTCTATGGATAGAGTACTTCAGAAAGTCAATTAAAAGAAAATAGTCAAGCTAAGCTACCTTTCTGGCCAATACTAAATGTGAACTGTCAAGCCTTGATGCTTTATTTGATTCAGCTCAAATCAAATATTTGAATATTTTGTTTTCCTATGAACTCTTAATTTTTCTTTCCCTCCATTGAGTCCACTTTGCACTCAAAAGGCGATAATGTGCAGCAGCTGTCTCTGAAAGGAGTAGCTTTCAGTCATTTGTCATATTATTTACTCTGAATATTCTCTCATCCTCTTATTTTCTTCATCTTTAGGAATATGTGGGACAAATGACACTCAAAGGTAATAAAACCTTTGAGACAGCCTAATCAGTTAAGTCTATTTAATTACTATTTCATCTCTAATTTAGAACTCAGATGTAAAGAACTGAAGTTTTAAAATTTCAAACTTTTCTTTCAGGTTCTTAACTTTAAAGAAAAGGGGAATCCTGAGGAATTACTTATGTAGGTCTCAGGTATGTGGGTTTTTCTTTTCCACAATTCTTTTCTGGCTTTCCTTCCCCCAATCCCACTTTATCTATAAATGTTCTCCTTGATGTCCTTACTGATTCTGCTTTAGACAATTAGAATTAGTTTTAGTACAGTAATGAATCTGAAATCATGTTTACAGTGTTTGTCTGAGTCAGGCTCATATGGAAATTTGTAATAACTTAGTTCTTACACTTCCACCCAGTTGCTGCTGTTTCATTAATTGAGTTCTAGTTAGACTGTGATGGTTAACAAACACAAATATGTGACAATTCTGAAAAAAGGAGAAACTTGCTGATCTGCCCATGATGGTTATGTTGGTCTTAGTTTAACGCTCGTCTTCCGTGAGATTGTAGTGAATGGGTTCAATTTTGTTAAAGTTACTAAATTATCAAAGAAGTAGCTCTTAAAAGTGGCTGATTCAGTAAACTGCTTGGTAGCTGAAATCTTTATGTAGAAGTGTAACACTGTAAATTTGATTTTGATGTATTCCTTATTTTATACTGTACTAAAGCCTCATGTTACAGAACTCTTTCATTAAAAAAAATTAAGGACATCTCAATTAAAATGTTTATAGATAAAGAGGAGGAAGAAAAGAAAGCAAAGGAATAAGAGAAAAATGCAGTAGCAATTACCTGAGACCTACTCGGTTTTGAGGATGTCTGATCTTTCTATTAAGTATTTGGAAGAGGAAAACGAGAAAACTCAAAAATTCCATACTTCATTTCTTTGAAAACACTTTTCTAGAGATGAACTAAAAAATTTTAGAAGGGAAGGTGGAGACTGTTGTACATATCCAACAGCTTTTAGTCATTTTACTGTGCAGTTGGTACACTTTTTATATCAATTATATTCCAAAACATGCAGATTCATTAATTGTATGCAGAAGCCTTTTGCGCTACAGGCTGTGGGCAGGTCCTGCCCTGTGCAGCGTCTCAGCTCTGCTGCAGGTGCTCAGTGATGCTGGGTGGCGGCTCTGGGGCCGTGCTGCACTCACTGCCATTATGGTGCTGCCTGGCTCAGCTTTCCACACAGGACTAGAGGAGGTGGTGCCTGTGTGCTCAGGGTGTGGAGGGACACCTGTGTTACCTTGGGTGCTGCTTCTCCAGGTGGTCACACTGCAACAGTTGAGCTGCTGTGACCACTGAGTGAGTCCGCCAGCTGTGTGTCTGCTCTCCCTCCCCAAAAATCTTCGTTCTCAGGAGTGATTGTCAGTTTGCAGTAACATATTAAAGGTTTGGGATCTTGTCAAGTGCTTCAGTAATAATGCTCTATAATTACAGTGTCTTCTCACCAAGCTTTTGCATAAGAAGTTCTTTATAATTTAGTGGTTAATTCTGAACAGGTGCATATATAACCTGCAGCCACATTTCTGACCTTAGAAATATTAAGAATCATTACAGATTCTAGTTGGTTCTTAATTTTGTTTATTTGTTCACCAAAGAATTTCTAAACTGGAAGCTGGGAAGGTGATGATCCTAATATCTTAAAGAGGAGTATTTTTATTCATTTCCTTGGGTTGGTTTAACAAAATCCCTTATTATTATCAGTACTATTCAGCATTTGCCATCTGACATTGAGAGAAGACAGACAAACCCACAAAAAACGGTAGAAAAACAAGGATTAAATAATTTTTGTTACTGTCTATACCCATTTAATTTCAGTGCTTCTCAATGACCTTACCCATAACTGCTGTGGAATCTGCTTTCTGTTCTGTTTGCAGCTGCAGTTTTCTTTGAAGTCATACAGTCAGGGAAGATCCATCACATACACCTGTGATTGGTTTATGTGGGACATACTAGGCAGGAGAGGGCAATCAAAGTGATTTTTTTGATAAGGGAAAAAAATAATAAGTAACAAGCTGAGAGCAGTTGAGTGTACATCCTCAATTCTGTTACTTAGTAATATTCATATTTAATTCTTTAAAATTCCAGATTCAGGTTTTAATAGAACCATGTTTCCTTTCTGTGAGAAAATGAGAAGTACTGCATACCAGCAGCAGGATTCAAAAGATGCATCGCTGTAGAGACAGAAACAAGCAGCGGAGAGAAAACAACTCAGATGGTCACAGCAGCTGTTCGTAGTTAGCATTAAGTAACATGGAAATAGTGAAGTAGTATTTGAAGTGTACATTTTAAAATTGCATAGTCCTGGGGTTTTTTCACTTTTTGGTAACTTTGTTAGTCATTCTGCAGTAATTTAGAAGATCTTTATCAAGTGCTAGCCATGGGAATAAATACATAAGGTCCAAAGTCTTAAAAAGCAGTGCTCTTTGCCACTTAGAATAATTATGGAGAAAGTAGTTCCTAAAAGCAGTTGAAATTAATGTTAATTGAAATTCTTCCTGCATCAAACATTTTAAAGATTAATAGTATTCTTTGTTGTAGGTGTAGAATAGCTACACCTATTTTTTTTTATGCTCCGGATGTGGGAGTCGAATGACTACAGAAAATAAAAATAGATAGAAGGTCTGTTTCCAAGGAAATTAAATTGCAGAAAGAAGAGATTTGGAAACTTCAGGACATACAGGTCTTAAGAGTATCTCCTAGGACAATAAATACTCCATTTGCAAGTAGAAAAAGTTTATAACTGAGACAAAACGACTGAGGAAAGCCTGGCTGAGGAGTTGAGTTGAGAATGCAGAAGAGAAGTTCCTTGTGCAGTGTTATTGTTTTCTGCTGAAAACAGGATTATGGTCACAGTAGCTGTGAGAGCTGAGTAAATGGAGTGAACATTCAAGAACCTTAATTTCATATTCTTGGGTAAATGCAATTGGGATTTTTTTCCAAGTAGAAATTAGATGTAGGAAAGATAAAAGATGATACTGCCAGTAATTATACTTAGCAAGGTGGTTTGTGAGAAGTTCTCCTAAAAATGGAACGTGTGGCTCAGTATTTTTTGCTGTGTAGAGAAGTCAAAGGATTGTTTCAGTTCTAAAGTTGTTAGATGGTTGTGTTTGTGCATGGGTTGTCTTGGTTGCCTGGATAAGCATGGGAGCTGTCAGCATAGGGGAGAGAAGCGTTGAACCTGTTCTTGCACGTATAACCACAAAACTTGTTAATAATGCTCTGAAAGGTCTGACTAAAACTTTATTCCTGTTTTTTGTTAAGCTTTTGGTCTTGACTTGTTCTTAAAAAGGTTTCCTGGACAAAGAAGGAACCGGCGCTAGCTTCACTTGGAGTGTAATGCATGTGCTGTTTCAATAAGATGTATTTCACACAAAAAACATCTGTTTGAAATCTTCAGGAAAATAAAATGACAAATGCAAGATACTCTTTCTTGCTTTGTTTTTGGGAATTTCAACTAAACCACTTTGAAGATCTGATCTATTAAAATAAATGTACTAAGCCTTTACCCTTGAGCAACTGGACCCTACTTAGACATTCTTATTTAAGTGTTTTATGAATTCTGTTACCATTTTCAAAATGCCATGGAGCTGCAGGGTGGACATACTTCCATTGATCTCTTAATATTTTTCTTGAAGCATTTGATAGTCTTTTGATGCAAATCGTCTAATTATTTCTACATAGAAATTATTTCAGTTTGCAGCACCTTGGGTAATCAAATTGGAGGCAGGACAAGCAGAAAATTCAAACGTTTTTTCTTTACTTTTCAAGGTGGTTTTGCTTCGTTGCCTGAGATTATTTGTCTGTTTCAGAATGAGCACAGTGACGGAGAAGATGATGGACAAGTGGGAGAGCCTCACATGACAGACTCTGAAAATGAAGATATCCCAAGGCAAAAAGACAGTGACTCAGATAATGAGGAGCCCCCAAATCACAATATAAGTGATTCAGAAAATGAAGCAACTCGTGGAGGGAAAGACAGTGATTCTGATCCTGAGGACCATCCAAACCAGCATTTAAGTGACTCTGAAAATGAAGAGGCCTTAAATCATCAAGCGAGTGACTCTGACAATGGAGAACCTCCCAGGGATCACAGCAGTGATTTTGAAAATGAAGAATCACATAAGCAGCTAGCCAGCGACTCTGAGAGTGAGGAGCTCCAGAAGCAGCCAGCCAGCGACTCCGAGAGTGAGGAGCTCCAGAAGCAGCCAGCCAGCGACTCTGAGAGTGAAGAGCTCCAGAAGCAGCCAGCCAGCGACTCAGAGAGCGAGGATGCCTCCAGACACAAGCAGATAGAGTCTGAGGATAGTGATGGCGAGGACAGGAAGGGAGAGGTGCAGAATGACTCTCATCATTCTGATAATGAACATATAAGGAAAGGATTTCAGGGCTCTGACAGTGAAGACGAAGCTCCTAAGAGATGTAAAATATCAAACAGTGATGAAGATGAGAAAGAGGAAGAGAAGACTGTGAAGAGGAAAACAGCCATCCTTTCTGACAGTGAGGATGACAGTGAGAAAACACGTAAGAAACTGTACTGTGAAAATGTGCTGTGACAGGCAGTGGTGTGCAAGTTAAATCATTGCTTTTAGGTGAATAAGGCATCTAAGTGAGAAACCATAAATCAGATTTGGTTTCGGAGCAGAGCTGCATTTGTACAGGCTGTTGTTCTAACTGCTTTGCTGTGTGAATGTGTATCTAATACTTCTGAGTAATAAGTAGGTCTGATAGAAGACTGTAGGGATTTTACTGGCATCTGTTGACATGATAGTTTGTTATTTCTCTCCTTCGTTGCTGTATCCCTAGTAATTTTTTTCCTGTGTGGGTTTTTTTTTTTCATATACCGAGGGGTGAGAGATCTGAAATTACAATTTTTGTATGGATAGATGGAATGTATGGAAGCTCCAGTTGCTGATTTAATAAAACACTTCAGAATGGATATGCTGTTTAAGAAATGGCAATGGTCTGGTGTAGGAAGAGAATAATTCAAGAGTAACAGTTGTCCCCTCTGTAAGTGGGACATGTAGTAATGCTCCTTTCTGCTGGCAGCTGCAAAAAAAGTACGAATCCTTTCTGATGTTGAAGAATCAGATAGTGACGCTGCTTCAGAGAAATCTGAGAAAAGGAAGAAAAATGTTGTATCCGATAGTGAGGAGGAGGAAGAAGAAGAAAGAAAAGAGAATGCTGAGAAGAAAAAAGAGAAAGATCTGTTTGGCAGTGACAGTGAATCTGGAAATGAACAAGAGTAAGTGCGAAAGAATATGAATTCTTTTGGGGTTGCAGACAGTGGGAGTGGTGGTGAATGGAAAATGGATAAATCCCAACTGGAGAATGACTGCCCACCTTCATTGGTGGCATGAAGAGGAAGGTCAGTAGTAGGAGACAGAATGAAAGGGGGATCTTCACACAGTCATTTGAGATTTTGCAGAAAAGGCATATCTCGTTGCAGTCCAAATAGATAAATGTTGCTGTTACCTTCACAGGAACCTGATTGCAGATATATTTGGAGAATCTGGTGATGAGGAAGAGGAGGAATTTACAGTAAGTGTTATTGTGGATGTCTCGTGTTCACTTGCTAGATCTGAATAGAATGTATATGCTGCATCAGGTTTGTTTTGAATCTGCCAGACTCTCTGGCGTAGTCTTTGGGTTAAATAACATTTACCGCTCATCTCTGGGAGAGTTGTTGGTATGACAGTCACAGGGTGAATTAAAAAGACTCTCTTCATCTTTCTAGATCTCTGAAGACTTAACTGAAGCTTTTTTAGTGTCTCGTACCTGAGTAGATGCTCAATCCTAGTCCATATACTGATTTGCACTGTCTTTACCCATCAGGGTTTTAACCAAGAGGATTTGGAGGAAGAGAAAGGTGATGGAGACATGAAGGAGACAGCAGATGAATCTGACTCTGATGATAACATCAAAAGAGGAAAGCAGTAAGTCAGTGTGTTACATATTCCTTTCTTAATGCCAGATTTTGGTGAACAGGCATTGTGGACCCTGGATATTACAGGTGTGCACATGTTGGGTATTACAGCAAGGTCTGAGGGCCTCTGGGAGTCATTGGAGCCCTTTGCTAGTTTTGCATTTTGCAGACTGAGCATAGCTAATTATCTCACAGGATCCGTGAGACACAGTGTTTGTTCACTACAGAAACACGAAATTATTTCCTACTAAGGACCATCAGCAAATGCTGTGGTTGTGTTTCAGCATGGACTTCATGTCAGATTTCGACATGATGCTGCAGCGGAAGAAGAGCATGAGTGGCAAGCGCAGGCGGAACCGCGATGGGGGAACTTTCATCAGTGATGCAGATGACGTGGTCAGTGCCATGATAGTGAAGATGAATGAAGCTGCTGAGGTGAGTTTTCCAGGCTCCAGAGACACCTTAAAATTCAGTTCCATTCTATGGGAAAATCTTCTGATAAATAAAATACGAAAATCTGGCCTGTATTCAGGAGGAGTAATCTGTACACTGTGGAAAGCTTCTAATGTCTCTATAACCATTTAAATGTTATTTAGCTGTTCTAAATGAAAACATTCTGTTGAAATTTTGAGAAAATACTGGTTTTAGAAACTAAAATTAGTTAAATTGCTAAACTTCGATCAGCTGAGATCAGCTTGTATAAAAAGGGATATATAGGTGCTCTGTGAACTAGCTAGAAGTATATTAAATACTGAGAAAGGGACTATGCTTGAACTTCATTATACTGTTACTAGCATGCGTCATACTTTAGTATTTTTTTCCTGAGAAGAGCCCTTTTCATACTGTATGACAGTGCTGTGGTAATGATGTCAGAATAAGAGATTCATGGGACATTCTGTCGTGGCAGCCTGCCTTTTTCAAGGAGAAATGTTTAATATGTTACTGTGGAAGGTTTATTGGGCTCTTGCCTTTTGTCAGGTGTCTTCTGTTTTGTTGGAATAGTAATCAAATGAATAAACAGTACAGCGAAAGGCATTAAAACCAATTGAGGGATATAGAGGACTTCAGAAAGAGGAGCTTTACAAACAGCAACAACAAAAGTCTTCTTGAGAACAAAATCAGAAGGATAAGGAGTTCAGAAAGATAGGGAGAGTGAGAAAGCAATGTGAAAGGCAACTGAAACTTCCTTTGGCTTGACAGGAAAGCCTTTCTTGGACAAGATGACGGCCAGATGTTTTAAATAAGGTGGTAAAATTTGAAATACAGGGGCAGGAAGAGGGGAAGAGATGCATTAGAATCACCTCCCTTGCAATAAAAAAAGCATTGCACTGAAAGAGTCTTCAGTGAATTAGGATGAGTGGAAAGGAATTACCACAGCAGGACAGAAATCTGTTGATTGCAGTGGGTGTTTTTTATATGGGAGAGAAGTGGTGAACAGATAGTGACAGTCGGGCCTTGGAGGAAAGTAATTTTGAAATTACGGAGGTGAAAATACATGTTCTCCCTTCCCATTGTTCTGGTTAGCTATTCTGTTTTTCCGGTGCGGCTTTACTAACAAAGTGTTGTCTGTACACAGAATAGAGGACTCTGTAGTCAATCTAAATCATCAAGTGGGGAAAAAAATGTAAATTTAGGGGCACTCTCCTAATGGGATGCTTTTATGGGAAATATGTCTAAAGTGATGACCATTTTCTCATAGAAATTGTTGTGTAATTGTTTTTGAGCTGTGTGGCAGTGGAGCAGGGGACAAAGTTACTGTAATCCTTCCAAAGTTGCACTTCTAGTTTAATAGACTAGTCTTTTAAGTGTTGCAAAGAATGAGAGTTGCTGATTTCTTTCTTTGATTAAATTCTGCTGATTCTTCAACTCTCTGCAGGAGGATCGTCAGCTGAATACACAAAAGAAACCAGCACTAAAGAAATTAACTTTGCTACCAACTGTAGTTATGCATCTTAAAAAGTGAGTTGTCATTCTTTCAGTTTACTGTAACCTTGGGTAATAGTCAGAATTTGTAAGATTTCATGGAGTTACACTAGAGCTGTACAGAATATGCAGTAAAACACTTTTTAAAATTCCAAGTAAATGCTGAAGCTAGGTGACCTCAAAAGCCTAAACTTATACATAATTTTGCCTGTTAATTTAACATGAAACAAACTCAAATGCACTGTTTTCGTGAAGGAACATCACATCATAAGAGTTTGGTGTATTACATGACTTTGGGGCTTCTTTTTAAACCTTTTAGGCAGGATCTCAAAGAAACTTTCATCGATAGTGGTGTTATGTCTGCCATCAAAGAGTGGCTTTCTCCTCTTCCAGACCGAAGTCTGCCAGCGCTAAAGATAAGGGAGGAGCTTCTGAAGATCCTGCAAGAGGTTTGGAGCTGAGTTTTAGCCACATTTGATTTGTGGCTTCTCCGTGGTTTTACAGTCTTGTGCTTTAGGGAAACGTGTGGTGATAAATGAACTACAGCTGCTACCAATGGGCTGTGCAGTGAAACACGCAAGGAAGCAACCTGCACAATAGATGTGTTCGTGTAAAAGAATTTAGGTGATTTGCCCCTGCCTGCCTGTTTCAAGTTTATATGCAGAGTTTAGTGAAGAGTTATTCACTGTGCATCCCTGAATTTTCTTCTCATGTGGTCCTTTTTCTTTTCCAGTTTGTTAAAGTGTGCCGTGCACAGGAAGGCCTCTCTCACTCAGTGTAGACTTTCAGTGTCTGTAGCTAAGCTGATTGCTTGAGTGTCTTTGCAACATGAGTTTTTATCTTTATAGGATGAATGACTTGAAGGCAGTAGCACATTTTTGGGGTAATATAAGCTGAAGAGCGTTTGGAGCAAAAAGTTCTAGAAACTTAATTTTGTGTATAAACCCAAGAATGTTAAGGCAAATTTCTAGATTTTGGTGTTTGATACTTTAAGCAATTCCTGGTGGGACGATAAAAAATATTTATTTTTCCAAGCTTACTTAACTGAAAGGTAAGTTTTGGTCATTTTGCAAAGTTCAGTGACACCGTTGATGTTCATACATAATTTATTGCTGTTTTCTGACTTTTCCTTTACTCTGCAGCTGCCCAGTGTGAGCCAAGAGACCCTGAAGCACAGTGGCATTGGACGGGCTGTTATGTATCTGTACAAACACCCCAAGGAGTCGAGACCAAACAAGGACATGGCCGGGAAGCTGATCAGTATGTAAACCTGCCTGCTGCACTTTGTCTGACATTCCACTGATGATGAATGGAACTTTTGCATCAGTCTCTGATGCACTACTATCTGTCTGTAGAGTAGATTCTGCTATGTAGGTGGTCTGTTCCAGGAGATGTGTTCCTCTTCTGTGTAGGAGATCTGTTCCACTGATCTGTTCCATCACTTTGTAGAGTTTTTAACAAGCACTGGTGCATTAACTTCTGCATGCACCTGTTCCATTCTTGTCTTAAACCAGAGGATGGCATTTGTTTTGCCCCGGTTCTCTTTTGGCTCATTGTCCAGATCTCATGTGTATGCTGCAAAGGCATAGGTGCTGCCAGAGGACTGTTTATTAGATGGACTTCAGAGAGAACTTGGCTGACTGAATGTTTACTGCTCAACCAGCTATACTCCAGGTGGAGTGCATTCCATCCAGAATGGCTGCAGACTGATGATAAACTTCAGTTCTTTAGGAACTCTTCTGCATATTTCTAAAAGAGCATTCCTGTGGTGTGCAGGAGCTCCTGACACTGAGTATTCTGAGAGCTTGGAGGCATTCTAAAAGAGCAGGCAACAAAGAGACTTGGGGGATGAAAGCTTTTGCTTTCTGTTCACAAGGGTGGTTTTCCATTGAATACTAAGGGCTCAAAAATCATTTGGTTGAAAGGAAGTGTAAATACTTGCCACAGACTTTCAAAGATTTACTTGATAACCAGAGTGGTTTGAGATAAACAAAGGCCTGGGCTTGGTTAACTGCTTTTTTTTTTTTTTAATAGATGAGTGGTCTCGACCCATCTTTGGCCTTACCTCAAACTACAAAGGCATGACCAGAGAAGAGAGGGAGCAGAGAGATTTGGAACAGATGCCTCATCGAAGGAAATTGAGCAGGTAGGAGTAGCAGGCAGAAACATGAAATCCTTCTTTCTAAGACTCCATCAAGAGAAACCAAGTGGTATGTAAATACTAAAGGAAATAAAAGGGTAGTAAGTTATGGCCTATCTTTTTTTTTACCACCCTTGATTGTCTTTTGAGATTTCTTTCTCTGTATATGGATGCCTATAAATATTTATTTTTCTTGCAGCTCTGGTGGTCAGACTCCCCGCAGGGACCTGGAGAAAGTGTTAACAGGAGAGGAAAAGTAGGTTGGATTTTTTTATTTTTTTTAATTGAGTGAAGTATTTTGTTGGCACTACCACTATGGAATTTGCGTAGAGGTTCTAGAGGCAGTGGTACACAGTGTGTTTCAGAGGAGAGCACACTGGGTGGCTTTACTCCTTTCTGGCTAAGATTTGTCCATAACAGTCACATCCTTTTTTTTCTGTAGGGCTCTCAGGCCTGGGGACCCTGGGTTCTGTGCCCGTGCAAGGGTGCCAATGCCCTCCAACAAGGACTACGTTGTCAGGCCCAAGTGGAACGTGGAGATGGAATCCTCCAGGGTAAGCACTGCCAGTGTCCTGGTGACTGTTCCTAAGCCTGGGGATCTGTCACCATATTGCTGTGGTTACTGTACAAGAGGGTAGTTCTTTTAAGGGCCTCTTCTAGTGAGTGTGGACAGTAAATTCTCTGATATATAGCTTGCTCTAAGCTCATCACATATTTTCACAGGAAAACTTCTTCTCTGACCAAAAAGAGATTTTTGAATTAACTTTTCTTAGAATTTCTCTCTCAGGTGAGAATCTGATTTCAGGCCTCTTGCTTTAACATTTTGAGCTAAAGCTGCAGTTCAGTACCTGCACTGATGTTTTTGTACCTCTCCCAGCTTTTGTATCACGTTCTGATAATATTCCAGTTTGGAAAACCTTCAAGGTTTTGGTAAACATGAACAGCTTCAGTGGAGGCCTTTGTGTTCCTTTATGTGTTCATCCCTCTGCTCACGCAGTTTCATTTAAAAGGGGTATATGTGGTAGAATCTGTGTAAATGGAAGAAGTAACAATTGCTGTGCTGTCTGCTGTTCTCTCTCCTTCTGTCCATTAATTGAGATGTTGTTTCTAGCCCGGGACTATTAAGAGAGGTATTAGTCGCTTGGAAAAGCACAAGAGACGGTTTGCTGAACAGAAACGACTCAGCAAAGTGCATCGGGCCATCAAGTTCAGCATTGAAGGCAACAGGATGCCCCTGTAGCCATACCACTGCCTTCCCGAGTTGGAGAGGTATCCCTCGAGGGAGGTGTGAACAGTGCATGTGCTTCAGCTGTTGGCAGTTTGCACATGCAGGACAGGAGTGTGTACACCCTAACCTAAACCTGGAAAACTCTCCTTGAATTCTCTCGTGTCTGTACTGTGACCTACAAGGGAGCCTGTACAGGAGAAAACAGACTCTAGCACATAACATCTACCACAGCTCTTGCCTGCACTGCTTCAGGGTGCCCCAATGACAGGAGTTCAGTGAAAATACCTGTGCTCAAAACCAGCTTTGCACCACCTATGGTTTTGAATGCTGTTCTGACACAATTAGGTTTTCCAGGTTCACCTGAAGTGACACATGGGATTTCTTAGCCCTCGGTGCAGGACCTCATGTCACTGCATGCTGGCATATGTGGCTGACCTCTGGCTGGGGCACAATGAGGTGTTTCTCACACCTGCTCATTCAAGGAAGTAGAATGATGTGAGACAATAGGGGTGGTTGATGGGAGGCACAGAATGAGGCCAGGGGGAGAAGAATCCTCTGCTGTGAGTGTGGGTTGGGGTTGATACAGGAATTGTTTGACAATTCCTGGTCTGCATTTCAATGCTGTGAGCAGGGCTGCCACAAGCTTACAGTGACAGGAAGAGGTGAGCACAAGTCACAGATAACTGTTGAGTTTAAACTTCATATTTATTTGTTTTTTAAAAGATATTTTCTTATAAACATCACTGTGAAATTTAAGCTACAATTTCAATGAATAGTGAACAGTTTTATGAATAAAGCTTATTTAAAATCAGTGTGTCAGGAGCATCTTCCTTAGCCATGGGAACAAGTTTCTAATGAATGTGTTTCTCAGATACAAAGTAGCATGTTCTGGGTATTGCTGTTTCTCCCAAACTTAGAGGTGTTGTGTTTCCATCACTTTTTCTGTTGCCTAGTTAAGGAAAATTGCCTTCTAGGAAGCACTGGCTAGGCTTGGAAGGTCCTTGCTGTTTGTCTTCGGTGGTATTCCAGCACAGCATCACTGTATTAATCTGTGCGGAGTAACTTGTGCCACCTGGTTTTCATTTGCAGTTCAAATACAAAGATGAAATGCAATAACTTCTAATAGCTTGTATGGTCAGTTTAGGCATTTCTTTTTGCTACCCCCCTACACTGCCTTTGTCCAATAATCCCTTGCTTTTTAAATACTAATCCCTGACCTTTAAAATAAATCTCAGTGTGGAATTGATGTGTCAGCCTCAGTCACAGTGTACCCGTGTCTAACTCTCCTGCAGGCAGCCCAGCGGGGTGACACTGGTGTACTGTGGTTCTGCCACAGCTCCAGCCAATAGATACAAAGCTTCCAAACTGTATCCAGCTACACAGTGATTGACTCTGCACTGTGATGGCTGTGAGTGCCTCTGCCTCCACCTGGGCCCTGCAGATACTGGGGGAAGCATTTCCCCCTTCTGGGAAGAGAACAGACAGACCAGCTGGGCCCAGTGGCTCCCCCAGCTCCTTGCCCAGGTGCGACCTTGCATGTGCGGCTTGCCTTGGACCTCTGGGGCGTCTGCTTTTTTTCAGTGGTAATTACTAGTTTTATTTTTTAAGTTCCAGGGGACCTCTAAGAAAGGGGTGAGTCGACTGGACAAACAGATGCGGAAATTCACAGATATCAGGAAAAAAAGCAGATCGGCCCATGCAGTGAAAATCAGCATTGAGGGCAATAAGATGCCATTGTGACCCTTCACAGAATACCCCATGAGCTCTGCTGTAAGACAATACACCCATAGACTCTTTGGAGACCTTTAAATTTTTTAACTTGTTTGGGGTTTGTTTGGATTTTTTTGTTGGTTTTTTTTTAAATGAATCCTTAAACTGTTGGTTCAGATGCTGGTAGAAGATGTTGTTGGAGGACTGTGAATATGAGGACTCCTTTCTCCTGATTGTATTTAAACTGGTCCTGTTGTGTCCTTTGTACAGATCATGTAGTTGTTGTATTGCAACACTTTAAAAAATAAAACATATTCTGGTTTTTTTTGGGTGGGGGCTGCCTGTTCATTGCTCAGGAGAAGGTGTGCGCAGGCCACCTGAGATGTGGAAAAACTGAGTGCTTAATTTTTTGTTCACCTTTGTCCATTTTCTCATTTGTTGCTTTATTAATCAATTGTTATGTCTCTGGAGTTCTACATCTATAGCTTTTCATTTAGAAATACTGACTACCTTTCATGCAAAATATTTTCTTTTCGTGAAGACTAATGTAAAGTTCAGAAGCCAGCAGACCGACCGCTAAAAATTCCATCAGCTTCCAGCTAAAATACTGCTATAGTTTACCAGTAACTTTGCAAAAGTTTATTTTACCAGTGGGAAGGAGAATGTTCCCGTGTTAGGGAGGGATAATGCTGTTTTGTTACTCTGCTGTCATTCTGTAGCAACAGGAACATCAGGTATTGGGGCTTCTTTGCCTCTACCTCTCAAAATGGTTGTCACCACTGAGCTTGCTTCCAAGAAGAGGACTCTTCTGGGACAGGTAATTGGCAGTTGGCATTTTTTCAGAAAGAAAAGTGACCTTCATGCCAGAGGAGCAGAGCCTGTTTGCTGTAATGAGCAGTCTATAATTCTGGGGATCCCTGGTCTTGACTGAGTTACTGCAGGCACCAGTCATGAAGAAGATTGCAAGCGTGTGGAGGATGACATGTTGAATTTGCCCCTGCAAGAGTGAAGGGAGTGACGGTAACAGAGCTGTGTGCTGGGACACCAGCTTGAAGCAAGAACTGAAGGAGAACTAAGCCTGTACTGGGTGGGGCACTAAAGAGCTCTGCTCCTGCTTTCTCCAGGTGTGTGTATATGCGGTATATGATGCAGTAACCACCTCACCACCTCAGGTGTGTTTTTAGCATGCTGACCCCTTCAGGGGTTTTGTTGTGTTTTTGTGGGTTTGGGTTTTTTTTTGGTTGGTTGGGGTTTTTTTCTGTTTTGTCTTTTGTTGTGTAGGGGTTTGTTTGTTTGTTTGGGGGGTGGGGGGTTGGGGTTTTTTTTCCCCTTCCCATTTTAATTAAGAATTTCTTGGAAGACAGGAGATTCTTTATTGCCATAGTGGCATAAAGAATGGCATACAAGTGAGCTGTGTAGAGGGCTATTCAGAGCCACAGCCTGTTTGCCCGGGAAGGTTCAGGGGTTAGAATGGATTCTTTTTGTTCGTAGTTCTGGTGCTACAGTCTGGTCCTGCAGTTATGGGAGGTGCTGGGGGCTACTTCTCAATCCTAAGAGACATTTCCCTGAAGTTCTGAACCTGATGGTCTTGTGCAAGGCCTAATACAAGTTCTTCCAGACAAAATTAGTCGTAATAGCTCAGCACTATTTTTCTGAGGAAACCAAGGTTCTGTTGTGGAATGGTAAGAATGGACTTTCACAAGTGCTGGGGGTTTGTAATTAAAACTTCATAATCAATTGTAAGAAAGGGTCACAAACTAAAAACTTCTTTTGACATGAAACACAAAGATCAGCTATTGAGAATTCTACCACAAAATCCTTTTATCTCCCTGCAGCTAGGTAAGTTCCTGCTTGGTTTATATGCAGTTCCATACTGATATTGTTTCTTGTATTGGAAAACATCTGTGATTTAGTAAACTGACTTGTATTCGAGGTTGTACTTGGTACCAGAACTTCAGAGCTCCCTCCCTGTGTTCAGCACTGGTCTCACAACACAGGTAGGCTTGAGACATGGAAAATGCTTTTTTCCTCTAAAACAAAAAAATCTTCCTGATCCACATTAAGAAGAATTTTCTCCTCCTTTGTTACTTGCAGATAGTTTTCTATTACACACAAGTACTTAGCAATAGTTAAAGGAGCAGTTCCCGTGTTTCAAAATTTGAGGGAAAGTTGATTTTACACCATTGAGTACAGGAGGCATCATGTCATAGGCTGAAACACTGTAATAATAGAATTGATCCTGTTCTTAAAGGTGGTATTAAGCAAAGGCAATGGAAAAGTTTTCTGATCTGCTACAATTTCAACCACCTCTTTGATACAGGGAATGTAGTTGGATACTCTGGTGTATACACAGTGTTTCCCCTGCTCAGCACAGCCCTCGCCCCAGCTGACGATACCCAGGAGGAAGCAAGTGCTGCGGTGGGACACAGCGAAGGGACCCCCGCTGCCCCCTTGCAGGCGTCGGCCGCAGCCATGCGGTGGCCCGCACAGGACATGCTGTCGGTGAGGAGCCTGGCCATGGCCCGCTGGCACTGCTCCGGGCGCGCGGTGGGCTACCGCACCTTCATGAGGAAGCTCTGGGTGGAGCCTCTCTCTCGTGTGTGGCTCCCCAGCTACTGACCATCTCCACCCTCCCCTCTTCGGAGAGCAGTGCAGCCAGGTTCGGGCCGGGCAGGCACATAGGAATCACGTCCTCGTTCAAAAGAGTGGCACTGCTCACGTAGAGCAGGGCAATGTCAGCACTGTAGTTGTTGGAATTGTAATGTGGTGCGTCCAGCTCTGTTCCACAGCGATCTTCTGTTCCTTGAATTCTCTCTGGTATTTGTCAAAATCTGCAGTCAGGACAAGTTAAAATGTTAAGCAAACTGTGGACAGCCTCGGTGATACTGTCACAAGGAATAGGAAGGATAGAGGGTTATAATGCTTTGAGCTTTTGTTCCAAGGTGGCACAGCCGAAACCCAGTCCTGCTTGTGACAATGATTTCTGATGCTGCAGCTGTGATCCTGCAGTCTGAACTCTCCAACTGTCTGTTAGAGCCAGGACAAAGCTAGAGCCTGGATGCTGACACACCAACAGAGATTATTTATTTCCCATAAATACTGTTGGTTGTTTTTACTAAGCACAGTTGTGTCCTCAGGAACATGATATCAGCATTAAGCTGCAGCTGGGGCTAAGGCTGGAGAATTGTTTCCTGTCAGGTGCCCAGTGCTGGAATTCTGTTTGCTCCTCCTACACATCCCTCTCCACCACGGTTCAAGCACAAAATGGTGTTTTCTGCAGCATTCCTGCTGCAAAGGGTCCAATTCCTGTGGCTAGAGCTGGGGAAAAAGGAGCTTTGTGCTCTGAGGCAGTGGAAGAGGCAGAACAGGAGGAAACTAATCTTTAGGCTAATTAAAACCCAAAATGGCCTTGAGCACAGATTGTCACCTGCAGGGACTCTTCTTCATCCTGAAGAGTCCCTGAGATGTGCTGAGTCTCTGTGCACAGGGAGTTTGCCAAAATGGGTCGGTGCTTTATTCTGCCAGGTTCTCAATGAAAACGAAAGGGTCCAGCTGGAGCCCCTCAGCACTTGCATGGTTCCCTAAATCCCAGAGAGGCCAGGCCTGTCTCAGCCCTGCCTTGCTGTGTCTCACACAGCACAGCTGCAGTCAGAGGCGCTCCGTGCTCCCCCAGGGTCCCGTGCTGGAGGCTGACGCGGTCGCGGCCGTGCGTGGCCCTGAGTCCCCAGCGCCGCCGGTGCTGCTCCGCCGCGGAGCCCAAGAGCTGCTCCGGAGCAGCGCCCGCGGGAGGGGAGAGGCAGAGCCGGCAGCAGGGCGGGGCAGGGCTCCTGCACACACTGTCTGCTGCACGCCCGACCCTGTGCAAGGAATATGGCTGGTGGCAACGTCCAGCACACCAAACACAGGTTGAGTGAAAACAGTAATAAAATGATTGCACTGCTGGGACAAGGGAGCAGAGTATTATAAGGAACTAAGCTTGACAAACTTAAAATCGATTCAGAGATGCAGTGGCTGGCATTCTTCTGAAGGAACAAGTATGACTGTGTTTTTTCATGTGGTTTGAAAAGTTTTGGGGGCTGGGAAGAGAAACACAAGGTGTAGTTTATTGGGACTCTGATAATAAACTTTGTAATCATCTACACAGCAGCAAATGGAGAACTTAAAATATGCTGCTTTGTGTTTGATGTCTGTCTTGTCTGTTCAAAGTTATAAGCTCCATCAATGCCTCAGCATCTCCTCAGTTAAACTCCGCAGGCCTGTTAATTCATGTGTTACACTGAAGAAAAAGTTCAAATGTTGGTACTCTGCACCTCCAATGAAGTTAATAATCAAAGAGTGGAAAGGGGTGTGATACTGTCTGGCCTCCTACCATGGTCCAGCTCCTGGAGTAATCTGCTTTAAATGACCCATTTTGACCTAATTCTATGTACTATTGATGCTTTTAATTCTCTTCAATAATGCTAGAAATAAACACTGAAAAGTAGCAAAGAACAATTATGAGAAAATGGTGTCTTAGGTTATGAAGAACTAGAATGCAAAGGGTTTACAAAACCCTTTAAAAAATAGTATGTGTATATATATATACACACATACACACACACATATGCAAGATTAAATTAGAAATTGCCTGCTGCAATGAAAATTTAAAACTTCCTCAACTTCCTTGATGGTAACACTTCATTTCAAGAAGAAAATGTAGAGGTTGGGCAGCATTCAAACAACATTCCCACCTAACAACCCAGAATCATGCTATAAGATGGTGGAAACCCATAAAATTGGCTAATAGTGACTTTTCCACTTGCCAAAGTGCACAATGAATGCACAGTGCACCCAGGCTCAGCCTCTGATTTTTCCACATGTAAATACCTCCTGATGTGTGGAATTGGAAAATCCACTTGTTTTACAACAGTAAAATAAACACGAGCATTTTTTAGATCAGAATTTCTGTGCACAAGTCCCCCCGTCCCCAGCACTAGGACACTGACCAAATAGAGACAATAGAGTGAAAACTAGTAACAAATAAGGACATGCACAAAAAATGCCCCAAAACCATAATTTAAAATCCAAAACAAGACAAGGTACACAAACATTTCAGTTGTCCCTGTTTGCCACATGCACTTGCCTTAACATTTGAGCCCTCAGTTTTCCCTCCCTTACTGTAACACCTGTGAACAGCTCAGCATTCTAAGGAATCTCAGCTGGCCATAGAACCTGCCTTGAGAAAACTACCACCCTTCCAAAAGGAGGCAAAGCCTGGCTTTTCCCCCAGGACATGCAGACACAACCTGAATGAGAGCACAAAAGATCTGATGGACTTAAGAGAGGGGGGGTATTAATATTCCAATCCAAAAGCTCCTGCTTAGGGGAAGAATGATAAAGGTATTTAAGATCCCTATCATCAAAAAGCCCTGCAGAAGACTGAGAAATACGTCTGGCTCCATTGCTCTCGACCTGAAAAGACTTTATAATGGCTTGATGAACTCTGCTCCTCCTGATGGACCCAGTGATGATAAAGTAAAAAAAGCATTTAGGTGTGGTGTTTATGGTGAGACTGGAAGTATTACCTGCCAGGGGCAATGTCCACGATGATACAGCATTCCTCCCATTACCCTGAAGCCATACTGCTCTAAAGTAGAGCTGATGTTTGTCTGGGTGGGCTGAGGTGTGTCCAAAACATCTCCCCAGTCACTGCTCTGATGCAGCCCCTCATTCCCGTGTTGAAACGCCCCCATTCTGTTCTGGTCAGAGCCCTTCCCTCTTTGGTTTTGCCCCATAGCATTTCCCACTATTCCTTCCACCTGGCTGCAGGTGCTGTGGTCTCATTCCTCTCTGCAGGACCCTGGGTCAGCTCACCCTGGGCAGCCAAGGCTCCCCTAGGTCTGCCAGGCCTGGCAGTCTCCTCCACTGCCTTGTGGTGCTCAGGGACATCCAGCTCTTGCCCCGCAGCACTGTCCCACAGTGGCTTCTGGGTCAGAGAGCCCACCAGTGTCTTGTTCCAGCTGAAAATATCTCCTGCCATCCCCGTTTGTCCAGTGTCATCCTTTGTGCACGCGCTCTGTCCAAAGGCATCCTTTAAAGTCTTCTCCCCAACGTCACCATGTTCCAGCTCTGTCTGCCTAACTGTGCCCTCTGTGCTCCCATTCCACTTGGGCACAACATCCCTATGCCCCTACTGGCTCCTCCAGAGTTCCT
The DNA here is from genome assembly GCA_013397895.1 of Origma solitaria. Lineage (NCBI taxonomy): Eukaryota > Metazoa > Chordata > Aves > Passeriformes > Acanthizidae > Origma > Origma solitaria. The sequence continues at coordinate 134,152 of VZRL01003408.1, forward strand.
CCAGAGCCTACCTGGCTTTGATCAGGCCACAAGGAAACGGTGCTGGAGGGAGGAATGAGAGAAACAAAGACTTGAGCTTAGCATATGTGGTGTTGTGTTGAACTCAACACAAAGCAGACAGAACAACTCTGACATCATGATGTTCAACAGCCCATTGGCCACCACCTGACTGAGGTGTGCCGAGCTCATTGCCCAGAAATAGGCCTGGGGCTGTGCCTTCTCTGAGTCACTGGCATCAGTCAGGAGCAGCCTGCCCAGGGCCCTGTTCAGGACAGAATGCAAACCCAGCTCCCTTCCTGCCTTAACAGCCAGTTTTAAAGTCCCTGTCCTGTCCCCTCACCTCCCACACAGCACTTCAGCATCATGAGTCTGTTCAGCCTGTGTGGATGCAGAAGGAACAGACCCAGAGCTGACTGTCCTGCTTGCTCCTTGACCCAGAATGTGCTCACAGGGGCACTCGATTACAGACACCTGATAGAGAGGAACATTAACATTTAAATGAGATAAACATAAATTAGATATTTTCACACATTAAGTGCAAGCTGCAGAAGCTGCAGTGTCTGCAGCTCTTCTGCAATTAGTGAAGGAGAAGTTGCTGTCTGCCCACCAGCCCTTTCTCTGAGGTAACCTGAGCCGTCCCTGCTTTACCTGTCTGCACCATCTCTTCCCATCCTCATGCAGGGCGTAGCAGGAACACACCTCGTGGAAGGCGCTGTCGCCGTCCCTGCAGTGCTGCCAGCAGCACACCAACCTTTCTGCCAGGAAAACACCGGCACCGCGTGGTCACAACTGTACACGGGCAGCTCCCAGAGCTACCATTGCATCAAGGAAAGTAGGAGAACATCTGCCAGAATCACACAGAGAAACAGAAGGAACCACCTCTTACAGTTCCAGAAACCCACGCTGAGTTCCAGCAAACCAGACTTTATGTTTGTCATTCTGTTTCGACCATTCCCCTCCTATTTGCCAACTTTGCCCTGAGGCCATGGCTGGGCTCAGGGCCTTTCTGCCTGTGGAGCAGGGGCAAGAAAAGGCCTAGAAGAGCACTGGTTTTGATCCATCTGCACACCTGGTATTTTATATCAAGGCAGGTTTAATGCACAGGGCATTGGGGGGGGCAATTCTCTGAGAATTGACTGAGATTTTTATTTATTGTTACATTAAAAAAATCATGTTTAATTGCTTCACTGTACAAAGAAAGAGTTGACACTTGGAGGGAAAAAAATTGCTTATGATTCATAGTTCCCACATTAGTTTGCTTTTGCTATTATTTCACGTCTCAGTTTGCAAACTGGATAAAGCCTTCCAGAGGATCAAAAATCTTACAAGAGAAGGCAATTTTTCTCCTTCCTTTCTCATTATTCATATATTGCAGCAGAAATATATATTTTTTTGCTTACACTAAGCTTTGTCTCATTTGTTTGATGATTAATTCAATAAAAGAGAAGAGCCTCACCATGACTGATCTCCAGCGCAGACATCTACGGCAAGAGTTACTAGAGTTGTTATCCCTGTAAAGTGATATAAAGGGGTAATTTCCTATCATTTCTTGAAAGCAGCTGGCAGATAACCACATGCCATCCTTCCTTCACAATGAATGTCAATGTGTCTGCACCTGTACACACCTATTTCACAATTGTCTCCTCCAAATTTGGGGGGGAAAATGCAAAGGTAACTATAGTGTCTTATTTTGCACACTCTATCTTTGTTACAGGGATTTGTACTACATGAATTTAAACCTATGGAGAAGAAACAAGGTATAGTGCAACTCCAGGAATTAAGAGAAACTTGGCTTTGAAGTGCTATGTAATTCTTTGTACCCAGGAAGGACACAAGAAATAAATTTTTTTAAAATTCCTTTTTTACCTACCTTTATAATTGAACCAAAATTCCATCTGCAAGAAGAAATCACAAATGAAAAGAACAGCCATGAACAGTCATATTGATTACTGAAGATATAATTTAGAGAACTTTTTTTTTTAGGGTCCATGTAAACTGACATTTTGATTAGAACCATGAATATACTCTCAGAGCAGATTTCCTGATCACCACCATGCTGCTCACTTTTGTTTGCACCATGGACCAGCCCCAGAGTGCACAAAGGGAGCTGTCCTGGACCCGAAATGTCTTGGCTTGAAAGACAGGTGTCTGCTAAGGAAGGTGGGAACCTGCCTTAGAACAGAGAATGTGAACCCCCTTCCCTCCGAATTATTATAACTTTGGAATCAAGGGCTCTCAGGCAAAGATATGGGAAAAGGAATAACAGTTCTTTACTAGTATCTATAATGACGCAAACAATAACAACAATAGTAACAGCAAACAAAACCAAACACTTGGTGGCAGATGTCCCTGGGCTGCCAGGCACTGCCCCGTTTGGTGCAGTCACGATCACAGCCAGCAGGGGCGCTGTTGGCTCCTGGCCAAGCAGGGCAGGTGCGATGGCTCCCGTGCAGCTGCAGGGGGTGCTGTAGTGCGAGGGCAGGTTGGTCTCACAAGGATCATGGCAGATGGACTGGGCAGGGATGCCGTGAGCAGGACGGGCTGGGCAGGGACCTCAGAGCAGGGAGATGGAACGGCAAGGCAGGCTCACCCAAGCTAGCCAGCAATAATGGTTATAGGGACTCTGCAGCTGTGGCAGGTGGGGTCGCGGGGCGGCGGCAGCCAGATCCCATTCCGCTGCAGCACAGCTGGGAAATGCACCCTCCCAGAGGGGAAAAGAGGGTTGGAGTCCCATGCCCTTTTTCCCCAAGCGAAAACACACCCATCAGCTAGAGAAAAACCAGTGCAAAGCCAGGCTTTTTTGGCAGTTACAGCCAAGAAACAGACAGCAGCTTTTTCCACTGCTCTCCCTTCCAAATCCCACCAGGGAGTGTCTCCATTACCAATCCCTAAATCTCTTGTTCCCGTGCCCCACCTGGCTAAAATCTTTGTCTCTTTTGTAAGAGTAAATGGCCCTTAAGTATCCAATCGTTAGTTGCCCAGCAACAGAATGGGGGAAAACTCCACCCCCCCAACCTTCAACATTATCCACCCTGAATTTTTCCATTCCAACACATTACATTTGTACTTAAACCTTTAAACTATATACATACATGCATTACTTTGATTATATACATATATAGATATATACATATATACATACAGACATGGATATAGGCACAGTGTTATGGGCAGTTCAACCACAACTGAGGTCCCCCTGAGGTATGCATCGTGTCTCTCCATCCTCTTGCATCACCCACCAGGTGCACCCTGATCCCTGAGTGAAGACAACCCCACGGGTGGGTCTATCTTTGCTCAAGGCAGAATTAATCCAAACAGTTTTCCCCAGCATGCCTCTCATTTGCACCACTGGAATCTTATCCCCATCTGCTGTTTGCAAGGGTTCACACTGGGCAGGGCCGGCCCTGTTGGTGGAGCCTCGGGTGTTAACTAGCCAGGTGGCCTTGGCTAAATGCTGTTCCCAATTTTTGAAAGTCCCCCCGCCTAGAGCCTTCAAGGTGGTTTTTAGCAGGCCGTTGCATCGCTCTACTTTACCAGCAGCAGGTGCATGATAAGGAATGTGGTACACCCACTCGATGCCATGTTCCCTAGCCCAGGTGTTTATGAGGCTATTTTTGAAATGAGTCCCGTTGTCCGACTCAATTCTCTCAGGGGTACCATGCCTCCAAAGGACTTGCCTTTCAAGGCCCAGGATGGTGTTACGGGCAGTGGCATGAGGCACAGGGTAGGTCTCCAGCCACCTAGTGGTGGCCTCTACCATTGTGAACATGTAGCACTTGTCGTGGCGGGTTTGAGGCAGTGTGATNTCATACTTGTACTTGGACCCCCTTCCCCCATACCACAGGGGTT
>VZRL01003409.1:0-31997 GCA_013397895.1 Origma solitaria
TGTTCCTCTTTACCTGGCACTGGCTGGGCTGAACCTCGAGTGCTGTGTCCTGCTCTGGGCCCCTTACTACAAGAAGGACATGGAGGTGCTGGAGTGTGTCCAGAGAAGGGCAGTGAAGCTGGTGAAAGCCCTGGAGAGCACAAATCCTATGAGGAGCAGCTGAAGGAGCTGTGAGCATTTAGCCTGGAGAAAATGAGACTCTGGGGAGACTTTATCACTCTACAACTGCCTGAAAAGAGGGTGTAGCCAGGTGGGGCTTGGTTTCTTTTCCTAGATCTTTTTTCTTAGGCAAATAGTGACAGGATGAGAGGAAATGGCCTCAAGCTCCACCAGGGGAGGTTCAGGTTGGACATCAGGAGCAATTTCTTCACTGAAATGGTGGTTAAGGATCCGAACAGGCTGCCCAAGGAAGTGGTGGAGTCACCATCTCTGGAGGTGTTCAGCAATGGAGGTGTTCAAGAAATGACAGGACATGGGTCCCAGTGCTATGGTTTAGTTGGCATGGAGGTGCTTGGTGAAAGGTTGGGCTCAATGATCTTGGAGGTCTTTTCCAGCCTTCCTGATCCTTCCTGATTAATGTGGTTCCCTAGGAGAGCTGAGCTGCACAGCCACAGAGCTGTTAACCTGCTGATCTGTGCAGGAGCACTATTAGTATGGACAATAGCAGGCCCATTGGAAAAGGTGCTGATGTCACTGATACCAGCTGACATGATTTAATGGAAAAATAGACCTTTTTTAATGAGCTTAATAGTTTTTTTATGAGGAAGTTATGGTGGTGAAATAGATTTATAAGTGAATATGGCATGCTATCAATATTTGGCTTAAAGTGTCATAAAATCCATACTAAATGGACTAAAAGTGGCTAAATGAGACATTTCAAAGTGGTTTTAGTATTGAGAAAGCATCAGTGAACAGCCATATGTTGACTCGGTTTGTGGTCTAGTGTGATTCAAAACTGTGTTAGTGATTAGCAGGAAATGTTTATGGGGCTGTTAATCAAAATGGAGTATGAGACAGAGATCTGGGAAATTGGAAGGCAAGTTACTCAAACAATAGGTTTTTCTGTGGTGTGATGCCCATAAACAGGAACAGTAGACAGACACTCAAAAAAACTCCCAAAAAACCCCTCACTTATTTCATTAGCAAATCCAAACCAGGGAAGGAAAAAACCCCATCAATCCCGCCAGAACAAAATCCTTCCTTTGATACAAGTTGAAATATTTTCTTCTGGGTCACAACAGGAGAAATAGGCAGCCCAAAACCTTGGGGTTGAAGCAAAGAGAAAACCACACCCTCCAAATGAAATTACAAAAGTCCACTGGTATTGTAGCTGCATATATAAATAGGGAATACCTGAGAGCATGGGAAAATGGTATGGATTGCATGTTTGGTTGTGTGAACTGCGTGAAGCTGGAGCTAAGGAACGTTTCAAATGAACATTTTAACATGTACAAAGCGTCATTTCAGAGAAGAGCACGCTCACCAAGAAACCACGACAGCAAACGAAAGCTGCTTTGCCTTTAAGAGTTCCATTTTTGCCTTGTGCATGCAGAGCAGAAAGTGGACTGGGTCAGCCTGGAGGTGCACCCATGCACTTGAGAAATTTCCATGTGAGCGCACATTGCCCATATTGCAGCACGGTGACTCATCCACGCCGTCAGGGCTCCTTTGGGAGGGGATGGCCTCTCCTCCAGGGCCGCCTCTGGGGGCTGCTGGTGACAGCCATGGCTGTGGTCACGCGGGAAGGCACACAGTGCAGAGCCATGGGAAAGGACAGTTCCCTCCGACTGTGCTGTGGGACAGTGTTTCTGGGAATCCCAGCACTGGCTGGAGGACCCTATGGGGACAAGTGTGGCCTCTCCATGTGTCTCTTAGGGAGGTCAGACTGCAGTCAGTGCCCTGGGACAGGAAATGTGGCTGCATGCAGTGTCAGGCACAGGCATGTGCTGAGTTCATTCATCCAAACCCGGACCCAAAGGATCCTTGCAGGGTTCTCTTCTCCCAGCTCATGAGCTGTAATTCACTCAAACCATGCGCCTGTGTGGGTAAGATGCAGCCCTCGGTGCTAGAAGGAAATCTTACCTGGTCAAGGGTGTACTGGAGAAAAAAATCAGTGGTGGGTGGTTGCACTGGAAGGGTTTTTGTGCGAAGAGTGCTTGGGGTTGGGCTACAGGGGAAGCAAATCGAGGAGTTCAGCAGTCCAGGCCCCCTCCTCAACACATGGCTCAGCACTGGGCCACTCGCCTGGGCAGAAATGTCACCAGAGCAGATGCTTGTGCAGGGCTTCTGCAGCCTGGGGCCTTGGGGACCAGTGCCACCCCGGCTGGTGCTTCTCAGCTGTGTGGGAGCTGCTCCAGCTCCTCACCAGTGCTGTCTGCCAGATGTGGATGTGGATGCCCATGGGACAGATGTGCAGCACCCTGCCCAGTGTCCCACTCCGCCCCCAGGCATCTGCTCGCCCGATCCCAAGGGCCTGGCTGGCTCTGTGAGATGTGAGCGAAGAGGAGGAAGAGTGGGTCCCTCAGCCCCTGCAAGGCAGGCTGGGCAAGGCAGCCATGGCAGGAGAGGCCCTGGCCCAGCAGCACATCCTGGCAGCTGCCATGTCACGCCCTCGCAGTTCCCAGTGACGCAGAGCAGCAGCAGCTCCCTGGCGCGCTCCCATCCCACGGCACGCTGCTCCAGGAAGGGAAGGGATGAGGCGAGAGGGCAAGAGCCTGTGGGAGCTCAGCTCTGGGCAATGACCATGGAAGCAGCAGCGTTCCTCGTGCTCCCTGCCTCCTCCCACGGGCTGCCTCTGCTGCGGCGGAGCCGAGGGACGCATCCCACGCGCACTCGTGTACGGGGGTGAGCACACGTGTGTGACGTTCTTCCCTGGCACGGGTGGGAGGGAAAGCTCCGATTCACAGCCTTGTCTCCAGCTGCCTGGGGTGCTGCAGGGATGAGGGGGTGGGGGGCGAGGGATGCCACGCTGGGTACCACAGACGTTTACGATGGCGCTGGCTGCTGTGAGCCCCTGGGTGCCTCCAAAGCACTGCACAGCCAAGGGATGGAGCAGCCCCACCCCCAGCCCTGCATCCCAGCCCATCCTCGCTGCCGAGTTCTCCATGGGCAGGTGAAGCCAGCCAGGGATGACGTGCCAGGCGTAAAACGTGGCATGAGCTGCTGCTTGGCTAAGTGGCAGGGAGGAGGAGGAGGAGATTTTGGTGTTGAGCACAGCACAGGCTGTACCCTGGGGGAAGAGGCCTGCCGATGGTGGTGAGAGATGGAAGGGGATGCTTTAGATTGGAGCCCAGCTGGAGTGGCTGAGAGGATATTAAACTGCAACAGCTGGGAAACACAGCTTGGAGGAGAAACAGTGCTCAAGCCCAAACTCCTCACATGGGGGCCAGGCCGAAACAGTCAGTGTTAATGAAAAAGGGAAATTTCAGCTGCAGCAGTTCTAGGAGTCTGCATACCCAGTCCAGGGAGGATGGTCTTAACTGCAAAGCCCTTGAGGGTGGCTGTTGTGATGGCAGTGTCAGAAATTCCTGATTACAGCCTGCTCACACAGAAGTTGGGGAATGCAGAAGGTGACCTGGTGTCAACAACATCACCATCTGAGTGTCATTACAGCCGAGCAGCAAATGTGCTCGCAATCCACAGACAAGAGTGGCATCCCTAAATCTGGCTATACAACAATTTTCAGACAAACTGCAGGATTTTTGTGGTATGCACAGAAGTTTCTTGCCCTAGCAAGCAGCCTTTGGGACCTTCCTGAGCCAGGTGGTTGGGCTCAGGCTGCCAGGGAGAGGGGCAAGATTGGAGCTTGCAGATACCTTGATCGTGTTGGCTAGCTGAGCTCTTGAATTGCTCAAATGAAAGTGCTGCTTTTACACACGACCAGCAGTAACACTGCCCAAGTTTGATATTAAAGTTAAATTAGTTAGATATCTAGGATATAGTCAGCCAAGTTTTTTCCTGTTGGTCATATTCTGCCCTTTGACTTCTCCCCAAATAAAAGATATCAGAGAGCTTTGGTACCAACTGTGCCAGTGTTCAGTTGCTTCCTACAGATCCACCAAAGTGTTGTCAACTCACCAACGCTAAAAGGAAGAGGGGATTCACTCAGGTAAAGTTTTACACTGCCCTGAGCTGAAGATGATTTTTCATCCAAACATTGCAGGACTTGCAGGCATGTTGCCTCGAGTTTGGCGGCAGGATAGTCACGTTCCTACAAAAGCATTTTACAGTTAATTAGAGCACTGCCTTTCAGCACAATTAATGATCTGAGAGGATGCAGCATGCCAAGGCAGGTAAACCCATCTGGGATTTGGACTCTCCCTGCTACTGGCTGTAGGCTCTGGAGACACAGGATGTAAAAGCTCATCCTGCAACTTCTGCAGATCATGGGCTAAGTACTGGAAGGTTTCTAGGAGAGGGGACACAGCAGTGGGTAGTGTGGGCAGGCAGCCTGCTGCTAATCACAGGCTCCTTTATTTCACAGCGGGAGCAGGACTGGAGATGCAGCAGCCCATATGCACGTCCGTCTGCCCAAAGCCGTCCCCTTTTGATAACGATGGTACAGGCTGTGCTGAGCTGCAACTCGATAAATATCAGCCAATTCTCTCCCTCCAGAGGGGCAACTGCCTTCTGCACTATCCAAGGGCTGAGGACAAGGGGTGTAGATGAAGTAATTCTGTTCTCCTTGGGGCTACGGTGGAGCCAAGGCAGTGCAGTGTTTGGTCAGCATCAAACCCCACAAGTGTCTCATGGGCTCATTCTTTAGCACAAAGTACTCTCAGAACTGCTTCAAAACCTTCTCTGGGTAGGCACACATAAGCCTTTTATTTTAATTAACCATCTTTCCTTGGGGAGTCAAGAGTCCCAAGGTCTGGTTTTTGATTTGGCAAAGGTTAATGGAAAAGTAAGGTGTTGCAGTGATACCCATATCTAAGGCAATTGTGTTGCCAACCTCCTAAATTCCTTTTTAACACGCAGGTGAATGAGCTGTCCTCAAATCTGTGTGCTGAGACATGCACGTTTTATATTCCAATAGTGATATGCACCCTCCCGAGCTTTTGTTGCAGCCTCACCAAAAATATATATTCACATGACTCTAGAATAAAACAGGAAAGTCTCATCTGCCTGGGTAGTTCCCTGGTGAATTTACATTCTTCTTTCCTTAAGAGCTCTATTTTCTGCATGTGTTGGGATTACAGTAACCTTTTCTGTTTAAAATTCTTGTCCCTTTCTTGATCCAGGTTACTTTAAATAGAAGAGGAAAGGAAATTAACAGAGGAACCAGCAAAGCTCATCTCACTTCTCAGAACTGATTCTCTGACCTTTTTTACTGTCTGTGTCCCCCCCCTCGAAAACCTGCTTTTCATCTGCACCATTCCAACCTCCTGCAATAGAGGAAGTCCCCAAAGCTTTTTCAGCCCTTTTAAAAGAATCCACCTCTGCAGCCAGACACCGAGCTTCGCTCCCGGTAAGCTTTTCAATCTCTCTCACCCCTTTGTCTGGGTTTATACGTCACCCTCTTCCTCCTGGGTGGGCAGAAAGGGGACGGGTGCTGCTGCTGTGCTGACTCCTGACTGGGTCACCCCGTGCTGCTGGGCTGGCTGGGCTCGGCTATAAAGCAGAGCCAAGGCAGCGCCGCTGGCTCACACAGCAGCCCCAGCCCCGCAGGCAGCGCAGGACCCGCGCAGCCTCCGCCGCCTCCTGCCTTCTTGTTGTTCCTGGAATACTGATCCGACCCCGGCAGCAAGATGTGCAAGGGACTCGCTGCGCTGCCAGCCACTTGCTTAAAAAGGTACTGTTTATTGCTGAGCATCTGGTGATGGTCTCCTTAGCCCGGAGATAGGCTGATGCATTGCGCTTTGTGTCCGAGGAGGGAGGACAGATTTGGCTCTGATTATTTTGTGAGATTAGACACAAATTATTGCTTAGAGGCTTTTGTTTTGGGTTGGGTTTTTTTTCTTTTTCTTTTTTTTTGGGATTTTTTTTATTTTTTAGGTTTTTTGTGGTTTTTTGTTTGGTTGGTTTTTTTGTTTGGTTTTTTTCTTTCAGCTAGAAGCAGAATTGCAGAAAGGTTTCATACTGAGCTGTGGGAACTCTAAAGCCTTCCTTCCCAGCATCAAAACAAGCAGCTTCTGGCATTGTGATATTTTGATATTCCTGTCAGCTGCTTCTGCTGCAATCTTTGCACCCCTTTTCTCTTTCAACTCCTCTTCTCTGCTGAATTTTCTTGATTCTTTTGAGGGGGAAGCAAGGCAGACAGGATAAAAATCAAGGATTATTGCCCAAAAGGCATTCCAAATGCAGAAGCCCAGCCTGACAGGACCAGAGACCCATCTGCCAGCAGGCAGGGATGGGGGGCACTGAGGATCAGGATGCAGCACCAGCTGGTGTGGGGTCAGCCTGAGCTCCCTGGTGATGGTGAGGGGCCAGGTCAGGCTGTGGGGCTGCTGTGGGGCTCATCACACCCCTGCAGTGTGGTGCCAGTCAGGATGGGCTGAGCTGTAGCCCTGCCATGGGTGCGGGATCTGGCTGCACCCTGGCATGTGGGATCAGCAGAGCAGAGCCTGCACAGCCCCAAATGTGCCCTCGGCAGCATGGCCTGCCCCATAGCCCAGCACGAGGGGTCTCTATGCCTGCGAGGTGGCCACAAGCCCTCCTGGAGGGGTGTTACTCCCTTTCAGCTGCTCTGGGGGCTGGAGACCCCCAGGAGGGAGGCACAATGCTCCTTTCTCATCCAGCCCATCCAAACTTGTGCAGGTCTGTGATGGTGCAGCGCTGCATTTCTGCCTGCTCGTGCCTTCAGCAGCGCTCCCGAGGCTGCCTCCCAGCAGCTGTGCAGTGGGTTGGGAAAATGCAAACAGAGACTCAGCTGGCTCCCATCTGCAGCATAAAGCTTCCTGCTCATGGTTGGATTTGAAAACAAGTGCTGAAAATGCAAGGGAAAAAGTGTTGACGCTTCCAGTTTGCAGGAACATTTGATGGGGATAAAAAGAAAAAAAAAATTTTTGAAAAAATGCAAGGAAAAATAGTTCCCATCTTTTAACCACCTCTGTCTATGATTCCCAACAAAATCCCTCTTTCCCAGAAAGCTGTGAGACTTGCTGCAAGTAGCAGTGTATTGTTTCCTGCTGCTGCCACCCTCCTGCAGACCTGAGAAGTCTTCTTCTCCTGGGCAAGGAGCAGCACCAGGCAGTCCAGAGTCCCCAAGTGTGCCTGGAGAGAGCCTGGATGTTGGTGTTGGCCACAAGCACCCTGCTCTAAAGCAGCTGTGAGCTCCCTTTGCTCTCCTCGAGTGCTGGAGCTGTTAAGGAAACATTTCTGAGGCAAGCAGAGAGATAAGGTTTGGCCAGGATGCCTGACAGGGTGCTACAGCTGGAGCAGAGAGTAGTGCTGGGAGGCTGAGCAGCTCCCAGAGCTCAGCCCTGTGGCACAGCCTCTCGCTCTTTTCCAGGCTCAAATCTAAGGAGAAGGAGAATTTCCTGCTTTTCGCTATTACTGTGCCTTGGGGCAGGCCAGGGCTGGCACCCCTCAGCGAGCAGGAATGATTTGCCCCCCATCCTTAAACTGGAAGGAATGGCAGAGAGGTGCCAAGGCCATCAGTTGCATATCTAGAAGCTGCTGTCAGGAAATCATTGGCCTGAGCACACTGGAAGGTGGGACAAAATTAAGGATGAATTTTCAGAGGAGCTTGCTGTGGAGCAGGAGAGCAGCTTGCAGTCAGGGTGGGCTGGTTGTGGTGAGGCTCTTGGCTCATCCCCTGATCTCACCCCACAGTCTGATTTCGGCCCTGCTGCTCCTGCAGCTGGGTGATGAGGTGTGGAGATGACAAGGGCTGCAGGAGAGGATTAGGAAGGGTACCAGAACCACACACTGGCAGCTGGGCAATTCAGCTCAAGGACAGGTGACACGTACAGCACCGTGATGTGTATCACAATATTTTAACTGTAAACATCAGCAAAACAGCAGCTTCTCCCCCTTTGCCACCCTGCTGCCAGGCTGATGGCCTGCTCAGCAAGAAGCTGTTGCACATGAAGAATTTTTTCTTTTGCATTGTTGTATTTGTCTAGAAACAAAAATGTGCATTATGCGATGAGTGGAAAATCAGCACTGGAGTCACTGTCAGTGACCTGCATTTGTGTCACTGAGTGCTGCTGGAGGAGCCTGTGCAGTGAGGAGGCTGCAGAGCGAGTGCAGTGCATTGTCTTCATCTCCTTCTTGGTTTTTGTCTTTCAGCGCCAAAGACATGAAGCATCGTCTGGGCTTCTTGCTGCAGAAGTCAGACTCCTGTGACTACAGCTCTTCCCAGAGCAAGAAAGAGAAGATATCTTCAAGCCAGAGGTAAGAGCAGATGCTGTCATGTAGTTAATCCCAGACCTGCTGCAGCATGCTGTTTACTCCTTCACCTAGCTGGACTCCATTAGTGTTTCTGCTGCTGCTTCCCAGCTCCTCCTGAACACTTGTGCTTGAATCTAGTGTGGCAACAATCCTCAGGTGCTGATAGTCCTGTCAGCTGACTATTAACACCTGAGGACTTCCATTTCCATGAAAATGCTGTACTAGAGGTCCCTTCTGACCCACACTGCTGTGATTCAATACGAATGTGTACATGGGAAGGCGTGTGAGGTCTCCTGCAGAGGGGAATAACACCCTCCCAGACCCACACTGCAGGATCAGCATCACTGCCTCTTTGAGCTGGATATGTGCCGTGGTCCACAAGCTGCAGAGAGATGTTGGCACAGAAAACAGCCAGCAGCCTGTCAGGGTGTCACTGCTCTCCCTGAGATGCAAGGAGACACTGTTCTCCCCAAAGAGGACTCCAAAAGCCAAGGTTTGCTCCTGGAACAGATGAGCCCTAGGATGTTCTAGTAGGGTAGGGGGAATGAATGCAGGATGTGTTCCCTGTGTGTTTCTAGTTCCCACATTCCTCTCTCTTCCACATAGCTACTGTTCCCCTGACAGGTTAAAAAAAATCAGCCCTGTGGAGTTCACTGATATGACCTGTAAGAGTGATTCCAGGTCTGTGCTCCAGCAAGAGGTGTAGCCAGGCACAAAATAATTATAAATTCCACAGCAATTTTTTCCAGGAAAAATCCTCTCTAGTCCACAGCTGGTGATGGGGATTACAACCCAAAATTTCTCTAGGTTAGATTTGGGTTCCCTGGGGGTATCTGTAAAACAAGCTGGTATTTCATTCTTGGTCTCTCATGTATGCTCTTACAACAATCAGGGGAAAAAGATTTTCTCATGATGCGGAGAAACAAACTAAATTTGTCCCTTCTGTACTCTAACTCATCCCTGTGTTTCTCCCTTTGTCTCCTTTTAGGCTTAGCCAAGAGGAAGTCAGAAAATGGGCAGACTCTTTGGAAAATCTGATCCATCATGACAGTAAGTGAAGAGAGCCCTTACGCTGCCTGCAGAGCACGTGTGTTGCAAGCAGCCCCAGGAGGGGACACAGGACATTGTCCTGTGCCTCTTAGGGGCACACAGGAGCTCCTTTGGCCACGCAGACCTCCGGGAGGGGTGGGGAAGGGGCGTCCTGCTCAGATCCAAGGCAAGGGTCAGTCCCAGTGCGTCATGAGTGTGGTTTTGACCTACTGCTGAGCTGTCTCTTTTGTGGAGGCAGCTGGTTTAGCCCTTGTGCTAGCACAGTTAATGGTGGGTTAAAAAAGGACCAAAAAGTGGAGATATAGTTTGCAGCCGAGCCCATGGGAGACTGTCTTCCCATCATTTGTGGGCTACGCTGATGTCCTTGAGGTTTCCTTCATGTTGTTCCCATGGTCTGAGGCTCTGTGGAGCGTGCTGGCTGTCTCCTCAAGGCCTCCTGGGAACACACGAGCTGCTTGCGTTCCCCTGGCTGGGACACGGGAGGTCACAGTGGGGGACGGGCACCTGGGACCCCACGTGTGACGTCCCCACGGGGCCTGTGTGAATTCCAGCCTCCCTCGGCATGCACGAGCTTCCCCACTGCCAGCCCCAGGGAGCTCCTCATTCAGCCCTGGGAAGGAGAACCCACGACTTGCTGGGATTTTTGGGTTCCACTGTCCAGGGACCAACACTCTTACCTGACCTGCTTTTCCCCTAAACAATCCATAGGAGGACTGGCTGCTTTCCGTGCGTTCCTCAAATCTGAGTACAGCGAGGAAAACATCGAGTTCTGGGTCAGCTGCGAGGAGTACAAGAAAACCAAGTCACCAGCCAAGCTCAGCCCCAAGGCCAGGAAGATCTACGATGAGTTCATCTCAGTGCAGGCCACAAAAGAGGTACGTGAGCAGAGCATTCCTTGGGCAAAGGCACCACCCTCAATTGTGAACCAGCAGCACAGGGAGGCAGAGATCAGTAGCTTCACAAGAGATGAAGGCTTCTGCCCCTCTGCTAGTTAGCAAGGACATGGTGTCTTTTTTACTGCTTTTGTATTAAACTCGGGCAGAGAGAAGGTGGGTTTAGCTACAGCCACATGGCCATTCCATGTGCACAGTCAAATGGGAGAAGCCCAAGAGGACTGTGATTCCCAATGTTCAGCTGCTCCCACGCAGTTTGAGTGTCCTGGCTGGCTGCATCCCAGAGGGATGCGTGTCAGTGTCCCCTGACAGTTCTTCTGGCAGCAGGGATGCTTTGGTATCCAGCTGCACAGACTGCTGAGGTTACAGGGCATCAGAGAGCCATTTCAGACAGCTGCTCACCAAGCACACGTAGTAGAGAGACACTTGGATTTTCCCTTTCCTACGCCACTTCTGGGACAGGTTCTACTCACTGTCCCTTTGGCCCACAGGTGAACCTGGATTCATGCACACGGGAGAAGACGAGCCACAATATGCTGGAGCCTACCCTGTCCTGCTTTGATGAGGCTCAGAGAAAAATATTCACCCTCATGGAGAAGGATTCTTACCGCCGTTTCCTCAAGTCCCCCTACTACCTGGACTTGGTCAGCCCACCTGGCGCTGGCTGTGGGCCCGAAAACTGCAAAAGAAACCACACTCACACCTTAGACTGCAACTCCAACATCATCTCTCAGTGCGCCTGAGCCTGCAGCAAGGCAGGGGCGGGCCGGGCTCTCGCCAGAATATACGGCAGCAAAAGCATTCATTGGCATGAAGCAACAGAGCTGTCTCCAATAGCTGTCTAATGTCCCAGTTGTATCCCATGTCATGCAACAGCCAGCATTTGTAACCCAATCCAGGCTCAGTTTGTGTAGCAAACCCTCCTGTGAGTCGGTCGGTGTGGGAGCGCTGGGGTCTGTGTCTGACACGAGAGCTGGGCGCAGTGGCTGCGTGAGCTCTGCTGAGCCCTGCGAGCACAGGAGCTGCTGGGGAGCTCGGGCTCAGCCCTGGCACTGCCCACGGAGTGACCCCCGTGACACCCAGCGAGGGGCAGGGCAAAGAGGGAGCCAAGGGAAGCGCTGAGGGCTGTGATCTGCCCCTTCTGACCTGCAAAAGCTTAGGTGAAAAGGACTGGCGCTGGTCCTTAGCTGTTCACAGCTCCCAAATGTCCGGGCTGTCAGGAGTGTTTGCTTAGAGCTCAGGCTGTGCTGCATTGCAGCATCAGGCGCAGGAAGAGCTCCTACTCTTTCTTGAAGGGAGACCAAAACTTTTCCAACAGCCTCCCTCAATCGTCACAGCCACAGTGGCAGGGAAGCTCAGCCTCCCTCGGCCATCACAGGGAAGCTCTTCCCTCTGTAGCCCCACATCTCTGCTGGCCAAGGACCTTTCCTAGGGCTGCACAGAGCTGTCATTTTGGGGGAGGCTCATTATTTCCTATAATATTAATTGTGACCTTCATGCTCCCAGGTTAAATACTTCAGCGGAGCAGAACAGAAACGTGTTCCTTCTCTCCCAGAATGACAGGTGTATATTCCTGACTCTAGGGGTGCCATTTGGATTCAGGTTTGCCTGTCCTGGCTTGTAAGGAGCAGTTTGTGAGGGAACAGGACCACGGCATCTGGGGAGGAAAGGCCCTGCTTGGGAGTACTTGAAAACGTTGGGGTTTTTAATGGTGTTATTTATGTATCTTAGTAGTAGCATGGCTCACTTTTCCTGAAGATGGTAGGAGGAATGTGTCTATCTCATCACTGCTCCGGGGCTTTGCCAGAAGGCAGCTCAGGCTTTAATTGCTGTGGTTGGACGGGGCCTTTGCTGCTGGAAGCCCAGGAGGCAGCTGCAGGACTGGCTGCCCTGGGCTGCAGCACCAGGGCTCTCACTGGCCCCCAGCCCTCGGGCTCTCCTTCGGTAGATAGTGCTGCTCTGGCCCTGTGCATTCTGAGCTCTGCATCCCAGTCCAGACAACAGCTCTCACCCCGGGGTTTTGGCATGGCAGGAGGAGGCTGTGGCTCTCCAGGCCCATAGAGAAACTTCTTTTTTAACATGTGCTTTATTTTGTATTTATTCGATGTACTAACACATATCACCATGCATGTTCAGCTAAGAGATGGAGAGGCTTGCTAAAGCGCTGAACATAGCCAAGCATGTGGCTATGTTTTAATTTCCCCTGGTACTGGGAACTCTTGGTAACTATCGCAAAAACTGTATCAATATTTAAATAATGATGAATGCATTCTAAATAAAAATGTTTGCGTTAGTCCCTCCTAAAATGCCATTGTGTGAACGAAAGGAAATGCATGGAAATCCGATTCATTGGGCAAGGCTGCTCTAAAAAGTCACATTACAAGTGGCTTCACTCAGAGATTGTTTTGAGTCACAGAAAGATGAAACAGCTGATTAAATAACCATTATATCCTTCACACACCCTCGGCACTGTGAGCCTGGGGGATGTGGTTTTTATGGATCTATGCCTTGCCTGACCGTCAGCTCAGCACAGAGATTACCCATCCTTGCCGAGGGTCTGGGGTGAGTGTGAGGCCCCCCCTTGACAGCTTTGGAGTGGGGAACTTCAAGGAGCCCCTCCTTGCTGCAGATGTTTTCCAACCCTGAGCTCCAGAGGGGAACACATTCCATCTCAAAGCTGAGCCTGTCCCTGGGCTGAGTCCTGTGAGTGCAGAGCGCAGGGCTGGCCCTTGCTCAGCCCCTGAGCCACCACAGCTGCTGCTGCTGGAGCACGAGCTGACCCTGTGAGCCAAAGCCTGGGGCAGCAGCGGGGCTGGGACTGCCTGTGCTGCACTGGCCTGGGGCTGTTTCCTCTGCATCAGCTCCCTGGGATGATTCCCTTTTCAGTTTACTGAGAAACCACTGCAATCATTGCAGCAGAAGCTCCCAGAGGCTTTTGGTCTTGCCAGGGCTTTTGGGCACAAGTTTTAGGAGAGCCCTGTAGTGGGTAAGGAAACGCTGCACCTTCAGTGCAAAGAGACAAAATGAACAGTCCCTTGAGACAGTAGCAGAAATACATGTTTATGTGTGGATTACTGAGTGGTACATGAATGTGGGTTAACACAACTCCTCGGTGCACACCAGCGCCTCACATCTTCCCCACGTGAAGATCTCTAGCAGAAATCCCATGGAGAACCTCAAACTGAAAACCTGCAGCTCACAGGCCCTCCTGACCTTGCTCCAGCCCTCGGCCACAGCATGCAGCACCCTCCAGGGAGTGACCAAGGCCTGAGGGCAGCCTGGACAAGCCCTGGGACACCCTCAGCCCCTGGGCTTTGGCAGTCCCCAAGGCTGGGGCTGGGCAGCACTGGCAGAGCTGGCTGGTTCACCCTGTGACTGATGAGGTGCAAGGCTCTGGACTGCTGAAGTCACCATGAAACACACAGCAAACCATCCCTCAGTGTTCATCTGTGGGATGCAGCTGCAGGGAGCCCTTTTCCACGCGTGCCTGTGGCAGGGAGTGAGCGCCGGGGTGGCGTGGAGGCAGTGCCTGGTGCCCCGTGCCCCTGGCTGCAGCGTGGGGTTGCCTTGCCCCACGGCAGGGTTGGAGTCCCTCGGGGAGCACGAGACCTGCCTCCTGCACCCACCCAGGTGCCAGGATGGCACACAGTGGGCACAGGGTGATCCCAGAGGATGTTTCGGGAGATGCACCTTTGTCTGTGCTCAGGTGGATGGCCAAGGTTTGCCTCAGCAGGGTCTGGGACTGCACTCAACCCAAGCACCCTCAGCTCAGTGATGGACCCCAAACATCATATCCAGAAACTCTGCTTTTTGGCTCTCTGGCTCGCAGGGGATCCAGATGCCCACGTTACAAGTATGTAGATGGATGTGTATACTTATATATGGCTATAGGAATACAGATGTACATGTGGTGTATACAGTGCTATATATGCCAAATTTCACGAGAGCTACAGTGATAAAATACATGAAGTATTTCCTACCAGAAATATGATGGCTGCCATCAGCCCAGCAGTAAATACCTCTGGGCTTCTGGAAAGCTGGGCCATGGGGTTGATGCAGGTGTTGCCACCTTTCTGGGCAAGCCTGCCCGAGAAATCAGCCAAATGACCCTTCTACACAAACACAACTTCCCAAGAGCTCCAAAACGCTTCAGTGGCCACATTTTATGGCCACTTAGTAGATCACTGGCGGCCCCCAAAGTAGACTTCCAGCATTTTAGCAGAAATCGAGCCAGGGACAGATTTCCAATAGAGCTGTTTCATCTCTCCTAAATCCAGCCTGCACATTTCTTTTCAGCACATACATACCTAGACACCTTCTCCCTGCCCCCCGTGTCGCTGCTGCAGCAGTGACGTCTCAGGGTTTGATGGTGCGTAGCAAGACAGCCTCCAGCAGCATCTCGACCTTATGGCGTTGGTGGTGGCGGCATTTAACTGTGAAACATGTGAGGGAGTCTGGAAACAGCTGCCAAAGGATTAAGTAGAAATGAAAGATCCAGGTCTTTCTGCAGGGAAGCCTGTTCGGTTTTGCATCTCTGAGTCACGCCATAAATGAGGAGCTTGAACATGCTGAACCCACTCGTATTGACACCGGTTCGTGGGGACGTTGGGAGGGTGCAGGGAGCGTGTGCAGGCAGAGGTGGGGGGAGCACCCTGCAGCAGAGGGGCTGGCCAAGCCCCCCATCCCACCCCCAGCCCTGCTTCTGCCTCCCCTTTGTTGCCCACCTGAGTGTGGACACCGCCGGGGGGTCCTGTGCCCTTCGGATGGGACCCTCCTGCTGCTCGTGGGCTCCCTTGGGCTCTTTAGGGCCACCCAAGCCACCCTCTGCACTCACCCCAGGGGAATGCCTGCGAGCATCACCCCTGCTGCTCCAGCACTGACTTTCCCAGCCCTTTTGCTCCAGAGCTTAAAAAAGAGTCACGTTTGTGACTGCCTCCATCCTTCCCCTGCCTCCCCACTCCTGCCTGGAAAACACAGCCCATTTCCTGCAGCTTGGGATGTATTTGTCTTCATCGTCATAGTGACAACGTGTAAATATTTGGGGTTGGTGGGGTTTTGATCAGATTTTGAAAGTCTTGAAGAGGCTGGCAAATCCATTGTTTATGTTATCGTATTTTGCATGGAGTCCCAAGACTCGCAGTGAGGCTGAGCAGCTCAGGGAAGGGAGCTGGTTTGGGATGCCCGTGGGCAGCATGGCCACGGATATTTTGCTGTTTTGCTGGCACCTGTCACGATGAGAGCTGAAGCAGCTCTTTGCAAGCCGTGACCCTGAGGATGATGCACCAGGAAACCAACACAGGGATGAACCATCCGGGCCCCATGGAGCAGGGGTTTATCACATTTCCCTCAAGGCTGAAATTAAAACCCATCTGCTTTTCATGCATGCCCTTGCCCCATCTTCAGATGTGATTTATTCTGTTAGCAGAGGGCTGGCTTTGAACCATCAGAAAACAGCTGGTCCTTTTAGAGACAGCCTATGGAAACACATGTACTGGGCAGATGGGAGGAGACAGGAGAGAGAGATGCAGGCTACACAAACTCAGCAGAGTCTGCACTCTGTTCTAGAAGCCAGGTGGTAATTTTTCATATTTCCAATGATTTGTTTGGGTTTGGTTTTTTGGCTTTGGCTTGGATTTTTCAAACTGGATCTGAACAGAAGGAATTTCAGCTCTCTTTCCCCCCAGCACAAACTTTCCTCCCTCCTGTGCTCGACACCCCTCTGTTGGGTTTGTGCAGAAGTATTGCTTCGGCATGCCTACTGCAGAGAGAAGCAACTGGAGCAAGAGAGCCCTGCAGCAGCCCCCGGAGCTGCCATCCCAGCACACCGTGAGGGCTGTGCATGGCACTGGGACACCGCACGGGATGTGCATCGGGAGCTCAGGGCTCTGTGCAAAAGCTGGAGCGAGAAGGAGTTCTGGGGTGCTAAACAGTCCCGGTGTTTTGGACCAACAGGTCTCGTTTTATCCTCTTTTTTTGTATTTAGAGTGAAGCAAACAGGCTGACTCCGAGTGGAGCTGCTGGGGAAGTGGTGCCACAGGCTCGCTCTGCTCGCCCCTGGTGCCAGCCAGGCGCGCCCTGCGGCACCTGGTTCTGCCGTACAGCTGTCCCTGCCGTCCTTGACACAGTGCCATCTCTGCTGTACGGTGTCACTGCTGTCCCTGCCGTGCCCCTGTCCCTGGACAGCTGTCACTGTGCCTGCTGATTGGCTGCTTTCTGAAGACAAGGTGATGCCAATCAGGCAGTGGATGTTTCTCACCTGCACCTTGGCCAGGGAGGGGAGCACCTGCAGGGTACCTGCGCAGCGTCAGCAGCACCCCAGGGTGCTGGGAGGAGGGAGGGAGTGAGCCCGGGCCAAACCAGCAGTATGGGCAACACTGGGGGGAAATGGCCATGTCGTAAGGAGTCCTGAGAAGGCAGAGTTAGCACCGCAGAGCCTCCAGCTAACGCCAAGCTCTGCAGCACCAGGGATGTGCCAGCTGCCCAAGGGCTCCTGGTCACTGCAGAGCTGGGGCTGCTCCCTCACCCTTCTGGTTCCCAACTCCAGGGAGTTTCTGCAAATTGGTCTTTCATGGGAGAGGAAAGAGATGGTAAGAGAGGAAACACCAGGACATCTGAGACTCCAAAGCACGGGGGGAGGTGTTTAGCAACACCCCTGGGTGCTCTACTAGGGTGGCACTAAGAAAGCAAAGCAGCTGCAGGAGAAGGGGCAGGTGTTTAGACAGAAGCAGTGGGGACGCCTCGCACAGCCCTGCTGCATTGCTACTTGATTAACTCATGATAAAACTCCGACCGCACAAATCTGGGCAGGGAGTCTTTTTCCATCAGGGCAAAGATCCTCTTCTGGGCCATGTCAAAGCTGGTTGGTGACGGCTCCACCAGGTTCTTCATGGTCACAGCCTTGGTGAAGTGGTCGATGTTCACCTGTGATGGGAGCGTAAGAGGGATGGGACCCCCACCTTTGGAGGGGTGAGTGATGGCATCTCCCCTCACCTGCTCTGTCCCACCAACAGTCACACAAAGGGCGAGGGGAGGGACTGAGACAGGTTGGTTTCTCCGCAAGAATTATTGGTGGCAAAGCTGTCAGGGTGAGGTCTGTCCTGCTGCAAAGCTAACTTGGGGAGGAGGATTACTGTCCATTGTCATCCCTTATGACTAATGTCAGCCCTCTGTGGGGAAGTGGGGGGACAGGTTTGTTGGGGGTACCTGTGGCTAGCCAGCCCAGCAGAGGCTGAGCATGCAAACAGGGGCATCAGGGCTGCGAGGGGTGGGAGTGCAGTGGGGATGGGACTGCCCTGGACAGGGGTACAGCCCCCCGAGCCCCTCAGCCACGGCACAAGGTGCCCTGCAGCCATCTCTCCTTTGGGATGGAGGCTGGCAGGGCAGCAGCCTCATCCCTCCCAGTGCCATCTCCTGCCCCATGGCCACTGACCTCTTTGGGTGCCTCAGTCTGGATGAACTCCTCATAGATCTTTTTGGCCTTCTCTGCCATCTTCACAGGGGACTTGGTTTTCTTGTAGTCCTCGCAGGCCACCCAGAACTCGGCGTTCTCCTCGCTGAACTCAGAGCGCAGGAAGCTGCGGAAGCTGGCGAGCCCATCTGGGAGGCAAGGGAGAGGTGAGCCCTCACAGAGCATCCCAGGGGTGAGGGAAGCGGGAAGGTGAGCGACCACAGCGGGATGTGAACTTACAGGGGTTTTGCAGGAGCTTCTCCAGGGAATCGCGCCACTGCAGAGCCTCCTCCGGAGATGGCCTGAAGAGAGTAAAGAAAGCCCCGGTAGCCCATGCTTATTCCACAGCCCCGGGCTGAGCTCCAGGTTTTTAAATAAATCCTTTAAAAATGGGGAGAACCAGAGTACTAAGCTGCAGAGACTCAGAGCGGGGGCAGTAGTCTGGGAATGGAATGGGGATGTTGCTGCACCACAGCACGGATGCCCTTCCCCTAGGGAGAGCCGAGTGCCAGGGAGGTGAGGATGGGGCTGGGAGGGAATTCCGCCGTGCTTGAGCAGAGCTGTGGCTGAGCTGCCACAGTCCCCTGCGCAGCCACAGGTCTGCTTCTGCCGCAATGCCCACAGACGGGAGGGCGGCAGGGGCTCTGCGGGCGGCTGGGAAGCATCCCTTCCTTTCCCTGCTGGGCTGCGGAAAGATGCTCCCTGCTGGGGGCCGCAGAGGCTTGGTCATTCTGGCCCTGTTCTGCTGGGGCCGGGGTCAGTGCCCTCCACTCCCACAGCCCTCCCGCCCCGTTCCCACGCCCTGCGGCAGGGAGGGTCACTGGCCTCGGCGCCCTTCCCAGTGGAAACCTCCAGTGCTTTCCATCTGCACGGTTTTTCCTCCTTTTTTTTCTTCTTTAATGTATTTTTCAGTGCGACGTTTGCAATGTGACTGAAGTGTTTTGTGGGGGGTTTTTGTCCGTGGCTTTTTTTGTTGTTTTATTTAAGCCCCGAGGAGTTTGACCAAGCTGCCCTGGGCTCACAGCTCCTTCCCTGCATCCCTCCCAGTGTTGGCTGGAGGGAAAGGGAAGCTCCCCTGCTCGGCACTGAGCACTGGGCTGGCTGTGGACCATCTCCACTCCCTGCAGGCAGTGCTGCACTCTCATTTTGCTGCTGCAGGGGTCACACATGGGGGCTGAAACCCCTGGGTGAGCAGAGCATCCCTGGGAGCAGGGAAGCAGCGTAGGCAGGACAGCCTGTCCTGGTCCTGGGGGCCCAGGAGCTTCAGCAGTGAGCCTGAGGGAAGTGCAGGCACTGCCCAGGCAGCTCCGGCTGGGAGAGCAGCAGGAATGCCAGGCTTGCTCAGGGCGGGTGCCAGTCCACTCTTGTCACCACATCACCAGCACCCTGCAGTAGGGACCACAACAGGGCAGCTCTGGTCCTTCACTTTCTGGACCTTGAGTTGCATCTGCGCTTGTAGCAAGGATCAAAGCTCTCCCTGCCCCCATGTCCCTGTCAGGCGACTTCTCACCCCAGCGAGGAGGAGCATTGCTGCAGCAACCTAACACAATCCAGATTTCCTGGAAACCACCAAATTCACTTTCCCGCTATCTGAATGTCCCAGGGATGATGCTAACTGCGAGTGAGATGCTGACAGGTGAGTGATGCCAGGGCTGCCCAGTGATGCAGCACAGGAGAAAACAACTCCTCCAGACAGCGGGGAGGGGAGATGTTCTCCAGCTTTCTGTGGGGATGGCTAATGGAGACAAATGTGTCTCTGTCACAGAGGCATCTGGGGCACAGCAGCAACAGAGTGCAAGCAACAAAATCCCCCTGGGCTCTGCCAGCCCTGCTTGGCAAGAGCAGCTCTCACTGCTGTGGCGGGAAGGCTCCGTGCTGGCACATGTCCCCCTGCATATCACCCCCCACACTGCAGATTAAGAAGCAAAATAATTGTTTCATGCATTTTAAATAAAGTTGATGAGCCAATATTATATACCAGCTCAGTGCTGGAGAGCAGTGGTTGAGCCAAAGGCTGCCAGGTGAGGAGGTAGCATCATCAGGAAGCTGCCCAGAGCCAGGCACCGTGCCATGAGGTCGTGTACCCAGCTCAGGGACACACTGCCACCCCAGAGCCAGATGGCTGTGAAGGCTGGCACCTCTGGGCTGAGGCAGGTGACTCAGAGAAGATCAAGTGCCATATGCCTCTGGGAAAACCTTGATCGAATAACACAAAATCTCATCAAAAGTAAATTGAGTTTCCATGGGAAATCTAGTTTCCATAGAGCTGTATTGCCTGACATGTCTCACGCTGCCCTGACATAACTTCCTGAGCCTGCACCTCGCACACAGGTCACGAGGAGCGTGCCATGAGCTGCCTGCCACGTAGAGCCCACTGTGCCAGCCCCCAGCAGGGCTCCAGCTGCTCTGCATCCCAAAAGGGCTTGTATCCACCCCACCGGCTGGGCACAGGCATCACTGCAGCCTGGCCCAGTGCAATACTCACTTCTGGGCCTTGGGTGGCTTCTCCGGCTTCTCGGGGTAGGGGATGATGAAGTCAATGGTCGAGTCGGGCTTCTGGAGCAGCGTGCCCAACTTTGTCTTGATCTCCTTGGCCCTGCAGGAGGGGAGGAGCAGAGACAGGTGAGGCAGAGGAACGGGGCAGCGGGACACTCACAGTCCCTGCCCTGCACCCACCCTGTAATTAATTCCAGATGAACTAATGGGCCCAAATGCTGTAAAGGCTATGCCTGGCTGCGGCCTTTCAAAAAGGGTGCTGAGCATTAGCGGCAGCTCTTGATCTTGATCTCCCCGCTCTGTCCCCATCTGTGGCCAGTATAATTGTATCAGCAGAGCTGTCAGGCTGCTCTGGGGCTGAATTAGGGACATGTGTGCAGCACTCAGTGTCTCTAGAGATGAGCTCGAAGATGTGCTGGTGAGGAGGTGAAGGAGCTGCCTTGGGAGAGGAGGCTGTGCGGGTGCCGTGCTGGGTGTCCCCTGCCCCATGGTGCCATCCCACGCTGCGCCCACCAGCCCCACGCTGCTGACAGCACTCAGAGCCCCTACAGATACAGACAGAGCATGTTGAGAAGCAATATATAAGCCTTATATCTGCAATGGGAAGGGCCTTTAAAACAGGCACCTCCTGGGTGCTGCTTTCTCTGGGCAGAGGGCAAGAAAGGTTTCAGGTGCTGAAGACTGCCACAGGCTGAGTGCCAGCTCCCATCGCACTGAGGCCAGGCTCCAGACCTCCATTTGGAGGATGCAGAGAAAAGAGGGGTCCTGGGGCTTGACAGCAGGCCCAGCTGTCTCCCAAAATATTCCCTTTTGTGCAATATAATTTACAATGAGGTCCTGAGCATCTAAAACTGCCAAGGAGGCTCCCCTCCGCTGTAGCTCAGGGTGGTAGCAAGAGCAAGCTGAGCTTGTGCAGGGAACACTCAGGTGTGCTGCATAAGGCTGAAAAAATAAAGGGGTGAAAACAGACCCCCAAATCCCATCTTTGCAGGGCAGGACTTTTCCCTGGCACAGCAACATTTGGTGGCTTCCAGGTCTTCTTGCTGGCACAGGAGGTTAAGGCGAGCAAGGGGACACACTGCTCCTCACAGGCCAGCTGAGCTGAGCTTTCGGCACGGCTGGCAAAGCCAGGCTGCAGCTCAGCTTCCTTCTTCAGGGCTCCCTGCAATTTTCCGCTCTGCTGTTTATTTTCACAAGCCCTCTGTGGATGATCGCTCCCTTGCTATGTCTGCTATTTTATTTCAATTCCTTTGATTTTTTCCCTCCTTGTAAAACTCTCTCTCTGTGTTTTGCTTTCCACCCGCCCGTCCCCACGGGTGACATTGGGAGAGCAGGAGCAGGAGTGTCTGCTCTGCTCCCTGCCAGCTGTCCCCCACTTCTGCTGCAGAAACCTGCCTCTGACCAGCCACCCTGGCACGGATGTGGGCAGCAGGAGCAGGCAGAGAGAGCAGCCCACAGCTGTGCCTGCTGTGGGTGTACAGCACAGGGCAGCGCACACCCAGAAACCCAACTGTTTTCATGGCCAACGTCAGCAGCTACAGGGACAGTTTCCATTGCTAGTGCTTCTGAGAAAACTTGAACCTTGGAAAGGCCAAGACCTCAGGAAAAGGGTGACAAGGTCGCCGTGCTCCCACACTGAGGTGTCTGGGACAGGGATGCTGCTGCTTGTCCCGCTGCCTCTAATAAATAAATAGAATGCAGATAAGTGCTTCGATCCAGAGCTGGCTCCTGATGTCCAGCACCTGAGGCTGGCTCTCTGGCAAGCCCCAGTTGCCCCTTAGCACCCCTCTGGCCAGCAGTGCTACACTGGGACCCCCTAGCACGGCCCTGACCCATGGGGATGGCACAGCTGTGGCGATGGGGAGCAGGTGGAGGGGCAGGAGCTGCAGTCCCATCAGCACCAAAGCCATGGGTGGATGCAGGGGGTGCCACAGGAAAGCCGATGGGACAGGATGGCCTCGTCCTTGGCTCTGCTTTCCCACACATCTGTGCTCATGGCCACAGGTTCCTATGGACACATGGGCTCAGGGAACATCTGTCAGGAGCGGCTGAGTAAATAGGCTGGCTGCTGCCTTGTCCCTGTCCCTGCCACAGCCCAACACTCGTGAGGGTAGAGCGGGGATGTTGCCAACCCCCTGCCAATGCCACATGCTGGCTAGTGGGAACAATCCCTTCCAGGCAACTGGACCATGTGTCAGATCCTGGGGGGCTCATCCAGCAGGAGCAAGGGGGAGAGCAAGGGGCGAGGGGGCTGCCCATCTCTGCAGCAAGGACAGTGCATGCCAGGAGCTCCTGAGCAGGCAGAGGGGTAGCACAGGCTGTGCTGGGAGCAGGGGCACTGAGAGTCAAACCTAGCCCACGATGACCTAACGAGGTGGGAGTACAGGAGCAGGACTCCGTTGCTGCCCGAGCAGGACCTGGGGATCCCCTGCCTGGTGCAGATGAGGCAAACACATGCACAGGCTCTGGATGCAACTGATGGTGGCTTCACACAGCAGGAGCTCAGACCTGGCTCAAAATCTTGCTCTGTGGTTCCCATCCTCTGACAGCCACTCATGACCAACAGTTGTCAGGCCATTGAAGGGCACTTTGAAGGGCACTGAGCAGCCCCAGCTGATCCCCACACCCTGCACACAGCTGGGGGGGCTCCATTTAAGCCCAGCCCCTCCCACGAGCTGTGCTGGACTTATCCTGCAGTCTCACTGCCTGCTGCTACCAAAAGGACCCTTTAGATGGTCCTCTCCTGCTCCCTCCCATGGTGCTGTGATGGACCACTAGCAGCTGCCCACCCTGCTGGAGCCCTGCAGGTGTGGGGACAGCAGCAAGAACCTCCCCCCTGGCAGTGGGACCTCCATGAAATCTGTGGAGACAGCAGAGACAGGGAAGGCTGTTGAAAGGAAGCGAGGAAGGACAGGAGCAGGCTGAAAGCCTGCAGGCTGAGGGAGCGAAGGGCTATTTAAAGACACCATCCTGGCATCCTCCCGCAGATGGATTACAAGCTTTCAGGCAAGGCTTCGGGGAAGGCTAAACAGCAGGGAAAAAAGGCAGCTATAAACAAAAAAGGCATCTTTCAAAGAAAAACACCAGCTATGGCCGAGTGAGAAAAAGCAAGAGGACTGTAAACGGTGGAAGGTTAACTGTGAGAACATACGGGAGCAAGCCAAGAAAAAGTCTGAGAAATAGCTTCCAAGAAGCATTAATAGAAAATATGGGCTCTGTCAAACATATCAAGAGCAAGAAGGGCTGCTGGAGAGGGCCAGGGGAACTTTAAAAACAAAACAAAAATAGAAGCTCAAAGGAGTTTAAAGCCACAGCTGAAAGCTAAAGGTGATGCTGGGCCCGAGGGCAGAGAGCTGCCAGAGGAAATGCCCCTTGATGGGGAAAAAGGCTCCAGAGGGGATTTGAGGAGCCATAAAGCTGTAAGTGGGATGCTGTGTGGGCATGCCAGTGGCAGCCGTGTCAGACCCATGGTGGACACATGGACAAATATGGGCTATTGGAGAGGAGTCAAGGCAGCTCTGGCCGTAAGAAGAGATTCCTTTCAACCTACCATCCCTCTCTGAAGAGGCCAGCAAACATGTGCTGTGGGGAGAGTCAGGGGGTACCAGCCCCTTGGGTCTGCAGGGGACCTCAAATGGGCTCTCCAGACCATTCCAGGGGGAAGATCATCTTCATGGATGGCAGTGTGGGAGAGGTAGCACCCCGCTGTGGGGATGGTTCTGGGGGATCAGGCTGGGACTGTGCTGCTCAACATCACATGCAGAGGGAGAAGGGGATCAGTGGCTGAGCAGCAGCTATTGCAGTCCCCGGGTATGGCACTTGGGGACAAGTGAGGAGCTACACGAGGGTCTTGTGGCACTGGCAGCGAAGCAGCTGGAAAGCCTCCATGAGAATTACAAGGTGATGCACATGACACAAATGCAGTCCTGGTGCTATGTGTCAAAGTGTAAGTGAAGCCTTCGAGAGTGAGGATTTGAGGGCACAGCAGATGAAAATATCAGCATAGCAGTAGTGGGAGAAACTCTTTATTAAGAAAATTTAGTATTAGAAAGTGTCAGAAGAGTGACAACAAGGGTGATAGAGAAGAAATACAGGGATCACCCACAATGGGAAGAGTGCTCTTGTCTGCCCTGGGTGCAGGAGACTGCAAGGGAGCAGCCAAGGTGAGCATGGATTCATGAGGATGGCTGAAAAGCATGTTTCCAACAAAGAAACTGTCACAGGCCCATGCCCCTGTTCATTCCTGGGATGAGAATTTGCCTTTTGGGCAAGCAGCATCAGCCACCAGTGACACAACTTCAGCTGGGACTTCTCTGGAGCTGCCCTCAGGACAGTGAATGTCCCACTGTCACTCTCATCCAAAAACTAAGGCATTTGCAGGTGTGAGGGAATCCTCATTGATGGATTCATGTGTAAAGCCTTTTACTAAGTTTCCACCTTAGGTGAAGCATCGAGTGCCCCGCTGCTGCAGAGAGACCCCAGGTGCTCTGCACCTCTGCCTCTCACTGGACTCCTCCAAAGCCCGTGGGAGCAGAGGAGAGGGCAGGTTCCAATCAGCATGGAAATGGCCAGGGGCTGGAGCCTGCTTGGGCTCCCAAGGGGTCGAGAGGAGCCTGGGAGGCACCACCACCATCAGGAGCAGGTTTTGGGGTGAGCACCAGGGTGCATAGGGCTGAAGATGAGGATGGGTGCCACAAGTGGGGCAGAGCTTGTGCTCTGTACAGACCTGAGCTTCATGAGAGGGGCCAGGTCTCGCTATTCCATGTGCGAGCAACACACAGGCAGTTAAAAGAGGATTTTGAGGCACTTTGGAGACAGGGCTGTTTTCACCTCAGAAAGGCAAAACCTCTGTCCTGCTTTTTTCCTCCTGTCCTCCTCCGTGTTTTGCAAAACTTCAGATCTGAGGACAAAGCACTCCGGCTCAGAACGCTGGAGGGGTAGCTTTGGAGCAGCCCAAACTCACCCAGCAGAGAGATTCCCAGGGCAGAGTGGGGAGTTTGGGACTGAATCCGCACTCATCCTACCAAGGATCCCAGCCACTCGCAGCACCCACCAAGCCACCCCCAGCAAGCCTCCCTGTCCGAGCTGGATCATCCCAGTCCCCGTGGGAGATGCCCATCACGGGGATGTGCTGCAGAAAGAGCCCCCGTGCCCCCAGCCCAGCCCTGCGGGGAGGCAGCCCTGGCACCCCGCACATCCCAGCCACTCTCACCTCTCCAGGCACGTGTGGGGCAGCGCTGCTAATCCTTTGCACATCTTGGCAGGCTGTGCTTTCCTCGGCCGTGAGAAGAGTGTGAGTGATGGCTAAAGCAGGCAGCAGTGGCTCCGTCTGCAGCCCGGCTCCCCCTTCTCGTTCCTATATAGCGCCGGGAGCTGGAGCCCCGCCAGCCCCGTATCCAATGCCGGCTGGCCTGCTGCAGCTGGCCCCGGCCCCGGCGGCTTCTGGATTTTGTTTTCTTCCCTCCAAGCTCACACGGGGGGGAAAAAGAAGAGTGGATTTTCTGGGGTAAGGTCAGGTAATCAAATTGGAAGGGCAGAGCTGCTGTTTGGGGGGCTTCAGGAAGCTCACAGCATTTGTTTTAATGATGTATGAGGCTCCAGGTCGGTATTTAGAAGAGCCAGGTAGAAATGTTTCATTCATTTTCCAGTGAAAAATAGCACCTTCTGTAAAATAAAAGTGCTTATGAGAAGCCTTGCTGTTGATTTCAAGGCTGTGGCTAATGTCAAAATATCCACAGCTTCAACAGTGGTTATCGGCTGGTGGATAACAGTAACTTTCATTTCAGACTTTGGCTCCTGGGCAACAATGAAAATGTGCATCTGTGTGCCTTGTTTAGTGCTGGAACCTGGGAATAGGGACTTTGCTCCCAGCCTGGCTGTCCACACCCAGGTGCTCTAACAACCATCATTTCCCTGAGCAGTTCCACCTGCCCCCAGCCCACAGTTATATTTAAGCTCAAACATTGGCCTCCTCCTCTCTTCTTGGGCTGTGTTGGTGTTGTGCCTGCCTGGTTCTGGCTCCTGGCTGGGTTTTGGACCCGTTGTGGGATTATGCAGCAAGGCAGTGTCTGCGTTCCAGCATGTGAATGCAGTAAGTGAAAGCTGGAAGTCTGCTGGAAACCGTGCCTCCCTAGAGAGCTTGGGCTAGCTCTGTACCGGTTTGAAGTGGCAACTGAATGAAAAGAAGTACAGCCTACAATTTCAGAAGATGAGATGCTCAGATGATAATGGCTTGGGCTGATTAGAGCCCCTGAGATGTACCCAGGCAAAAGGTGAGGGGTCTGGTGGGCTGCCCCTTCCTGCTGCTGGCACTGAGGTGCCCACCAGCCTTCCTTGTGTCTCACAGAGCGGGGAGGGAAACAGCAGCAGCCACGGAGGATGGAGATCCTTTACTCTTGCAGGCTGCTGTCATTCTGCCCTGTTCCCAGAGGACTCAGAAGGAGGTTCTTATTAGCTTGGAGGTGCCTCACCCCAATCGGGGCAGCACAGAGCTCAGCAGCCCCATCTCCCAGCAGCTGGGCTGCAGCCCCTGCTCTCTGAAGGAACACAGCCTTGCAAACTCTGCCCCATTGCTGGGCTGTGCCAGGGCCCTTGGGGCCACAGAGCACGGCAGGGCCACACATTTGCTAGCAGGGATGTCACCAGGATGTCACTGAGTGCCAGGTCAGTGCCTGCCAGCTCAGAGGCTGCTTTGAAAAGCTCCTTTGAAGCATGGTGCTGTTGCAGGAGGCTTTGCCAGCTGTCTGGGCACCCCCTGGCTCAGAGGGAAGCTGGTGACAGCATGGCCTGGGCCAGAAGTGCTGGGGGTTCTCACAGCTCAGGGCTGGGAAGGACAGCAGGGCCATGGGGCCTCCTGGGAAACCCCCACTGCTGAGCCCTTGGGAATGCAGCTATCCTTTTATCATTAACCTTCAGTAATAAAGTCAGCGCTGGAATCCCAGGAGGACTTGGGTCTGGGGACCAGGTGGTTTCTGAGAATGCTGTCCAGCAGACCCTGAGCACCCTTCCGTGCTCTTGTCCCAGCTGCAGCCAGGGCTGCGTGCCCTTGGAACACAGAGAGCCCCAGCAGGCATGCCAAGGACACAGCTCCATCCCTGCAGACCTCCTGCTGCTCACAGAACCTGAAGCTTTGCCCGGTGAGACCCCCTGGAGGGACTGGATCTGTCCCCTAAAGACTTTTATCTCCTTTACCTATTTCAGCCCTAGGTGGGCAAATCCCCTCTGCCACCGTTCAGTGACCGATGGTCTAAAACCTCTTCCAAAGCCCTGGGGTGCTAGTTTAAGGAGTGCACAGAGCAAACTGGGGAACTGAGGTCCAAAATGTGTGAGGAAACTCCGTGCAGGAGGGTGATAAGGAAGCTATACCATGTGCTGGGATTGCAGCTGTGCATTTTAACAGATTTATCTGACATGCTGGAAAAGAAACTGTGTACCACTGAGCAGAAACAAGGGTTACATAGAAATAGCTTGTGTTTTCCACAGACCTTTGTCCAGCAAGAAATGTTTGTTTTGTGTGTTTCAAGGCTTTGGAGTGCTAAGAAAATATTTCCAATAAGAAACTACACAGACCTTCCTTTTCTTCCCACGACAGCTTAATTTCTTTAAGAGCCCTTCTGGGAGAGCTTTTTGGAGATCTGAGTGCACTCTGAGGAGCAGATTGTCTTATGTACACAATGGCTGGTTTCCTCCAAGAGTGCTCCAGGCTTGTGCCTTGCAACTGCCCCCTCAAAAGCCACATGGAATCTCCCATTACACACGATTTTTCCTGGGCCCTGTTATTTCCAGACTTTATCATCCTTTCTAGCAACGTGCCTTTTATAGAAGGCAGCCTAGCCGCTTTGCAGTTTCCTGGTTCCCACTGGAACTTTTTAAAAACTAGCATCATATTTAACAATGTTGACCTTTTGGTAAAGGGATCGCTGCAATTCTCACCCAGGAGAGCATTTTTCAGTTCGTCTGAGTGCTCCTTCTGGCAGACTTTTAACTGTGTGTTCTAAAAATGGGGTTAAAAATATTTTTTTTTCCCCTGCATGCTTTGGGACGGTCATGCAAATGTCTGTCCCCTAAGGAATGATGCTAGTGTGAGCTCCCTAACAGCAAAGGGCAATGCAAGTAACTCACCGAGGCTTTCTGTGATGGCTCGTTCCTTCCTATACAGCCTGATCACATCCTATCCTTGGGGCTCCCTGGAGAACTTTCTGCTTCTCACATAGTCATAACTCATATTTATGCCTTTAGGATGCTTTCCTCACATCTTCTGTGGCTTGCCTTTCACCTGTAACTTTCCAGAGCTTGAATTCTTTTTTTTTTTTAAATTTCAATTTTCACTTCTTTTAAGGTCTTACCACTCCAGGCGATCATTTCCACTCCCTTGTATAAGCACATGCCCTTTTCAAAAAATCTCGATTGTTGAGTGCATTGTGCCTGTGTAACCCAGTGTTGTAGGTGTGGACAGCCTTTGTGCTCCTCATACACGATGCTGACTAGCCTACCTCTCATTTCTCTTTCGGCATTAAGTAATACCCTGAAGTTATTATTTTGCACTCACTGGGACAGTCTGAGCAGCAGCTGTGGCTCTGTGGCCTCTCTGAACAAAGCCCCACATGTGGCTGAGGAGTTGTCTGTGTGCAGGCCTTACACCATCTCACTGCCTGCACCAGCCTTCCGAGCTCCAACCCAACCATTAAAATGGTTGTGTAGGAGGAGGAGTAGAGATCCAGGCTCCCTCCATTTGCCACATCCAAGTCACTGACACTGGAGCCATGGGGGAGGTCAGAGAAAATCCTGGAAAGCAGTGTTACCCAGAGCACTGGGACTCTGGCCAGCAGGGAATTTGGGAGTCACGTATGTTCTGCATCCCATCTGCGGAGCCACCAAGTTCCTCGACCTCGAGCACGAGGCCTGAGAACAGCTGGGGCCGTGCCTGGGACACTGTGCTGCTCCTCGTGCCTGCTCCATGCCCACAGAAGGAACCTGTTCCCCTTCTGGCACCTGAGCAAGGGCAAGCTCCCTCCAAGGCATGCACAGTGCTGGCTTCAACTTTTGCTCATGGAGAGCACTCCCAGGAACACGGGGCTGAGCTCTGGCTCATTTTCCTTCCGAAGGAAAACCCAGAGGGAGGTGCAGGGCATTTGCAAGTCAATGCAAGTATTTGCATGGTGTTTACGGGACTACATGTACCAAGTGACAGCCCAGGTGTGGCTGACAGCCCAGTCCCTCTGCACCCTGAGCAGATGGACAGGCTGTGTGTTTGCAGAGACACCATCCCGGCCCCTCGGCAGCTGCTGCTGAGCTTCCAGGAGCTCTGCTATCCAAGCAGCACTGGTGCCACCGTGTGCTCTGTGAGGTGCAGCCTCCACACAGGCAGCTGTGCCTCGTCTCTGCTTTCCTGTGTCTGTCACCTGCCTGTGAGCATTCCCTGAAGTGACACGAGCTGAGGAGATGAGGCTGGGTTGTTGACGTGCAGGTGACAGGCATAATTTCAACACAAGGCCGGCACAAACAGATCAGTCACAGGGTTTTATTCAAAGCCTGGATTACACCATTTTTACCCGTATTCATGTTATGGATCCAGGCAGCAGAGCACATGGTTTGCCCTTACCCAGCAGCTGCATTTTTGATCCCTTGACAGAATAAGCCACCGCGGAAAGAAATGGATGTACCTCTGGCTTCATGCCAGGCAAGCAAGCAGCCCACACCTTTCCCACACGTACGTTCATCCTCAACCCAAAGAGCATATGAACGTGAATCAAGCTCCTGCCTGCCGTCCCTTTTGCTCTATGAGCCCTGCTGTGGCACTGCCTTTCCCAGCTCATGGATGGCCCCGTTCTCCAGCACCTTCACCTTCCCCTCGCCTGGCTGCAGCACACAGGCCACCATAGCCCTGGCCACCGTTTCCACAGGCACCGAGTAAGCAGTGGGAAAGACATGAGCCATAACACCCAAGAACTGCTGGGCTATCCACTCCAGGGGCCGGGACTCCTGGCGCTTGCACAGCAGCACCCTGCAGAGCAAGGAGGTAAGGTGGGTCAGCCTGAAACCATTCCTGGGGGAAAGCTAGAAACTGGATTCTCCAGCAGCACTGGGGCCCAGATCAGCTCCCTGAAATCACATGGGCCTTGGGGCTTCGGCAGGGTCATCAGATGTGACAGAACTGAGCCCTTGGACTCTAAATCCCTTTCCCCACTGTGCTGTCAAATGCAAAATGCCAGTTCTCCTAGCAGCAAGAGCACAGTACAGCTGAAAGGACATAGGTGAGTGTTCCCCCTGCATAAGGTCAGGGTCCATGTGGAGATAAGCTCTCACCTATGTGCCCCAATTTGTGCATTCAGCCCAAGGCTCCAGTACCTGCATGGCACATGGCACTAGCACTGGGATGGGCCCTTGGAAACCACTGCAGAGCTTGCTCCCTGCAGCACTGGGAAGCAGTCTGCTCATCCATGAGCTGCATTTGCAGCTTGTGGCTTTTTCCACATCCCTCCCCAGCCCTGCCCTTATGTATCCTTTCTCTTCCTCCATCTCCCAGCCTGCTGCACTGGCAATCCTCCACCCGAGCCCTGTGCCCTCCCTCCATGGCTACTCACGCTGGCCGGAGAATGGTACAGCGATCAAAACCAACAGCCTGGACCAGGTTCTCCACTTCTCCCTGTCAGAGCAGCCAAGCAGGATGAAAGGAGACAAGGATGACTGCAAGGACGGTCCTTGCCACCCCGTGAAAGGGCAGAAGAGAACTGCTGAGCCGTGGGCAGGACAGCACTAATGACAATGCGAAGCCGGAACAAGCCAGGCAAGGATCAGCTCTCCAGGCCAGGCAGCGTGGGGCGAGTGCCCGTGGTGGACACAGACTGGAGGTCCGCAGCGCGCCCTTGCAACCATCACGCTAAACTGCAACAGGCTGCTCCGGAGAGCATCTGGACTCAGCATCCAGCCTGGGGATGGATCCAGCCGGCACAAGACGCTGGCAGGCAGCTGTGAGGCCAGTAGGTGGTGGGAGCTGCAGCACACAACATACGGCGGAAAAAAGCTTTTGCAATGGGTGTGGTCCTACCTGGGGAGCCTGTGGGCTCTCCATCACTGGATAGGTTATGTCTCACCTGGACACAGCCCTGAGCCTCTCTGCATGGCTGTGAAGCCATCCCAGCTTAAGGCTGGGAGCTGGGGTTGGACTAGAGACCCCAGTGGGTCTTTCTGGGCTTTGAAGAGGGAAACAGATGCTGCATGCAGGTGTTGTGCTGCTTCCGAAGAAGCCAGTCGCATAGCTGTCCAGCCAGCCCCTTCCCTTGTCCTGCAGCACCAGGAGGACCCCCAGAGCCATTTGCATCTCAAGACCTCAGCTTCTGCTTCCTTCCTGAGCATCCCAGCATCCTGTGACTCCCGCAGAGCATCAGGAGCCCACCCCAGCTGCCCCCTCACCTTCACACGGAGGTAGAGGAAGCGGCTTTGCGCATTTGCTCCCCGGGAAGACTGCAGGACAAAGTGTTTGCAGCCCCCCGCCCGTGCCAGCTCCGCTGCCTGGGCTACGTAGTCCCGGTCCACACGGACAAAGCCGTCCTGCGGGGGGAGACGAGGGTCAGCGGGGCAGGGAGCGGGCAGGCAGGGGAGGGGACAAGCGGGACTCCTGCTCTCCCGGGGGACAGGGGGGTCCCCACTCACTGCGCCAGCCTTGGCCCTGGTGGTGCCCAGGCAGCAGAAGCCCACGTCGTGTCCCTGGAAGACGGCGGCGTGCTCGCCCAGCCGCTCGAAATCCACCACGGCCTGCTCCTGCGGGGAGGCCGAGC
>VZRL01003409.1:32318-134269 GCA_013397895.1 Origma solitaria
GCTGCCGGGGGAGGGTCTGTGCCCCCCGAGCCCGGAGCTGCCGCAGGCACTCCCGCTTAGCCCGGCCGCTGCTCCCAGCGTGCAGGTGTCCCTGGCTTGTCCCCGCCTGGTGTCCCTGCAGTGGCAGAGCCGACCGTCCCCCAAGGATCCCTGTGCCCGCCCTGCTCAGGCGGAGCGGATAATCCTGGAGGGATGCTCGGAGGGGTCTGTGACCTGTCCGGCAGCTCCTTTCCAAACCCCACTGGGCTCAGCGTGTGCTGCCGACCGGGGTGCCCGGCAGCTGTGTCCCCTGGGCAGGAGGTGGGTGACCCCCGCGGGGCAGCCTGGCAGTGACTCCAGTGTGAAGCAGCCACCGGTGCCTGAGGAGCAAGGGGATGAAGCCCACTTCCTAGGGAACTGTTGCTGAGCAGGTCCTGGGATGTGCTGGCAAGCACAGACCCCTGCTCTGGGTCCCTGCCTGTGCGTTGTCCTTCTGACAGGGACGATGCCGATCGTCACCGGGGTGATCCAGGTCCCACCAGGACATGGCTCTGGAGCAGGCATGTGGGCACCCCGCGGCTCTGCACAGCCACTCCCGTGGGTAGCATCAAGGGCCCCCGCGGCACCCCGATCCCGTTTGTCCTGATTCCTGGGGAGGGAGGTGCAGAGGCCTGACTGTCTGCTGTCGGGATCAGCCAGGTGGTTTTCCAGCCTGGTGTGTCTATCAAGTGCTCTCCTTGGCCGAGGGCTGAGGATGAATCGCGGGTGCACGTGCCATTTGCGAGGCAGGACGCGCGTCATGATTGTCACCGGGTTAATGGCTGGCATGCCGCTCTACCTGCCAGTGTGCCGCCGGCACCCACGGCCGTGCGCCCTGTCCGTAGGGCTCTGCTCCGCAGCCACAAGCAAACCCAGGTGGGTACAGGAGAAGGAGGCTGGGATGCACCAAGGCTCGGGGGTACTGGGACTAGTGCTTGAGAGTGGGAGGGGAGCAGTACAGTGCGACAGAAGTACTGGCAGCAATGTACATGGGGTATGTGGTGTCTTATAGGGTATGACACGCTCTAGGGTTTCGTGGTATGGTGGGGATACCATCGGGGAGGGCGGGATCGGGACGCATGGAGGCAGTGCATTGCTCCCACCGCTCACGGTCTGTTTCTCCTCCACGGCAGGGCTCCGGGTCCCAGCCAGGTGCGGGGGTGCCCGCTCTCCCGGTGGCATGGAGACATGGTCCCGGCGCAGCGCTGCCTTCGACTGCGTGCCCCAGCCGGCAGCCTGCTGCCCCGACTGGATGGCGGAGCTCCCCGACGCCCTGCCCCTCTCCCGCCTCTCCATCCCCGGCACCCACGACTCCCTCAGCCTGTTCGGCGGCCGCCGCCTGCGGTGCCAGAGCTGGGGCCTGGAGGCCCAGCTGGCGGCCGGCATCCGCTTCCTGGACGTTCGCTGCAAGCTGTCGCGGGGTGAGCTCCGCATCTACCACCTCTGCACCTTCCAGCGGGCCAGCCTGCGGGGCGTCCTGCGCCGCACCCTGCGCTTCCTCCGCGCCCACCCGGGCGAGGCCGTGCTTATGCGCATCAAGGAGGAGCTGCCCATCTTCTCGCGGCCCGGCTTCGCTGCCCAGCTGCACCGCTGCCTGCTGGAGGAGGGACAGGGCTGTGTGTGGTGCCGGGAGGAGGTACCGACGCTGGGCCAGGTGCGCGGGAAGATCGTGGTGCTGGAGGCGCTGGCGCGGGAGGTGCTGGGCATCCCCTACGAGCAGCTGAGCATCAGCGACGCCTGGAACGTGCTCTCGCTGGAGCGCAAGTGGGCCCGCGTGCGGCGGCATCTGGAGAAGGCGGCCGGCGGAGACCCCACCACCATGTACCTCACCTTCTGCTCCGGCAATGGCCTCTTCACCTGCCCCGAGGAGGTGGCCCGCTTCGTGAACCCCCGCTGCTGCCAGCACCTGCGGCGCCGGGGCGGGCAGCCCGTGCGCTGGGGGGTGGTCATCATGGACTTCCCCGGCTCAGGCCTTCTCCGGCTCATCGTGGACAGCAACAGCCCGCGGGCCCATGGACACGGCACAGCGGCCCCCGGCACCCCCACGGTGGCCTCCCGGCACCCCCGCGGCAAAGGCGACAGACGCCGCAGCCGGCACAGCTCTGCTCGCTGCCCGCGCCGCTGTCCCTCGGGAAGGACGCTGCTGCCGGCCCCGCGCCTCTGCCGAAGGACGTCAGTGCCTGTAGGGCAAAAGCGGGTTCCTAGGTCTTGCAGAGCGCCGGGAAGCCTTCGTGTGACAATGGTGTGACAGCGCAGAGGCAGCGGAGGAGGGCCGGCTGTGGTCGGAGCCGGGCAGCCCGGGGAGCTGCGCCCTGCCCTGAGGAGCCAGGTACGGTACCGCTGCCGGTGCGGGGCTGGGCCACCTGAGTCCCCACAGGGCAGCAGGGCTGGGTGGGGGTAGAAGGTCCTGCCTCACGTCCTGTCGGGCCAGCGAGTCCTCCCAAAATGCCTCTCTGCAAAACAGTCATTTTCCTTTCAAGGGTAAATAAAAATAAAAAGAAGCTAGGAAAGCACTGCCTATGTTGCCTTGCCGTTTCCTATCAGAAAAGTGTAGAAAAGACCTTTTGCTTTTGCTGCTTAGATGTGAAGGAGTCTGTACCCCTCTGCCCATGGATAAAGCACAGTTTAATTGGTGTCTGTGACCATCTTGCTCTTAAAGCAGAGCTGCAAGAGGTCAGAGAGGTAGGAATTAATTTCTAAGGTGGCACTGGGCAGAGCCCAGCAGTTTGCAACAGCAGGGGCAGTGTGGACAGGGCAGTTCGTAGATCCACGAAAGCAAAGTGGTTGAGACATAAAAAAGACTAATACACGTTGTGCCAGTGCCAGCCCTACCTGCAGATAATAAATCAGTAATCTAAATAGACAACACAAATAGCTCCTTAGAGCAGAAAGATAACAAGATCCGAGGGGAGATATCATCACCCAGGAGGGTGCCCACTGTGTCACTGGCAGCAGCCAACCTGGATGAGCTGTGTGCTGAAGCAGGGAGGTGAGAAAGAGAGAGGAACTTTTAGAAGAGGAAAGCTCAGCCCTGGCCCGCCAAAAGGTGAAGAATATCCTCTAGGTTGCTTCTGTCTCAGGGAAAACGCAGCTGGGCACAGCGCCTGCTGGAGGGGATGCCACAGGATTTCCTGGCCAGAGGAGAGGATGTCTTTTGTGCTGCAGGGTCTGGCCTTGGCTGGAGACACAACTCTTAGTGCTCAGCATGTCATCTGCTGGCCCAGGGAGGGGAGCACGCAATAGTACACGGTGGGTGACTGAGGTGACAGACAGAGGAGTCTGGCTCTGGGCTTGCTTTGTGGGATGGGAGAAGGTTGAAATCTCTGCATTAAAACAGATACGTGACAAAAGCGCTGGTGATGTCCAGGGTGAGGGTGGCCTGCTCCATCGGCTGCCAATGCCTCCTGTGCCTGGGTTGCCACTGCACTGAGCCAGTGTGACTGGTACTGCTCTTCTGCCAGGAAGATGGGTTCCACTGAGGGAAGACCAGGTGGGTCTGTGGCCTGTCTTGGCATTCCAGGGATGCACAGTGCCATGGGGAGCCAGGGAGGGCACAAGCAGAGCAATCCCTGTTCCCAGGAGATGTAGGCTGTGTGGTTTTGCTGTCAGTTAGGGCAAGGACTGCCTGCCTGGCTGCAGGGCTGCCCCTGGATGTGGCACATCCCTGCAGCTGCACCCCAGCACCCCATGC
Source organism: Origma solitaria (assembly GCA_013397895.1). Classification (NCBI taxonomy): domain Eukaryota; kingdom Metazoa; phylum Chordata; class Aves; order Passeriformes; family Acanthizidae; genus Origma; species Origma solitaria. The sequence continues at coordinate 36,028 of VZRL01003409.1, forward strand.
CCACCCTGTGCCCCGGCTCGCTGGCAGGGCAGAGGTGCTGCCTGGGATTCCCCGGGTGGGCAGAGTCACTTGTTTATGCCCTAGCACATGAGCAGTGAGATAATGTCAGTGTTAGCTATGCCCCAAGCATCCTGTTTGGCAAGCCCTTATCTGTGCCATGAACATGTGGCTGCTGCCAGGTGCCAGGGAGCTGGCAGGCAGCATGGGCAGTGGTACCTGTGTGGCAGTGATGCCCAGTGGAAAGGCTCTCCATCACCAGCTTGGCAGTGAAAGGCAAGGCAGAGAGCTGTCCTACAGCTGAGGTCAAAGAAACATCTCAGAGAGGGACTGAATGGGGTGGGCAGGAGTGATTTGCCCCAAACTACCCCTATATTCCACAGCCAGGGCTGTCCCAGTGCCCCAAGGTCCCTGTGGGTGGGGGACGCAGGGTACCTGCCCCTGGACTTCTGGTCCTGGCTAATCCTTGCAACTATCTCAGTTCCTCCAAGCCTGGGTGGCATTCAAACTATCTCAAGGTACCCAAACACTTTCAAATTGTGAGAAAGATTTTATCAGGTGCTGCCTGAGGCGGGGCAGCAGCTGATAAAAGGGTGGAGGAGGAGGGTCCGGCTGCCGATGCTGTGCGCTGGGACACTTGCCCAAAGGCACCCCGCAGCTCAGGGACACCCTTTGGGTCAAGCACTTCCTGGGGCCCTGTGGTGGGAAGGAATCTCAGGAGATGCCTCCAGAGCCTCAGGGAGAGCCGCACGTGTCCGCAGGGAGGAATGGGGGGTGGCAGCAGCGGGACTGCAGCCCGGCGTGTTTGTCCTCGCCACTCCACCCCACTGTCCCGACGCGGTGCCATCGGGTGCCTCCTTGCCCCAGTGGGTGCTGAGCCCCCCCGGGGGTGCTCCCAGGGGCTCGCAGGAAGGTGCCCGCTGTATCGGCGGCAGCAGCCGAGCCGAGCGGGCTGGGTGGGGGTGACTCGGTTCCGCTGCGGTTTGCGGGGGACGTTGCACAAGGAGGGGAACAGGCTGTGCCACCGTGGGGCGGGAGTCTCTGCCGTAAACAACGCACGGCCGTGCCCCTTCCCCAGGGGCAGAGCCTGCGGCAGGGCTCTCACGGCACGGAGAGCATCTCTGGGTCTCAGCCGCCTTGATTCCATTTTTAAAGCAATGCCAGAAACTATTGTAGTTACAAAAATAAAGGTGGGAATATTTTTTTTCTATACATTTTTTCCACTGCTCTGCCCTGCCATGTTGGGTTTCAGCAGAAGTGAAACTGGCAGGGGCACAGCCTGCTCTGCCCTGGGGTCATGTACACCCCTCTGAGTTCAAACGGGTGTCTCACCAGTGGGAGAGGCAGCTCCGACCCTGCCCAGGTGACCCTCAGCATTTGGAGACGCCCTCCTGCCCCAGCAGTTACCCCTCAGCCTCTCTGCCTGCCTGGTGCTTCTTCCCGTAATTGACCACTCTCGGCAGATGAGCTGCTAGAAAGTGAGTGCTCCTGAATTACTGGATGTACAGAATCAGCAATTCCATAAAAAGAGACAACTGCAGTAAAACATTTTTCAAGGAAGATACCCAGAGACAGGAAACCAACTTCATTTATACTGGCCGACGATAAAGTAATTGTGGTGGGTTATGGCTTTTGTAGGATGAGTTCCTCCTTTTGTCTAGAATGACTTCTGGTGGAACAGCACCAATTTCTTTGGAACTGGAAAATACATGTCACCTGCATGGCTCTTGTTTGGCTTTAGCTGGAAGTGAGCAGAGTAATTTCTGCAGAAAACCCAGCCAAAGCAATTCTAATTACGAGCAGGGCACGGTAAGGAAAGATTTATAATGATTATAATGATTATAATGATCCAAGGGCGGTGGACACAATTAGACATGTTCCTGAAGCACTGGTGGAAGTTCCTAAAGGATGTTAATAAGTCAGGGGGAAGTTCCTCTGGCATATTCTTGGACCTTTCTCATAAAGACTTAAAGGTAAAGACAGAAAAATACATTGCATAAGTAACTGTTTATAAACGGTATATGAAGATTCACAGCCAGAACAAAACACCTGTGTGTGAGGAGAGCATCAGGCACGGGAGCTGGGAGGCTGCGAGCCACGCTCCCACTCAGCCCACGAGGGACCTCATCACACCTCCTCTGTGCTCCACCAACATAGGCACTGCCTCATGGACATGGTGGGTCAGAAAGGTCTCCGTGCTCTGGGCACCATGGGCTGGGGTTGGACCCTTCCTGGAGGACCTTTTTCCACCTCCTGGGGTGCTCGGGCAAGCCTGGCTCATTGTGGGTCATCTCCTGTGGCTGTCATGTCCCCATGGCAGCGTGGGGATGCACCCAGCTCCCATGCCATGGGGCTGGTGCCGAGCTAGGTGCCATCAGGACCGTGGCCAGTGCTGACCGCAATGATCCCCTCCAGCCCCGGGCTGAGAGAAGGGCTTCTCGGGGCTGGGGTGCCCTGTGACGGGGGAGGAGGGGAAGGGGGGCAGGATGTGGGCTGGCAGCGGGGCTGGGATGGGAGGGGAAGAGGCCAGGGGCAGGGAGCGATGCGCTGCACGCTCGGAGGAAGTGTGAGCAGCACTGCGGACCGAGGGACAGCTGCCGCTGGCTGGGCACGGTGCGTCCGCAGTACCAACATGGTAAGTCCTGCTCCCTTCCTTGGGGACGACTCCGGGACTGGCTAGAAAAGGGGATTAGGGGAGGGCAGGGCTGTGGGCAGGCACTGATAGGAACCAGTGCTGCTGCTGGGGGATGTGGGACACATGCCCCAGAGATCTCCTGCCCGGGTGACCCCAGGCTGACAGAACACTGCCAGGCACACAAGGCACTGCTACTGCAGAGGCAGATGCCAGCCCTGGCTGGGCAGGAAGGGGCTTGGGGGCACAGAACACGCCCTGGACTTAGGGGCTCCCCAGGAGTGAAGTACATTGCTGGCAGTGTCTTCCCTCACTGGAATGGGCCCTACCTGCAGCAGAGGCATACCTGGCTGGGAGCACCGTGTGTGCCTGTGTGCGAGCTGCCACAAGCAACGTGCTCTTGTGTGTGCCAGGACTGCCTGGCAGTGGTGTGGGTGCATGCCTGAGCCCCTTGGGATGTGCACACTCATCTCCCTCCCTATCAGGGCACTGCTGTGGGACTGCGATCTGCTGGGAGGACATGGACTCTGGGCTCTCCTGGCATCTGCCTGGGCATCGCTGCCATCACATGGGGTAAGTTGCCCACCACCCACTCAGTAAGCCCAGTGTGACCCTGCTGCCAAGGACTTTGCAGGTCCAGGAAACTGGAGAAAGGTAGCACTGTTACTATGGGGGCTCATCAGTCACACCCCCCAGGGCTGGATCCTCCTGGGCTGGGAGGGGGCTGCCCCTGCTCGTGCCAGCTCCCTGCAGGCAGACCGTGCTCCCCCCGAGGAGGGCTGGGCCATGCCTGGGGTCCCTGCAGGGTGTGTGGTTCCCCAAAGCAGCATGGCAGCTGGTGAACTGTGCCGTGAATGAGGAAAGACAGCAGAGTCTGTGCACACTGCCAACACCCATGCCCTGGTTGGAGAGCTGGGCATGCATGTAGTCACAGGAGCCACAGGTGTAAGGGTTCAGAGCACAGCCAGGGCAGCACCACACAGAATTGGCGCTGCTAATTGACATCAGGGGAATAGAAGCTAATTTGGTTCTGCTGCCTGTAGGATATTTCCTTCACACGCTGGCATTGCACGGAGCAAAACCTGCTGCTGCCTACTCTGTCCCTGGAAATCCTCTGTGAGCTGAATTATTTTCCAAAGAACCTTAGTGACTGAGCTAAGGAACAGCAATGAGGCAAGTGCAGAAGTGCCAGGAGGAGGCTGAGATTTAGCTCTGAGGGGAAAACAAAAAGGCAAAGGCACCCCAAGTGCAGAGGGTGCTGAGCATCACCCTGGGAAGAAGGAAGTACCGGGGCTGCCACAGGAGCCAAGGGGTCAAAAGGCAGGAAAACAGCACCCACCTGGTGAGGCACAAAGAGGTAACATAGGGCAGGTGAGCTGTGCCCTAGAAAGGGTGTAACTGGTGGAGCTGGAGGCAAGAGGCAGGAAAGTATGTGGAGGATGGACATGTAGCAGAGGGGCTTCTTTGGCCCTTCTCAGTTTGGGGGTGGGGTGTGTGGGGGTAGCAGGCAGCTGCCCTGACCCATGCTGGGGAGCAGCGAGGGCCAGGAGGAGGGTGGTGGAAGCTGAGGGTGGGGCAGGCTCCCAGAAGGTGCCCTGAGTTCCTGTCCTGCAGCCCCGAATTCCAAAAAGGTAAAGAGGGAACTGCATTTTCCTCAGCTGCAGTTTTGTTGAACACAGAAAATAGTTCACTCTTTCACAGAGAAAACCAGACAAATTATGGGAAATTACTTAGAAAAAAGTATAATTATTGACAAAACTACAACCCTAATTAGACTTTAGAAGATCTGCATTTGCATCTAAACAGCAATGCCCAGATCTTTGTCTGCATAACCGCAGTGTGATATGCTCCCCTGAGATACAGGGTAAGCCAAGGGTGGTTGTTTGGAGCAGACTTTGATCCTCATCTCACTTTCTGCACAGATGGAGATATGATCCCCATATCACTTTCTGCAGTGGTGGAGATAGCTGCTTCTGAGGAGAATGGAGGAAGCTTCTTTCTGTGGCTAAAACCCTTTGATTGCATAAAGTTCTGATGTGAAATGCTGTAAATAAGAGCAGGGTTTCAGCAAAGCACCCTTCACTTCTGGGTGTGGGTTCCAGTTACTTTCTGGCTTTGCCCTGTTGGGTGGGCATGACCACGGCGTGAGCTTGACTTTTGTAAGACCTTGTTTTGCAACACTGACTTTTACAAGACTCTTTAGACCATCTCTGGCTCAGATGAGTACATTGGGATCCAAGGGCTTTTGGGGGTGAGCCTGCTCTGCCTTGCTCCAATCTGACTCTCATGTAGCAGGGTAAAGCAAGAAAACTGAAGTGGTACACTTCTGCACTCAAGGAAGGAACCGTGCTTAAGGAACCATCTTGAAGTGGATTTTCCCCTTTGGGAAACTTTTGTGGGCAGGGGAACAGAGCCATGGGGCTGGCCTTTCAATCCTTGTGCCAGAGAAGGGGTTGGCATCACTGCTTGCGGCTCTTCTGCCACCTGCACTCTGCCTGCCACATCCTATGCTGCCCCCATCTCAGCCTTCACCCTGTTTCGCCCCCTTCCTCATCCCTGTGCCATCCCTCTCTGTCCTCAGCTCCTCCTGCCATGCCTGATCCACCCCAGTTCTTTATGCACCCATAGAGCCCCATTCTCATCCACGCTTGTCTCTTTATCCAATCCCTTCACCCAGCTGGTCACTGGCACCTCTTGGCCATGATACCAGGCTCAGCCCACCCTCATGTCCCAAAGGATCCCATCCCTGACCTAGCTCCCACCCTTTCTGCATTGATCCCAGACCTCATCCTCTCTCACAGGCACGGCGCTGTGGGTGGAGGTGGGCGCCTGGACGTACCACTACAGTGACCAAGGGGACTACATGTGGGAGCAGGCCAGGAATTACTGCCAGACCTTCTTTACCGACCTGGTGGCGATCCAGAACCAGCAGGAGATCGAGTACCTCAACAAGAGCCTGCCCTACCACCCGCGCTACTACTGGATCGGCATCCGCAAGCTGGGCGGCATCTGGACCTGGGTGGGCACCGGGAAGGCGCTGACCAAGGAGGCAGAGAACTGGGCAGTGGGGGAGCCCAACAACCGCCGCTCCAACCAGGACTGCGTGGAGATCTACATCAAGCGGCCACAGCAGTCGGGCAAGTGGAATGACGAGCCCTGCAACCGCAAGAAAAAGGCGCTGTGCTACCGGGGTGAGCAGGGCGACTGCGGCCCATAGCTGGACTGGGTGGGCTGGGGACCTTGGCAGGGTGGCCAGCGGCTCCTGATGACCATTCCCTGTGTGTGCAGCCTCCTGCCAGCCCTTCCCGTGCAGCCAGCATGGTGAGTGTGTGGAGACCATCGGGAGCTACCGCTGCGAGTGCTACCCTGGCTTCCACGGCCCTGAGTGCGCGGATGGTGAGACATCCATCCCCATCCCTCCCTCCCTGGTGACATAGCAGGGCTCTCGTGCTCCTAACGGGCTGGTGGTGCCGTGTCTCTCGCAGTTGTGCAGTGTGCCAAGCTGGAGCCCAGGGGTGTGCGCATGAGCTGCAGCCATCCCTACGGAGACTTCAGCTACAACTCCACCTGCGAGTTCACGTGCCAGGAGGGGTTTGAGCGGCGAGGGGCAGACATGCTGCGGTGCCTGCCTTCCCAGGAGTGGTCAGCAAACGTCCCCACCTGCACAGGTAGGGCCTGGCAGGGGCTGGGGGGTCTCAGGGATGTGGCATTGATGCTTTGGGGGGACCAGCCCTGTGTGCCCAAGGCTGCTCAGGCAAGTCTTGCTGCGCCCTTGCCTGTTGTGGAAGCATCTCCTGGTGCTGCATGTGGGCTGTGATTCCCTGAGCAGGCTGCAGTGGCAGAGCAGCTGTGAGCTCTGGATAAGCCCCATGCTCTGCCTGGCTGTCTGAGTGGCCTTGCTCGCTGTCCTGAATCCCACTCAGATGTCAGCACCCTGTGTGCACCAAGTGTGGGGTAAAAGTGGTGTCTTGGCACCTCTGTCAAGGCTATGGCACTGTGTTTCTCTCCCTAAGCCCACCCTCACTTCCTTGGGAAGGTGTTTGGCACCTTGGGAAAGAGAAAAGAGGGGCTGCTGTCCCACAGCAAAGGGAAGGGTGTATCCTGGTAGGGGTAGGCCACCTTGAATGGGGCAAGGACCCATTAAATGAGGTTACATATAAGCTGGGAGGGAGAGAGTGTGGCAGGAAACCACAAAGGAGAGAAAGCTGTGGTGTGGTATGTTATGCTGCAGGGGCAGAGAAAGTCTTCCTGTCAGTGGCTTGAGGGTTTGCAGCCAGGCACCAAGCATCCCAGAGAAGTGCTGGGCATTTTTGGGAGTGCAAGAGCCTTGCTCCACCTTTCCTGTGTGGTGCATCTTCAGCCTTACACAGGGATGGGATGAGTTGAGGACTGGAGCAGACATGGGACACAACTGGGGACCCTCTGGACTGGGAAGGGTTGAGAATGGGCAGCATCTTTGTACAGATATTCTTTTTAAAAAAAGAGCCTGCCTTGAAGCTAGTGCTACTGGTGATACCTGTGTGGGGTGGGCCTGTGGTCCAACCCAGGACTTGCCTTAGGCAGCTGAGACCAGCAAAACTCTCTGCAGTTAAAGATAATAGGCAGGGAGATGTGATGGGACTGTTTTGGAACCAGTATTCCCAGCAAGGGTAGGGGCAGGTTCCCAATTTTGGGGAAATCCCCACAGGTAAGCTGGGCTGAGCCTGTGTGCTCCAGGCTTTTCAGCCTCCCATGGGCTTGCTTGCTTTCCAGCTTGTTGGTCTTTTCCTGCTGGCTGTAATATGACTGATTTTTGTTTTATTGCAAAGAATCAGATGAGTCAGTCAGTTGCCTATGCTGATAACGAAGTGATGTAAGCAAGCATTGCCACCTGGGCTTGCTCCAAAAACGAGCAGAGCAAGCCTGCAAGGCTGATGGTGCTGCAAGGACTGTGAGGGACAAGGCTGCCTGCCCTGCCTCAAACTCTGCCCCATGCCTGCCTGCAGCCATGGTGTGCCCACTGCTGGCTGGCCCCAAAAGGGGCTGGGTTAACTGCTCCCACCCACACAGCATGTTCACCAATAGACACCTCTGGGGATTCTCTGGGAAACCAGAACTGCCTGGAAAATAGTTATGAAAGGAAAAGTCTACCTAGGAAACTGCTTGGTGTCAGTCTGACAGCAGAAAGTGCAGCGAATGCAGTCTGTCTCAGCTGGGCTGAGAGGTGTTAATGCCCTCCTGGCACTGACCTGTGGTGGTCCCAAAGGCAGCAGAGTCACTCAGCTCAGCAAACCTTGGGTGCAGCCCTGGCATGCAGCAAAGCACACCCTGGGCACAGGCCGGGGAGGCTGGTACACAACCCCTTTAGCCATTACAGTCCTTTACAGTCCCAAAGCCATCCCCCTGCCACTGTGACCAGGATGGAGGCTGGTCTCTGCTCCAGTGAAGGGAGGGAGGTGAGTAGGACTGCAGCAGCTGTGGTCCTTCCTCTCAGGGGCTTTGGCCCAGGGTAGTGGAAGGGATAAACAAGGCTCTGGCAGAGCAACAACTGTATCACCCCAAGGAAATCACTTGTAGGGCAGAAAAATCATTGTACCAACTATGGTTTTTGAAGAGGTGAGTCTGGGTAAGATTTTATGTGGATTCAGCCTGAATCATTAGATTCAACCTCATCTATCCCGTCTCTGAGATCTGCTCTCCCATTGCAGCCATCACCTGTCCAGTGCTCAGCGCTCCAGACCAGGGAGAGATGAGCTGCTCCCACCTCCACGGAGACTTTGCCTTTGGCTCCACGTGTGCCTTCTCCTGCCAGAAGGGGTTTGCACTGATGGGGCCACAGAGCCGTGAGTGCACAGCCACGGGGACATGGACAGGGGATGCCCCACGCTGTGAAGGTAGAGCGGCTGCTGGAGTGCAGCCTGTCACTGGCCTTGGGGTCACACTCTGGTATTCCCCAGCCCCTTGGTCCCAGAATTTTATTCTCCCAGTTCCCAAGCTCCTGCTTGAAGTGTACCTCTTCACTCTGCAGCCATCGCCTGCCCAGTGCTCAGTGCTCCAGACCAGGGAGAAATGAACTGCTCCCATCTCCATGGGAACTTCACCTTTGGCTCCACGTGTGCCTTCTTCTGCCAGATGGGATTTGCACTGATGGAGCCACAGAGCCGTGAGTGCACAGCCGCAGGGACCTGGACTGGAAACACCTCACACTGTGAAGGTAGAGCTCTGCTTGAGGTGTCACAGGCCTCTGGTTCACCCTGGAATGTTCTTCAGTGTCTTGGTCCTTTCATTCCAACAACTTAGTCTTGTAGTCTCCAGGCTCCTGCTCAAAGTGCTTCTCTGTCCCTGCAGCCATCACCTGTCCAGTGCTCAGTGCTCCAGACCAGGGAGAGATGCACTGCTCCCACCTCCATGGGAACTTCACCTTTGGCTCCACGTGTGCCTTCTTCTGCCAGATGGGATTTGCACTGATGGGGCCACAGAGCCGTGAGTGCACAGCCATGGGGACATGGACAGGGGACACCCCACGCTGTGAAGGTAGAGCTACTGCTAGAACACAGGGTGTCACTAGCCATGGGGGGACACTAGGGTTTCCCCAGTCTCTCAGATTAAACAGTTTAGGCTTGTAGTACACAGGCTTCTCCTTGAAGTGTTTCTCTGTCCCTGCAGCCATTGCATGTCCAGTGCTCACTGCTCCGGACCAGGGAGAGATGAACTGCTCCCATCTCCATGGGAACTTCACCTTTGGCTCCATGTGTGCCTTCTCCTGCCAGATGGGATTTGCACTGATGGGGCCACAGAGCCGTGAGTGCACAGCCACGGGGACCTGGACTGGAAACACCCCACACTGTGAAGGTAGAGCTATGCTGAAGGTGTCATAGGCCTCTGGTTGACCCTGGAATGTTCTCCAGTGTTTTGGTCCTTTCATTCCAACAGTTTAGTCTTGTAGTCTCCAGGCTCCTGCTCAAAGTGCTTCTCTGTCCTTGCAGTCATCACCTGTCCTGTGCTCACTGCTCCAGACCTGGGAGAGATGCACTGCTCCCACCTCCATGGGAACTTCACCTTTGGCTCCATGTGTGCCTTCTCCTGCCAGAAGGGGTTTGTGCTGATGGGGCCACAGAGCCGTGAGTGCACAGCCACGGGGACATGGACAGGGGATGCAACAAAATGTGAAGGTAGAGCTGCTGCCCAAGGTGTCACAGGCCTTGGGCAGACCCCCAGATATTCTCCTTTTGGTCCTCTCATCCTAAGAGTTTATCCTCATAGTCCCCAGTCTCCTGCCTGAAGTGTGCTTCTTTACCTTGCAGCTATCAGCTGCCCAGTGCTCAGTGCTCCAGGTCAGGGAGAGATACACTGCTCCCACCTCCATGGCAACTTCACCTTTGGCTCCACGTGTGCCTTCTCCTGCCAGAAGGGGTTTGTGCTGATGGGGCCACAGAGCCATGAGTGCACAGCCATGGGGGCTTGGACTGGGGAACCCCCACAGTGCAAAGGTATTGCTGCTGCTTAACGTGTCACAGACCTTGTGTTGAGCATGAATATTCCCCAGAGGACCCTGTTGATCCTCTTGTTCCAACAGTTTGTTCTTGTAGTCCCCAGATTCCAGCTTGAAAATGTATCTCTGTCCCTGCAGCCATCGCCTGTCCAGTGCTCAGCGCTCCAGAGCAGGGAGAGCTGAACTGCTCCCGCCTCCACGGAGACTTTGCTTTTGGCTCCACATGTGCCTTCTCCTGCCCGACGGGGTTTGCACTGATGGGGTCAGACAGTCTCACATGCACAGCCATGGGGACGTGGACAGGGGATGTCCCACACTGTGAAGGTAGAGCTGCTGCCACAGCTCAGGGTGTCATTGGCCTTGGAGTGACACTATGATGTTCCCCAGCCCTGTGGTCCCAACAGTGTAGACTCCCAGGCTCCTTTTTGAGGTGTGCCTCTTCACCCTTGCAGCCATCAAATGCTCAGCACTGACCATGCCCAAGATGGGCCAGGCTGCCTGCTCCCACCTCCATGGGGACTTCACCTTTGGCTCCAAGTGTGCCTTCTCGTGCCACACGGGGTTTGCACTGATGGGGTCAGAGAGCCGTGAGTGCACAGCCACAGGGACATGGACTGGGGATCCCCCACAGTGCAAAGGTAAGTCTCATCATCTCACACGTGTCTGGGAGGGCTCTGTTGCAGCAGACTGCATTCCCCAGCACCCCAGGCGATGTCAGTTCATCCCCTGGCTTCCCAACCCACATGTCCCCATCCCACTACATCAGTCCTGTCCCCTCGGTGCTACTGCTGTGCTTTATCTGCAGCCATCAGCTGCCCGGTGCTGACGCCCATCAGCAGAGGCCAGCTGAGCTGCTCTCACGTTCACGGGAACTTCACATACAACTCCACGTGCACCTTTTCCTGCGAGGAGGGCTTTGTTCGGATGGGAGCAGAGATGCTCCAGTGTGAGGCCACGGGGAACTGGACAAGGGATCCTCCTGTCTGTGCAGGTATGATGGGACCCCTCTGCTCCTCTAGCACTGTGGAGGTTCCAGCTTTTCTCCAAGCACATCTTGACCATGGTGGGGGGGTTCCCCAGGGGCTGTGAAGTCCTGACAACTTTCTAATGTGTGGCTCTGTGGCTTTGTTTCAGAGGATGGTGCCTTCTTAAAGCAAGTCCTGGCTTACAGCAGCGGCTCAGCCCTGGCATTAGCTGGTGTTGTGCTCTCGGGGGGGCTCATTGCCCTCCTTGCCAAGAGGCTCAGTGACAGAGGTACAGAAATGCTTCCTGCAGCCCACCCTAGCTTTGGCCAGGGACTCTCAGGCAAGGTTACAGAATCCCAGGGGAGGCTGGGGTGATCAGAAGAGTTTAACATTGTGACTGCCTCCATTCACGTCTTGCTTGCTGTGAGTTGTTTGGCTCCTTGGCAGTTTGTCCAGCTGAAAGTGTCAGCAGCCAGGTTTGGAGGGCAGAGCCAGATAAACATCATCACTCTGAAGAAGGCAGCAAATGCTTCAGCGCTCTCCGGGCCCCATCCCATGCTTGTCAAAGTCCACTCAATTTCAGGTGCTGCTGCGGCAGCTTCTCATGACCTTCACTAAACAGATCTGGTTATTTCTTTTCTATGTGCTTTATCCTCATGGACATTTCAACACTGTTATCAGAGGAGAAGAGGAAGCTCCTGAAACCTACCAGGTGAGAGCCATGCTCTGCAGGAGGGTGGCTCTGCCCTGTGACTGTCACAGCCCTGTGGTCACCCAGATCTGCCTCTGTGAGGCTGTTTTCATATAGGAGCATCTCTGGGGCTGACAGAGCCATGCTAAGCCCTGCCCTTCACACACTCATGCACGCTGTCCCAAGGTGACACCCTTGTGTTTGCCTTCCAGTGACCTAGGAGCACCGGGCACCTTCACCAATGCAGCATATGATGCCAACCTGTGAGGTGAGGGCTGGCAAGACCCTGTTCAAAATTCACCTGGGCAGCCATCCTCACAGCTGGGGTGCTCCCAGGTGGGGACACCCCTTGGGACCGAAGTGGGTGACACCATCTCTGTCTCTCCTGTGCTTCCAGCCTGCCCAAGGCCGAAACCCATTGTGTCCCGCAGTGCTGCAGGTCTAGCGGGAGCTGCTGCCAGGATGCAGAGGGACTCCATGCCTGTGGCTGCAGCCCAGACCAGCGCTGGCTATGGACACTGCCACCACACTGCGTGTACAGTGCTCCCCTGTAGAACTGCCTCCAGGAAAGGCAGCTGGACAACCACCAGGGACAGAGGGCCATGTGCTGGGGGCAGCCCGTAACCCAGCTCTTGGATATTTTCCCACTGGGAATTTGGACATTCCCCGGTAGCTGCTCCACTCGTGCTTCCACCAATGAGCTTGTGTCAGCAGGGTCTGAATAAACATCTTTGTTTAACCAATATGTCCCTGTGCCTGGGGCAGAGGGAGAAAGCCTTCTTTAGATAATGTGGTCAACAGGAGTAGGGAAGTGATTCTTCTCCTACACTTGGTGCTGCTGAGGCCACATCTCGAGTGCTGTGTCCGGTTCTAGGCGCCGCAGCGCAGGAAGGACATTGAGGGGCTGGAGCGTGTCCAGAGAAGGAAACAAAGGTGGTGGAGGAGCTGGAGTACAAGCCTGATGAGGAGCGGCTGAGGGAGGTGGGGGTGTAGAGCCTGGAGGAGGCTCCGGGGTGACCTTCTCACTCTCTGCAGCCACCTGAGACTGTAACCAAGGGCAGATCGGTCTCTTCTCCCAGGCTTGTCCTTGTGAAAGGACAGGAGGACACAGGCTTAAACTGTGCCAAGAGAAGTTTAGATTGGACATTCGGAGGAATTTCTTCACAGAAAAGGTGATGGGATATTGGAAAGGGCTGCCCAGGGCGGTGGTGGAGTCACGGCCCCTGGAGGTGTTTAAGGGAAGTCTGGAGGCGGCACTCAGTGCCATGGTCTGGGTGACAGGGCGGTGTTGGCTTAGAGCTTGGACTCGCCGAGCTCAGAGCTCTTTCCCACCCGCACCGATTTTGTGACTCTCTCTGGGGACCGCGAGCTCCGGGGCAGCTCCGGGGCAGCCCAGGGCCGCCTCCGCCCCGCCCCGCCGACTGTCCGCCCGCGGCCGCCGTCTTGGGGCGGGCCCGGCCGGAAGCAGACGTGTGTTTCGGGAGGAAGGGGAAGCGATGGCGGCGGCCGAGGCCGAGTGGGAGCCGGCGGGGCTGCTGCCCGCCCCGGGGGGCGGCCTGGACTGGGGTGAGCGCGGCTTTGGGGGGCCGGGACTGGGGCTGGGCAGGACAGGGCCGGCGCGGAGCTCCTCGGCGGGGCCGGGCCGGCGCTGAGCGCGTTGTCTCTCCCGCAGAGGCTGTGCTGGGCGAGGAGCTGAGCGAGCTGCTGGGCGCCGCGGCCCCGAGGGACGAGCCTGACGTGAGTACCGGGGCGGCGGGGCTGGCGGGGGCCGGGCTCCGCGCTCGGCCGGCGGTGTGAGCCCCGGGCCGGCTCGGGGGGCCCCGGACCAGGCTGGCAGGAGGGCATGGCTGCCCGGCCTTCAGCCTGCGTCAGCGCTGGAGATATCGATCGCTTAAACACACTGTCACGGCTGCAGAGCGAGCGGGGCGTGGAGACGGGAAAGTGTAGGGTGAGGGTGTGGGGTGCCGTGCAATAGGAGCGGTGTTGTCACTGCCCCGGTGAAGGTGAGCCCCGCAGGGCAGTCCTGGCCTGAGACGGGAAGGATGGATACGGTACACCTACATCCACCCGGGCTCTTCTTTATCACCTTGCTTATTAGATTATTTCTTGGTTTTTTCTTTAATGTAGGATTTTCTCCAAAAACCTTTGCTTCCAACCTTATGCATTAATCCCCATTTTTTCACTGTACATACTTCTTTTTCTCTCCCCGGGGCATTTGCCTCATGGATTCTCCTTTCCATGATCTTCCCCCTGCCTTCTCTCTGCCCACTGTGTCCTGTCCCACCTCCGGCACAACCCCTGAGTTATGCAATGTAAACCTCCGGTTTTAAGAGCATTCCTACAGGTGTACAGCCTTGTGGTTTTAGAATTTCATGATATTTGTGGGATTCGCGACAGCTGGCAGAGGAAGCTGGCGAAAGAAGCAGGCAGAGATCCCAAGATGGTGAAAGAGAGAGTTTATTTACAGAAACGTCTTTATATATCCATTAATAATCTAGCAACCATTGGTCAGCAGAGAATCCACCTCCCAAAGCCAGTGGTCACAGCTATACAGCACCTAATACCAAACACAGAGATTAAGAAAGTACAAGAAGTGCAGCTTATCTCTATTCTCCATGAGAAAGAAGAGAAGGATTTCTAAAACAGTGCAACTACACAGCCTGTCACTGGAGAACATGTGGGAACTATCTGATTGTGCAAGGGAAAAGTATTGCCCATCAGCAGGTCAGCATTGCTTGCCTGTGTAAAGGCTCTTACTGCACAGCAAGGGTGTGATAATTAGCGATGGTCTTACAATGACCTGCTCCTTTCTACAGGTCTAAGTTTAAAAGAAACTTTGTTTTATTTATTCCAGTTGAGAATTTCTCCTTTAAGGACTTTCATCTCTGCATACCTTAGGGAAACTGAAGTGATTGATAGTTGTGTTGTTTGTTTTTTTGTTTTCTGGAGCTGTAAGAATGTGAATGTAATGGCTGGTGGTGTCAATGTATCTTTCTTTTTGTCTTGTCTCTTCTTCCGAACTGTCATTTCAGGAGAATGATCTCTATAACTTTCATTTTGATTTGGATTTGATGTCTTGGGATTCGGACCTTTGGAATATTACAGGCCATGCTTATGCAGGTAATTAACCTTCTGTATTTTGCAGGTGTTGCTCTTCCCTTCCTACCCCACAAGGGTGAGCTGTTAAAACTCCCTTGGAGCTATTTGATGCCCTTCAGCCTTTTGCTCTGTGATGAGAATCATACTGTGGTTCTGTAGGATGGGTACAGCTGGTGAGGGCTGCCCTACAGGCCAAGCTGTTTTATCTCACTGTGTTTTCTGCTGTGCCTTGCTTCAGGGATTAAATATCTGGTGTAGGACAGTGTGTTCTTTACTGATATCCCATTGCTAAAAACCTGTGCAGTAAAATGTCTTTACCTGCCTCTTGCAGATGCAGATGTGAAGACAGAACCTTTATCACCAGCTGCTTCCAGTTGTTCGGTCCCTTCGCCATCAGCTGTGGACTCTCCAGTGCAGAATGTTCCTGTATGCAAAAACCCCCTGTAACACAGACAGCAACAGTTCTGACAAACAAAAAGCCCTGTGATTCATTTCTCTGACCAAATCATGGCATGAAAGGAATAGCTTATTTTTCTAACCCTTGCAAAACGGTGTTTTCTTACCTCTTCTCTGCGACCCATTTGAATAAGAGCATGTTCAGCTCTGTTTCCTCAGTTATGTTTATTAGCCTTGTTGCCAAACAAAATGCCTTCTAAAGGCTTCTGGGTCTAGCAGCTGCTGGCCTCTGCCTCCCGTTGCTCCACTGATGGGGAGAAGTACTTGTTGGGTTTTTTTAGTGGTATCTGGCATTGACCAGAATCAAACTGCAGAACAAAACCTTTCTCCTGTTGGCTGCAGCAGCAACACAGATGTGATGAAAAGCAGATATACTCTGAACTGCTAGTAGACACTTCTCTGTGTTTCTGAAGCATTAATCTCACGTGCTTTCTCTCTGCAGGATGATATGGACTTCAGCTGTAGCTCCCAGATGTCTCCCATCTCTCTCTATAGCAAGAGCTGCAAAAGCCCTCCATCCCCTGAAGGAGAAGGAGGGAAGAAGCCTGCTGTGAGCATTTCTTCTCGATCTGGTATGAGAAAGTTACTTTTATCCCATAGATGGTATGTGTGTTGTCTTGCATACCAATTATTAACTAACAGACACTGGATATCCTGTCATTTATGACTTGGGCATTTGATCAGAAATGTTTATTTTTAACAGATATTATAGATGGGTAAAAAAACCCCACATTAAAAGCCACTTCATTATTGCTTGAATTCTGTATTTTATGCCTTTTGGTCCAATTCTGACTCTTTTTCTTTTTCTAGCAAATAATTCTGCAAGGAGCCTGAAGAGGTGTGGTCAGGCAGTGTCCAGGCCTTTGATACAGCCCAAACCTCTTTTGCCTGCTGTGCCTGAAGCTCAGGCTAACATTGGCATCCCAGCTAAAACTATCATTATTCAGACTCTTCCCACGCTTGTGCCGCTGCCAAAGAATCAGCCAGTTGTTAACATCCAGCCAGCACCTCCTAAAGGTAGGGGAATTGTCTTGACTGAGCCCGGTCTTGGTGGTAACATTATGTCTCTTTAGGATGGCTGATAGAATGAGGTTAGGTTTGGTACATGAAAGAGGAGGAATAGGAGAAAAAAGGCTCCTAATGCTTTGTTGGAAAAGCTTTAGGCTGAGAAGATGGCCTTAATCTTCTCATGTGAGAAACAGCACTCACGTGGGCATTGAGTGGAATGGAAGAGAGTGGATTATATAATTCCATTATTTGGAATGGAAGACAGAGGCTGTGCTGAGCACTGGCAGCTGTGGAGATAAAACTGCTGATTTGGAAGGATCTGTAGGGATGCTTTGCTCTGCTCTGCAATGTCGGGTGGTGCATAAGGTGATTACAATGCTGTCCTGTCATAACCAAAGGAAGATCCAGCAGAATCAGTTAGGGTGGCTTGAAGGAAGCTGGAAAGCTTGGGAGAAGTGATACCAATTTTTTTTTTTACCCACATGTAACTCTACCACAGGATGGTGGGAGCATGAGTTTATGGCTTTTTAGCTCACTAAACAGCATTAAATAGAACATTGTGAAATTTGCTAAAAATTGAGAGCTGTGTCAGAGGTGAGAAAAGTTGCTGATGCTAACAAGAGGAAAATGATTGCCTGTCCCCTGATAATTCTTCATTCCTACAGGTACCCTGTAACTGATTTTTGAAGTAGCTCGAGCTTTTATTTCTGGATCCAAAGCATTGTTTTTCACTCTCCAGCCAAGGCGGCAGAGACACTGCTTGCCTTGCAGGAGTTTGACAGCAGGGACACTGCTTGCCTTGCAGGAATTGTCAGCTGCAGTTGCTCGTTTCACCAGCTGATGGCCACAGTCCCTTGCGGTTGATTGCACAGGCATGCAAGGGGAAGGAGACAAATTCTTAAGGGCACAGATCTAGAAATCATTGCAATGGTGAAAAGTATGTCTCCATTACTAATTTCTCTTCCATCAGGGGTACAGCCAAATCTGGAGATGCTGACATTTCTTATAACATGCCTAAGATTGTTAAACTGCTTAAAACACAGGTCAGCACAGTCAGCGTGACCTAATTCTTATTCCTTCTGATGTTCCAGCTGATAAAATACCATCTGGAATGAGGAATGTTGGGGGTATGGATTTCTTTGGATATGTCTAGTACTCTGAAGATCAGCTTCTCCTCTTCCCTGAAGAGAAGTCAGGACAGTAGTTTCTGTGAGACAGTATAGAGGAAATACTTTTGGGAAAGTATTTCAATGCATTCCATTTACTTTAACTGATGGTATGTTTAAAAATTCTGTTGTGCAGCTTCCATAAGAAAAACCATGAGAATCTTTTTTCATCAGTCAAAATCCCCTGCATATGACAAGCTGGAGCTACCAGTTTGAAATATGCCATTATCCTCAGAGGAGCATGAGAAATTGTATTTTCACAGTCCCTTTTATAAAAGCTTAAAGGAGATAGCATGATCTTAGAGCATTGCATCCTTTAATGTTAAAAAAAAATGTTGAAATAGTCTCAATCATTTAAGGTTCTTAAATATGATGTATTCAAGATTGTGTCTGCAAAAAAAGGTCTGATTTTACCCCATACATAAAAGATCTTGGCACTAGGTAAATTACTTCACTTTTCACCTTCCAGAAGGCTGGATAAATGCTGTAATGCATTGTCGTGCATTTTGGTTGGAATGCTCAGCTGGAATGTGCTCTTTCTAAAAGCTGGCGAGGTCATCCTGTTACAAAGGATTAGAGAGACGCTAATGTGTTTTCAGACAACAAAATATTACTCAAGCACCTGCTTGAGTTAAATGTGGTTGTTGGACTGAAATTTCTTGGAAGTGACTTAATTCCATTTCAGACTTTGCCAAAATTACCTCATTTATTCTGCCTGCTTTTCTTTAAGCTCTGTTCAGCTTGTGTGTAAACTTTCTTGCATAAGACATTTTTCTAAAAAAGTGGTCTTAGTGTGAATTGAAGCTTCATCATAAGTTTTGAAAGTGTAACTTGCATTGTTCTTTTTTTGTCTTCCATTTCCCTGCTAGTTTGTATTGGTCTGTGTAGTGTAAGTCACTTCTGTGTAGTAAGTTTTCCATTGAATACAGCGATAAAGTAGGTAGGGACAAAAGGGAGGAGGACTGAGGTAAGTTGGCTAAGTTCTTTGAAAAAGTTGTTCTGAGTGCTTCAAGTGTGAACAATACTGAAATGAGTAATGTCTATAACAAGTGTTGAATTTTATTAACTTTTAAGAGCTTTTGAGACAGAGCTTGTTTTATTGGATCCCTTCAGTGTGTGTAGTTTTGGTTTTCAAGATGGATGAAGAGTCCTGTAAACTTCAGAACATCTTTTTGCCATTCCTGTTCTGTGGGATATAGTAGTGCATTTGAGATCAATCGTGCAGGGCAGGAGAGGATATCAGTATGCCCCTCCAAAGTGGTGGTGTCCAAATCCATTTCATCCATGCTGAGTGCTGCTGTTTGTTCTTGTATTCCAGGTCAGTCCGTGGTGCTCCCGCAGCCTGCTGTGGTACAGCTACAGGCTTCTGGGGTGCTTCCTGCCTCCCAGCCAGTCATTGCTGTCACTGGAGGAGCCACACCACTTCAGAATCACACGGTGAATGCGCTGTCTTCAGCTGCTGGAAATGGCTCAACCAGCGGCAAAATCCTGGTGACAAAGCCCTTACTTCAAAGCACCACCCCAGCCATGGGGCTGGATGTAAGTTCTGACTCTGTGGGATAGCTGCTATCCAAGGCTTGGACACAGCTTTCAGTTACCTACCTACCAGGTCCTTTCAGAGTCTCAGGAAAACTCTTCATAGGATTTTTGACAGTAAACAGGGAATTTAGCAGCTTGGCACAGAACAGAGAGGGGCAGCTTGATATCTGCTGGCCTACCTGAAGGTGCAGACCAGGTGTGCAAGCGAAGTGGCCGAAGACAGTGCTGATATGTATTTCCCATCAGAATATATCTCAAGTGCGAGCTCTCAGTGGCTGGAGCTCTCTTACATACAGGAAGTTTTTATATAGCTGATTTTTGATTAGTGCTAAATCATTTTTCTAATGCGTGTAATAAAAACATTCCTTTGGAAGTAGATTAATTGGAAATTTCAATGCCTAATTCTTTTTCCATACCCCTTTATCTCCCCAGATTTTCCTTATGATTTTTAGAAACTTCAGTTACTGAGTTCCATATGATCCTAATCTCCTCAGGCTCCCTTTTGATCATGTATTGAGTAGAAGAGGGTTAACCTCTCAAGAGTTACAGTGCAAATAAGTAAGTTTTTCCATAGTAAGCAGTAGGCGTAAACAGTAGCTTTTGAAATGTGTGTGGGGATTTTTTTCCCTTTCAGTTTTAACATCTTAACCAGCTAGCAAGCTGGGTTAGCTCCTAGTAATTTGGAGCTGTTTTGATTCTATTTTGCTGTCCAGAGAAGACATGCTTGTGGAAAGGACCAAAGCTTCTTGTTTGTGGCTTTAAAACTCTTGAGTGTTGTTCTCCCGTGTGGTATTCCAAGCACAGTTGGGAGCTGAGGGTCTTACCCCATCTCAGTGTAAGGGAGAAAACACTGGTGAGAGCACATGGAATTTTGCTGTGTAGTCACCTGCTTATTAGCAGTGCAGGTCACTGTTTCCCAAAAGCAGGGGGAAGCCTGTTCCTTCAGTTTCTTTGGAGGGACGTTGCTGTATGATTTCTTAGTGTTTGGGAATTGCCACTCATGCTTGATGTTAAATTTTCCCCACTAATCATATTTGTGTGTGGGCTGCATATTATAATGAAAATACTGTGCTACAAATAGCTCAGCTCAGAGTACAATGGAAACCTGATGTTCAGTGTGCAAGAAGCAAACAAAGGTCTGTCAGCAGGCAGAGCAGTTAAGGGTGCTGCATTTTTAAATTATAATTCCCTGTCATGCAGAGTTAACTCAAGAGATCTGCCCGCATTCATTGGATTTGTGACTCCCTGTAAGCAGGGCTAGAATGGCACCTTGGCAGTACCTGAATATAAGGTTTAATTGGCAAAACCACCTTATTGTTGTCATACTCCATGGACACATCCGTGACATCACTACTCAAGTGTGTAGCAGGAGTAACAAACAGGTGTTTGTTTTGAAGGATGGTTGTGTGGGTATTTCCACCCCAAAAAAGGCAGTTTTAAGACTTGTGAAATGCTGCACATCTTACCTGTGTTTCTTAAAACATGAAAAAACAGTTGCAATTGCTCTTTGGCACTGTGAAGAAGTGCTTTGAGAAAGAACAAATGTTTTGGGATTCAGCTGGTGCCAGCAGGGTTAAAACATCTTCCGACTGTCTTGGACACCATATGTGGAGCTCAGAGCCGCACAGATGGAGCTGTCATTTGAGCTCTGTAACACGTGTTTTTGTTTGCTAATCTAAGCAGATGTTGCAGGATAGAAAGAAACACTGCAGGACTTTCTTTTGGGCTTAGGAGGGATAAACTGTTAGCTTTACACTCAGACTTCCAGTGGATTACACCGAGATGGCCTGATGGCAAGCTGTAGGCATGAGACCCTGCATGTTCTGGTGGCACACATTGTGTGCAGCTTGCCAGCCATGGGGAAGTGCCAGAATACTGAAAGTCTAAAAAAGATTAATTATGCAAAATTATTTCAGCATAAGTGTGGATTTCTATTGAAGAATCCTGTTTTCTGTGCTGTTCATTGTGTAATATTCATATCAAGTAAACTCATTAGGCAAGTTTTGTTCTGTTGAGTTAGAGACAAGAAAACCCAGGACTTCCATAAGAAAAAAAAAAACCTTGCATATGTTTTGTCTTCCTGCATTAAAGATGCATCTTCAAAGACAGCAGCTTTCATAAGCTGAGGTAAGAAGCTAGCCACTGCAAAGTTGCATGGTTTGTACTTTCAGCTCTTTGTTAACTTTCCCACCATGTGTACAAAAAGCTCTCTGGAGTGTGAAAGACATTTTTACTTCTACAAGTACAGCTTGTGTTGGAATGGAGGTTAAATTTTGCTCAGAATTGAGTTTTCTTTGGATGTAAATTGAGGTAGCAGTGTTTATTTGTAAAGTGCATGACTCTTTGTAAAACCTCTGAAGACAGAGGACAATCTGAGTCTGATTAGTGTTGTCTGAAGCAAGGGTTTGCAATGAACCTTCCAGTTCTCCATATTTACAGCATTTTTGTGTGTATCTGTGCTAGTGGTGGTATAGTTTTCAAAGGCAGAAAGCAGAAATTGCATCACTGATTACTGATTGTTTTTAAGGCCAGTATTCTCCCTCTATGGTCTGTATTTCCTTAGAACCAGAAGTTGCTATCTTGAGTGGAAAATTAATATGATGCAACTTAAAAAGTTGGAGGCTGCAAAAGAAGTTAGCAGAGGCGTTTGCTGTGTTTAATCTGGGTTCAGAACTTGGGCAAAGCAATGTTGCTCAAGCAGGCTGACATTATAAATTAGTTCCTTTCTCTCCTGGTTATCAAAGTGCTCGAGCAGGGGGCATGTTTATCTTGATGCCAGGCCAGCTGTTTAATGCTGATTGTCATACTGCTTCCTGGTTCAGCATTCCACTTCACTCACACAACTCTTTCCATCTCCTGCAGCAGATTTAGGTGGGATCGGGGGTGCAGTTGTGGCATATTCCCCAAGAAAAGCCAGGCAAGAGCTGGAGGGCTGATCAGGAGCCTTAAACTGTTTTAGAGATTGTAAATTAAAGCAAAATAACTCAAGGACACAAATACTGGATTTCATTTAAGCAAGGTTAAAAAATTAGTCAAAGTATAACTGGTGTAGCGTGGACTGCAATGCAGTTACTGCACAGAGTACCTTGAATCAGGCTGGGGAGTGCTTCTGGTCCGCATGGCATTTGAAGAGCTGTGAGTAAAGGAGGGCAGTGTAGATAAATACTATGTAAAATGTAGATGGCAGTCACTGCCACTCTGAAACAGTGGCAGATGTACCTTAGGATGTACTCGTAATGTGCTGGCACTGCACTGGTGCTCTAATACCAGCTTTTCTTCAGGGGAGCATGCAGATTTGCCAGAGGTTCCAGACATGTAATTAAAAGCTATTCAGTAATGAATAATCCTGAGCAGGTCTGCAAATAAGAATGGATGTAAACAGTTTGGTCTTCGCTCTTTGGCTTCATGATGCAAAACCTCTTTTTAAAAAGGGGAATGGAACTCCTTGTTTGGAATAGCACACAACTTGAGCCAAAACTGCTGCATGAACTCATTCCTTATTTTTTCATCTCTGAACAGTTTAAGTGATCCTGGCCCCAAATTGGTGTGTTCTATACACTGCAGTTCTTGGCTAGCCTGAATCATTTTTTTGGTCCGGTTTTTATATGTCTGCAGAAACTTTTTTATGTTAAATGTTGTATTACTTAAAAAATTCAAGACAAAGCTTAGTGTTAATGAAAATATGTTAAAATCCTTTTCCTTCTCCACTCCTTGCTAAAGAGAGAAACTGGAATAAGTACAAACAACTTCACTCTCACAGATTTTGTTGGTGGCAGCAGACTAGACATATAATAAATGATCTTTATAAAAAGCAATTAGACCAACATGGAGGCAGCCCAGAATGTTAATGCACTGTAACATGTTTTCTTCATCTTTGTCACCAGAATGCAGCATCAGGAAGAAGAATGTTGTCTTCAAACAGCTTGTGGCCACTTTATTTTTGCAGACAGCAGTGCCCTAGAACAACATGTTGTCTGTGTGCAGGTAGATACAAGGAGAGAATTGGAAAGCTGTGGGTACACAGCTGGACCGTAACCTGAGCACTCAGATCTGAAGTAGTTAATGTTACTATTCTGTGAAATGAATTTTTTCCCCAAAAATAATACTTCTGGAATAGTTCTCATCTTTTTTCTTTAATCTTTGTGCTGGGAGAGATACAGGTTATACCAGTGCATGTGGTGGTAGGTACTGAAGGATATTCAGGTCTGTGTCAGATAAGAACATTCAGTTATCTGTCAATGTAATTGTCATTAAGGCACATCCAGTTGTAGCTGAATAATGTGATGGAAGTCTTCTTAATGAAAACAGAGTTGGTAATCTGTAAGGGAAAGGAAATCAACAGACTAGTGTTTAAACTTGGGATTTCAAGTAGTTTTGTATAGTTCTGCAGTATCCATCATAGTTATCCTTGTCAGCAGCAAGATGCTTTCAGTCTGGGTCATCCCACTCAGTGCAAACCACAAATTGAGAGGGTGGTAAAAGATGATGGAGTGTTCCTGCTTGGGAAAAAAATCAGTCATCAGGATTGCTGGAGAATGGGGAGAATGGAGCTGTCCCAGTCTGGTCTTGCAGACTGAATGCCTGCTAGTGGTTAGAGTGAATTATGTGCTCTCCTGGAATATGTTTGCTGGTTGAGCTTCATCCCGAAGGAATCCAGTTTGTGTGCTCTCAGAGACTGTTCTGTGATGTGAACCAAAGCACATTTAGTGGGACAATCAGGAGATGTGAATCCAAGCCACACTCCTGATGTGAATTAAAATGTCGGTGTAGATGCACCGAGAGACTGCATTTAAACTGCCATGTAAGTGCTTGACATATAGAACGTGCAATCTGAGATCTGTAACACTATTCAAAATCTCAAAAACTCTGTAGCATAGCTGGGAAAGGTACAGAAGCAGGTGTAATCAATGTGTAAATGGCTTCCATACAGAACAGACTGGAAAACCATAGAAATTTCCTGTTAGGAAAGCAGATGACTGATTGTAGCCTGTAAAATGGTGCATGGTAAAATGAAGGTGAAAGACATTCTTGGTGCCTTGCAGACATGAAGATAGGTGTTTTCTGTCTTTGTGATCTGATTGATCAAATCAACCTGCTGCTCAAGGATGTGTATACAAAGCACATACTTCTACATATAGAAGATTGAGAATGCAGGAGAAAACCAAGACAGTGCAAGGCCTATTTTTCCTGTATCCATGAGCTATGACTAAGAGCTGTACCATGATCCAGAGGTGCCTCTGTGCTGACCATTTCAACTCATTGGAAGCAGAATGTGGGAAACTATCTCTGCAGACTTTTGACAAGTGGAGAAGCAGAAATTCTGCATGAAGTGGAGGCACTTTTGACTTGTGGATTGCTAACAGGCCTGTGTGTTGTCTGTTCAGGTCAATGTCTTGAGGCGGCAGCAGCGCATGATCAAAAACCGTGAGTCAGCCTTTCAGTCACGCAAGAAAAAGAAGGAATACATGTTGGGACTGGAGGCCAGGCTGGAGGCAGCCTTGCTGGAGAATGAGAAACTCAAGAAAGAAAACAGCACGCTGAAGAGGCAGCTGGATGAAGTGGTATTAGAGGTAAGAGATTGTGATGAAAGTTTGATTTTGTATGAAGACAGTTGTTCAGGTGGAAGGTGCTAGAACTGAATTGTGGAAGTGTTGACTGGAAGATCTTGGATGGTTTCTAGCCCAGCATCCCATTCCAGGCATGACTTACACCAACTCTAGGTCCGGACAGCTGACACACTATCTGGTAGACTTTTAATTCTTTACTTCATGGTGCTTCTGAAGATTTCACTGGATAGAAGCTGAATATAATGTATAAACCGAAGTTTTATTTTTAAATAGTTTGGGAATATATTCATATATAATTAGGCAAATATCAATCTAAAAAGCAATATTGGTGTATTTAGCTTCTGACATACCTCTACATATCTGTGCCTCTTTTACTCAATGTCTTCTCCTTTTGCTGCCTAGAACCAGAAGCTCAAAGTGTCATCTCCAAAGAGAAGGACTCTGTGTGTGATGGTGATACTGGCCTTTATAATGTTGAATTATGGTCCATTGAGGTAAGCTAGAAATTCCTTTTTGCATAGCAAGTTTACTGTCCTGAGATTTTTGTTTGAATCATTAATAACAGCCAGTGTTGTGTTTTAAAGCCTTGAGCTTGAAATCTGAAATCTGTCCTTTATTCTCTTTCTGCTTAGGGGAAGATGCATCAGTATCATGGTTCCTCTTTTGCAATCCTTCGGGCAATAAGAGCTAGATCTTGTACTTCTGATTTCTCTTGGTTTGGCATTTTTTTTAATCAGTGCAACATACAGCAGTTTGTCTTCTTCATTTATACCTGCAGAGATTAAGAACTGTGTTTAGAATCATTTTAGGAAAAAAATCAGACTAGAAGAGCTTATCTGCTCATTCATACCTGTGCTTATTTTAGTAGCTATGACTTGTAGCTGCTTTAGTACTCAAAATACTCATAAACCCCACTGTACACTCCATGCCTTGCAGTCCTGACCCTTAGATGTGTCCAGCTGCAATCTCCCTCATTACAGTGGAAGCCCTGTATTAGTTGTTTTCCAGGTTGGTGAAGTGGTTGTTCCCTCTCCTTGATTAGTTGAAGTGGTAATCAGAAACCTCTCTTGTTTGAACTCTTATCAGTAGGGCACAGGAGCCAGAGAGCAGCAGGGAAAAGCTGCATTGCTTCCCACACACTTTATAAAGAAATCTGTGGAAGAAAGGAGAATAAAAAGAAATACTTCTTGCGCATACCTGTCTGTTTAACTTGGAACAAAAAGACCTTCTAGATGGAGCTGTCTGCATTTTTGAAAAGGGATAATATTTCAGTGGATTCCCAGTCAGCAGTGTCTCCATTTCTCCTCCAAAACCCCCGTCAAACTAAAAGAATGGGGTGGGATAAATATGGAGGAAGACTTTGTTTCTGACTGTGATAAATTTTTAGAATGTATTTTTTATTTCTAATAATACTAGAAAATTTGCTAAAGCTGAAATGACTTTTGAAGTATTTGCATTTGTTGCAAATACTGTTTATCTCAGGAAGAGAAATACAGCTGATAATTCTACTTTGATATGGATAATGTTAAGGTAGACCACATCTTAATGTATTTATGGTTTGTATTGTCATTTTTGACGATCAGGCAGAAAAATCATCTTCCAGATACTAAGGAATTGATTTGTACATCCCATCTGCATTTCAGATATTACCACTCACTTGAGAGAGACAGTGATAATTGCTAAAACCAGTCATCTTTCTGAAGCTGAGGGAAAATTTACTTGTGTCTGCATTACAGTGAGATGATGGAATGCATGAAACCCTTGGTAGTGATGAAAGGCTTGGAAACACAGAGAGATGGGTGGGAATTCTTCTAGCACAGTGCTCTGAAGTTCCTGTGGCATCTTTCCTTCCCCAGGAATAATGAGTAAGGTGCTGACTTTGATAGCAAGGCGCTGCTGTTACAGTAGGCCGAAAGGTCACTTGGTGTTCATATCTTTGCAACAGTCAGTAACTGCAGGAATGTGACAGGGTTAACTTCTTGACATGTTTGACGTTTAATAAAGTAGATAAAGCAAAAAGAAATCCTTGGATGTCTGACTGTTCCTGGCCAGTGCCGTAGCTGAGCATGCCAGTGTAACTGCTGTGCCTGAACCAGGTGGTTTGCATCAGTACTGGATTTAGGCAATGAAGAGAAATGTAATTGCAAATTTGCAAGGAATTACTCTTTCTGTTTTGGTTTTTTTTTTCTCCGTAGCAGAATAAATGCTTGCACTGCAATTAAAATCCTAGGCTGTATCAAGGTGGTTTGAATGTTGATTGTGCAATACTCCTTAGAAGAGCCAGAATGTGGAATATACAAACCGTTTCTTTAGATTTCACTCCTCCATACATGTTTTCTTCCTTTTATGAAGGTGTCACTGAATGGTAGCTCCACAAACATGATAGGATTGCTGTTATGCTTAGTCGTTAACAACAGAAGCTTCCAATACATGTGCTATTTTTCAGTCCCTACAACGTCTTACAGAAATAAGTGATTTTTTGGTGATAATATCAATGCTAGCTTATAGTGCAGCAAAACCACTCCCCTCAAATCAGCTAACTATGGAATGTCTAATTTCTGTGCAGTGGTCAGCTGGAGGTAAATATGTTCTGAAACCTTGTGCTGCCATTTTTTTCTGTGTTAGAAATCAGTTCAGTTGCACACCTGAATGGAGGTGTGCCAGCATGTGGGCTCAGGATATTTTGACTCATACATATTAGCAGTGGATATTTTGTTACTTAAAACCAATGAACCATTGCAAAGAGAGAATGACAGTAAAAAACACCTCAGAATCATGGGAAATTCACTCCCTAAATTCTGTAGGCATACTTTGAAATTGTGAGGTTTCATGGAGGACTCTGAGACTGCTGTTCAGCTGTTTTAATATTATGGGAAGCAGTCCAGGATGTGGCAGCCCTCGGCAAACAAGTTTAGCAGATAAAATTATTCTGCTGACGCATTTTTTCATGCTGACAGATATGTGTGGGGGTAATGTGTAATGTTGAACTTGGGAATATGGGGGTGAAAGTCTGGTAGGAAAGCTGGTCTGGTGACACAAGAAATCTGTTTGAAAACACTGGAGGGAGAGTGCAGTCCAGTCTGCTTAATTACCTACAAGCTTTTCAGAACATCCTTCAGTCTTGGACACAACCCCATGGTATCTCTAAGAAAAGAATGCAAGTCTCATTAAATATAAATTGAATAGCAGTGTGAATTGAGGATGTGAAAGTGGCTTGTGTGTAGTTAGTGGTAACTCTGCATTAGGTTGTACTGTGTTACTAAACTCTAGGGTTTGTTGCTGTTTTGTATTGAAAACTGAAACTTTTAGTTATTAAAAGCAGAAGTAATTTAGGAGGAATTCTATTAGTGTTTCTATTTTATCTGTTTGTTTTATGCTAGAAGAAAGGCGCCCAGGAATTTCCCATCTGTGTGTCAGTGAACTATTCTCTAATCTTTGTGAATTATTTGGATTTGGATCCAACATGTGTAAAAACTTCTTTTTATTATTATTTAAGAGTGATTGGTGAGGTGTGTGAAGGGAAAAGGGTACATTTTGATTCAGTTCGTTGCAGAGGTCACCCCCTTGCCCCAGCCTTGCATTCCGTGAGGTGCAAGACAGGAATTGGCAACCAGCAGTGTTTGCACAAAAGGCGGTGAGCACACAGGCCCTGGCACATAGCAGGGCTGCCAGCTGGAACCAGAGCATCTGGAGGCAGGTATCCCTGGGAGCCAGGCTCTCCTGCCTCCACACGTGCCTTCTGTGGTGTTGGTCACATTCCCAGCTGGTGTGGCATCCCTGAGACATGGCTGACTTCTGGCACTGAGAAACAGCTAATTAGCTGGGCTGGTTTTTTAGCACTTACAACATGAAATCTGGTAATTTTCAAATTATTGCAGTTGCTACATGCCTTTTTTTCCTTCTTTGATTTCCACGTTTGTGTTGGACTGTGCTTGTAGAGTAACCAGATCTGAAAATGTGTTAAACAAGCACAAACAAGGCTGAAACAAATAGAAACCAAGCACATGTTCTAGTCTAAACAATCAGTGTATTTATTTGGGGTATCTTTTTATTTTGATTCTCTTCCCTGTTCTCATTTGAATATGAATTGTCTTCTGTGTTTGGTTTGGTTTTTTTAATGCAAATCCTACATGTGATAGTAAAATATTTGCAGGAAAATAACTCAACTAATACATAAAAAGCAGGGAAAAGAGAACGATCACAGAAGATGTAAAAGATAAATTTTCTGCATCTCTTCTTAGGACAGTAGTAGCAAAGCATGTAAGCCAGGTATTTTCTGGTGGCTGTAGCATTGGTTTTTTGGCTATAAAAAGTGTTCAACTAGTTATTTTTTCCCCATAATCGGCCTGTTTAAGCTTACATGGTGGTTGTCACCTAGAAGCAGCCTTAGAGCATTTATTAAGATGTCAGCCAGCCAGAATTTGTCCTAACTACCATTTTAGATATGTTGTGAACAGAAAACAAATTACAGTATGAAGCTGGAGAGAGGAAAGGCAGATTTGCAAAGAGATTAGAACAGGAGGTTTGATGTGGTGGTGTGATACTTTTTTAGTATTAATTTTTTGTTTTCTTACAAGCTACCCACTTCTCTATGTCTGGAAGCCTTTTCAAACTGGAAGACAAACTTGATGATATAAAGAAAGCTGCATTTGTGGTGGAGGATGACTGAGGTGGTGATTGATGTAGCTCAGCAAAGCTGCTGCTGCTTCAGAGCCTCTGGTGTCCTGTTGATCTCAAGCAGCTGCACTAGAATGACTGGCCTTTTGTAGAGACTTCATTGCAGCTCCTCTCTAGGGTGACCTGATGGGCTTTCCTCTACTTTCCAGGACTATCCTGGAAACTGAATAATCTATTAAAAATTTAGATCCACTGAGCAGTCTGTAAATAAAAGACACCAGCCTGGCTCTCTGTGATTTGTCACTGAGGAGTGACACTGCAGTTGTCATAGAGTACAGCAAATGAAGAAGCAGTGACTTTTGATTTCTGAAAGACTTAGGGGTGTGTCTCATTTTTTAAATTGGTAGCACAAACAGAAAAAAAAAAAACAACCCAGAAGTGGTAAGATTAATCATCTTTTACTAAAAATGAGGAAATCGCCCAAGGATTGTTCAGCTTGCAATCTATCACGATGTACTGCTTGTAAGGATGAAGTAATAAAAGCGCAAGCCTTTCAGCAGCACCCAGATTAGCATCCCATGTAGTGCGCAGGATGCTGGCCAGCTCTACTGGGGTCTCCTAAGCTTTTGGAGCATGAAGGATTTGGGCTGCTGACAGCACCATCCATAAAGCACACCTGTATTGGTGTCACTAGGGTCTAGTGCCCTTACTCAAGCTGAGCAATCTTGAGTTGGTGTGTGAGAGAGCAGGATTACTCTGAGGCCTGGTGCATTCAGCAGTAGTTTTGTGCAAGTTTTCTGTTGCTTGAGACTTTGCTGCACTCCTTGATTAAAGAAACAGACCCATTTTATGGCAAGCAGGAGCGTAGGGATAGTAGGGATAGTGATGGGATGTTGGAAAGTTAGAGAAATAGTGTTGTACTTCCCTTATAGGGGGCATTTTCTGTGTGGGCAAAGCAGCTGATCTCCTTCCCATATCATCGCATGCAGTGAGTGCTGTGCTGTTGCAGAGGTGCTGGAGCTGCGTGTTGTGCGCTGACCTTTGTCACTGCAGAGCCCACCCACAGCAGCCAGGCCAAGGTCTCGGTGTGGTCTGGAGTCACCTCTGTGCTGCCCTGGCAGGTGACCCCAAGCAGTGTCATGGGCATGTTCAGAAACATCCCAAATGTCCTCTTGAATAACATGTGCTAAGTAGACTAAAGCCATGTGTCTGGCACCTGCCCAAAATGAAGGGCAGTGACTAACAGCTCAAACACAGTATTATTTTTGCCTTTTATTAGTTTGTTGCCTTGGCAATTCTTTCCTGACTCTGTGTGTGATCCTTCTTACCTCCATTCCAGGGCAAAGTGGGGCAGGTTAGTTGGAACCACCGATGGCTTGCAGGAGGAATGGAAGAGGAACCCCCAAACTTACACTGACTGCTTGAAGCATCTCTAAGAGATGTTCTGAGAGCAGAGAAGCACAGGTCATGGGCTGTACTTCAGGGTTGGTTTCTTTTTCTCAGTTCATCCAATCCTAGGCTTTTTTTGCACTTGGTGAAGGATAGAAAAGGACTGCTTTTTGCAAGCCTCAGTAGCCTCACATATGTCTTTAGGAGGTTGATAGGCTTAAATGTGATGTATAATAAACCTACATACAAATTATGACAGTCAAATGCCTATTAATTTCTTACACACTGGTAGAGAGGAACTGGTGAAATGTGAAGAAAAAACTGTGACATGGGTGCACGAGGCATGTGCCATCTTAGCCAACTCCATGTCTTCTGGCCGCCAAGGGAAGATGAAGCCCTTTGGGTATTTTAGCAAAAACAGCAGAAGCATCAGAAGATGTTTGTGGCTCTTAGCACTTGTAATACAGGGAACTTAATTTAATGTTTGTGACACTGGAAGAATACATTTCAGTGCTGAATTGACTGTCCATTTGTGTTGGAGATGGCCCAGAGGTAAAAGTCACCAGAGGTGGCTTCTGCAGCACACCTTTGGTCTTGTGTTGTAGTTTCTCCTTGAAGAGAAAGGGAGAAATCAAAAGGAAAAGGACAGACTGAGTAAACTGGACTTGGGTCTAGGTTCCAGACCTTTCAGTACCTCTCGTGATGGGTTGTTGCTTAAGTAAAATTGGATACCTTTGATTTTCTCAAAGGTACCATCTACAAACGTAGGAGCAGAAAAGGATTCCTTCCTCCTTCCTTTGCTGATGACAGCCACAAGCTTTGGCAGTAAAGGCCAGATAATGCTATACAGTTTTCCAAGCAAAAAAAAAGTCCTTTGGGTGTCAATCTTTCTTCCTTTTCCAGAGGCTTTATTAAAAATAAATTGCTTCTTAAAGCATGTAAAACACCACAAAAACACAGATAATCCCTCCACTTTGGGGTGCTTTCCTTCTTTTTCCTTGCAGAGGAAAAAGGCTGGTCTCCTCTCTCCAGCCCAGCCCTCAGGAGAAGGCAGAGCCTTGCTGTCAGCAGATGGTGCACTCATCGGGAATAGAAACAAGAAATACTTTCCAGAGAGTGTCTGGCACTATGGCAGCCTTGTCTGGAATCAGTTAGGAAGAGGACAAGGTCTTTGGTTGGTGTCTCCTTGCAATGTCAACTTTAGCTTGTTGGAAACATCCCAGCTCATACTCAGAGATGGTTCTGTCCCCAGAAAACTCTTTGTTATGATATCACTATTGGCTTTCGTCTGCAAATTACTGTACAACTTAAATGTCAGTACTCAAAACTTGAAGTGCACAGGATTTGTTAAGCCAGAAGCACAAATGAAATTTAGTTTGGGCTCCTGGCAGGACTTGCTTTCGCATTTATCAAACTGACATTCAAACCAAAGAAGTAAAAATACAGCTAAAATATCAGGTGCCATTGAATGCCTGGAGAAACCATGGCAGGAGTGCTGCTTTTCTTTCCCTGTTATAATCAAATTTATCTACACTTCTGAACAAACATCTGCATGAAGTATTTAGTGGTTCTTTCTTTTTTCCCTTGGATCTGGTTTTGCATCTGAAACAAGCCGAGAGCTCAGCCAGCTTGGACAGGGTGTTTGTGGCTTGTGAAAACCCTTTCATGCTCACAGTATCTGGGATGTCCAAATGCAGGCTCTAAAGCCTTGCTAGGCACCCCAGGTGTGTGAGTGAGCCAAACAGGAAAGATTCCAACTTCTAAAAGACTGTCTTGTCCGGGAAAGCCAATTCTCAGCTTCAGTCTTTTTCGACTTTTAATGTGGGGCAGTAACTCAGTTCCTGCAAATAGTAGGGCTTGCTCAGGGCAGGTATGCCAAAGTGCTTTTCCTTTTCCAAATTCTCATCTTGTAGAACAACAGGATGAAAAAACTGTCCATGCTTTTGCCATCTGTCACATTAAACCAGTTCTTAAACCAAGTGTTGATATCTTAGTTGAAAATGCCTTTTTTCTGAAACTTTCTTCCCTCTGACTGGGATTGTCTAACTTTCTTTTTCATGTTTTCTATCCTCTTCTGACTGATGTTTTTAAATGCCCAGTATTTACTTCCTCTTCAGTGTCACAGTGTTGGAGTCTGCTCTGTCAACCCTTCCTGTTCCAGCTTGTATTGTTGCTGTTCTGCTTGGCTCTTATAAAGCTCAGCATGCGTCAGGTTGGCAGATGTTTCCAGATGCAGCTCTGCAGGAGAGGTCCATCCTCATCCCAGTTGCTTGAAGGGATTCCTTGCTCCTCATGCTTTCTCTCCCGTGTTAATTTGAGATGTTGAACAAAGAAGATTTCTGATACCCTGTCTTAGACCCTCAGGTAGCCACTTGGCAAAGACAGGTCTTGGAGGAGCTGGAGGATTTGGACCTTTACCTGCACATCCTCTCCTATTTGTTTCCTGAAGATGGAGCCCTATTTATAGACAAACTTCACTAGTGTTCTCTCATGGGAGAAGGGAAGAGGAAGAAATGATACAACAGAACAACATCTTCTGTTCAGATGGGGAAAAAACTAACAAAACTCTCCAAGTAATTAGAAAGTGGAAGTGGGGCAGTATTTCAAGTTGCAGGGCTTTTCCTTATTCAGAATGAAAGCTGTTTTGGTTTTGGGTCATTGCCACAAACCACAGGAGCAACAAGGGGATTTTTGACTTTTTTTTTTTTTTCTGAGATATTCAAAACTTTGAGAAGGAAAATTTCAGTCATCTTCAAAATCCTAGAAAAGGAATGGGGAGGACAAATATGGCCCATATAGCAGAAACTGCTGCTAGCACCACTTCAAAAGAAAAATAACAATCCTGATAAAGGAAAGGGCATTGGGAAAAATACCCTAGTATCATATTTTGTTCTCAAGTTGGTGTCCATGTTGTCAGAAGTGAGAGCCATGGTTTATGCCTGTAAAAATGGCAAAACATACTCCATTCACCTCGTTCTCTGTCTTTTGCTGCTGAAGATATCTTCTTTCGGGTTGAAATATCCAATGCTTAGCTGATTTTTGATGAAAAGATAAAGTTAGAAGAGCAAAAATAAATATTTCCTCTCTTGTAGAGCTGACACAATAAAGCGAGGTGTGTGTGGTTTAGAATGGGTGTGTAGCTAAAACAACTCAATCACAAAAACGGAAGATTAGCTGTGATTGTAGAGCAGTGTGAGTCTTTATCCTTGGTTTGGATTTCTCTCTTTCTCAGAGTTCAGAGTGAACTGCAGTAGGAGTGTGTTGTATGTGACACTTCACCTTGCCAAGCTGGAACCTGAAATAACAAGAATCATTTTTGCAGAATGAGACAAACAGGAAGGAAGAAGCATCGTGGAAAATGCAGATTTATGACAGTTCTTCTGCTTAGATTTTTGTCGGCTTTAACTAATAATTACATGGAAAGTTTCTCCAGTTCCGTGGGTCATTTTGAACAGGAAAGAAGTAGGATAGGCTGAAACACCAGATCCAGGAGGTCCAGCAACACACTGGATGGCTGATACCCTTCAGGCTGTGGAGAAAGGATTTGCAGGAGAGTTAACAACTTTCTGATCTTCTGAGAGATATTCTTAGTCTAATGAATAAACTACCATGTACTTCTGGCTGTCATGATTCCAGATTAAGTACAGTAAGGGCATTTCACAGGTGAGAAGCAGGAACATGAGGCATCTGTTTAAGCATCAGCCTTAGTTTTGAGCTCTGGTTCTTGGGCTTGAGACACTGCCAGTTGTGCTGATGCTTTCATTGGCAGAGAAGAAAAATGATCTCATAGAACCTAGTAGGCAGTGGAGATTGTTTCTGTAAAATTGGATAGGCCTGGTGTTGCCTGATAGGAGATTATGAATAAACCATCCAGCTTTCCATGCAGTAGAAGCAATGAGACGTTTGGATATCAGTGTACAGGGGCAGTAAGGAGACTCTTAAGTACTTTTCAGCCCATTGGCACGAGTGAAAGCGTTTCTGCTGCCCTCGTTCCGTGCTACTGCCTAGAAACCTGGAGGGCAGGAAGCAATCAAAGCAATGTCAGCCTGGGTCTAGGATTGTCCTGGCTCCTGTGGTTCAGAACATCACACAATTACTCACAGGGACACCTGGGTTAGTACTAGCAGCAGTGCAAAAGTGTTGGCAAAAGAGAGGGAATTTCTAGGCAATTCTGTCTGCCTTCTGTTTAGTTATGGACTATTTAATCTGCCCTCCCTGCTAGTTTTTGCCTGTGTTACTATTTGTATTTGTTGCCTGTTGCAAAGTGATGCCATGTAAAACCAGGAAATACTCCCCTGCAGGGTTTATGCTCTGCTGCGCCAGAGGGGTGGGGCATGAATTAAAATGTACTCTGTGGGCTGTGATCAGCATGAATGGCAAAGATCTCATCGACATGCTGGGGGCTTGTTGCATTTTTGTGTTTTTGCTGTGTTGCCGCTGGTGAGGCTCTGCTGTTGTCAGCCAAGAAGGTTAGGACTTGGATTTGTAAACATGCATATTTCAGGAAGCAACCATGTTATGAAAGAGGAAAGCCAGCCTTTGGAGAGGAGAAACTGAAGTATTGCTTCTGTGCTTTGGAGAGTTCTCCCTTGTAACTCCCCCTTCTGAGCGGGGCAGCAGAGCTGCTACAGCAGCTGTGTGCCTGTGTTTGCAGTGCTGCTGTCTCTCTTTGCATGGAGAGCAGCACGGACACAGCTGAGCTGCATGGCTGGCTGGCTGAGCAGCCCCCAGGCCAGCAGCCTTCAACCCATGCAAGTGCACACCAGACCATCAGGGTGTCTGGCACCACAGCCTGCTGCCGATGGGGCTGTTGGCCCTGCCAGTTGTTCTAAATCCAAGTAGAATTGAACATATTTAAGTTTGTGTACAGTTCTGGTGGATGTCTGGCATAACATTCCAGGCTTGCAGCTGTGTGGAATTTGATAGCTAAGTTTTCCTTACATATTGTATTCATATAAACTATGTAAATGGTACTTTGAGGCTGATGAAAGTTAAAGTTCGGTAGTGCTTTGATTTGAATGTAGGTAATTTTCTTATGCCTGTAGACCTGCGTCACAAGCAGAGTGTTCTTAGTTTATGTGGGGGAATGTGAAAACCAGAGCATCAAAATCCTTCAATAATTAAAACTGAAAAAGAGAACAGAATTGCTTTTCTGACTACTGCTTCTTTGAACAATTATAACAACACAAGGCATCAGTTATTTACATTAGATATGACATAAACCTTATCCATGTAATGTAACAGCAGCCAGAAACTTCTCCACCTGAGTATTTAATGCCTTCCAGTAAGGTGCCCTGCAGACCACTTATGTGTGTGATGCATTTTGCTGTGTTTATTATGTTTTTCAGTGTATTTGAAAAGGATCCCAATGGAGTTGATTCCACTGTGAGTTCTAACCACCGGACCAGAAATCTTCTGGAGTTCTCGGCTGGCCAGGAGTCCAGCACAGCTCAGAAAATACCTGAGGGCATCATTCCCGAGAAGAGTGATAGGTAAGATGAAACTTTTAACATATTTTGGGTGGCAGAGGGCAGTGGTGCTTTTATCTCTCACTGCCTTGCTCACCTTTTGACCAGTGCTGTTGCTGCTTTCACAGAGTTGCTGAGTTTTAAACACAGTGTTTTGAAAGCTGCTCAGTTTGCTTTTCAAATGAATATGGTGTTTTATCTCCCCGAGTATCCAATTCACAGAGCTTCAGAAGTGTACACGTGGCTGTGCTGCACAGTGTTGGGGAAGAGCATATCCACAAGGGCATGTCACTGAGACTTTCAGGATCTTCTTCAGTTCATCTGTCTGCTTTTTTCCACTGATCTGTATTTTAGCTTGCATAGTTGTGATATTTGTCATATTATCTATGTCTTCTTACTTTTCAAGCTGGAGTATTTATTTTCTTAGCTGCTCCAGAAAGACTAGGGAACTTCACGAGTAAGAACACTTAGCACTGTACCTTTTTGTTAAAAAAAGTCCATCTGAGTCCATCCTTGTGCATATCCATTATTTAATTAAATACTGGCTTTCAGACTTCCTAGATCTCTAGCATGCAGTGTGTAAGTGAACATATAATTGTCTCCAGATTGAAGTCTGGCTAATACAGCTCATGTTTTCCCCTTACAAGATTTATCCTATTAGACTGTCCCTTTCCAGTAGAGTGTTTTGGCTGGTTGAACAAAGCCAGGCACAGATGTGCAGAAAGCCCTAATGTATTTTGCCATTCAGAAAGAAGGCAATAAATCAGGAGAATTTCAAGGCTGTAGCCATGGTGAGGGCTCTGTATCCTATGTGGTACATTTCAGATCATGACCTATGGGACATAAGAGCAGAGTCGTTCTCTTAGGAGGATGTGCTCGTGCCTGTACCTCCTTTTCTTTCACTGTTTCACCCTGGGCTTGGCAAGCTGTGAGTTCTTTGCTGCATATTTTAATTTATCAGTCCTACATGCAGCAGACAGGAGAAGCCAGATGAAGATGGAGAGAAGGCTGAGAAAGGGAGTGGAATATGAATAAGGCTTTCATAAGCTTTTATACCTGATTTTTCAGAAAGAAGTTCAGATTCAGGAGCTAAAAGTCTGTCAAAACCAGGAGGACTGAGGCTGTTACATTGATAACTGTCAAGAGAGAAGCATACATTAGATATTTGGTGATAAGCAGTTAACCCTCAGGAGGTCCTGAGACTGTTACAGATTTTTGTACTGAGAAATACATGTTCCTTTTCACTTTTTATCAAAACCAAGCTAGATTCTGAGACAGATGTAAATCCTCTCCACTCAGTTGTAATATAGTTTGTGCCTGCTCAATTGTCATACAGCTTATGGTCTTTCTCTCTACATGGTTTTAGTGGATAATAAATTTTGTATTTCTGTAGCAAGTCTTACACAGCTCTGGAATGAAAAAGAA
Organism: Origma solitaria; assembly: GCA_013397895.1. Taxonomy (NCBI): domain Eukaryota; kingdom Metazoa; phylum Chordata; class Aves; order Passeriformes; family Acanthizidae; genus Origma; species Origma solitaria. The sequence goes on from VZRL01003409.1 coordinate 73,518, forward strand.
AGTTATGTCTGCAGAGATCACATAGTTTGCATACTATGAGGAATATTTTACAGAGTACATTCTCTTTCAATATCTGGCCTTCTTGGGAAGAGATCCAACATCTGCTAATGCTCATCTGTCTTCCCTGCACTGAGTGCTGTCAGCCCCCTTTGAGGGATTGACTGAGAACATTGGATGTTTGATAGGAATCGTTACTCACCTGTTTCAAAGATCTCATGGGAGCAGCTCTAACATTTGTGTGTCTGCTGATGTGAGTGCTCATTCTCTGGATTTGGTCAAAGGGTCATGGAAAAGGTTTTCTAAGGGATGGCTTGATGTGCTTTTCTCGATTTTCCCAGGTATGACCATTCTGTATCTGATAACAAAGCACTAATGATAGTCTCAGAAGAACCACTGTTATATATTTCACCACCACCACCCCCCTGCCGGCCTCTGATCAACCGGACAGAGTCACTGAGGTGAGCAAACAACCTTCTGTGAGCATTGAAAGTTTATTAGGAGTTGAGATATAAATTCTGTGCTGGCTGAGTGCTGCTGGACATCTGTGAGTGATGTGAATGTCCATTCATGGTGTCCATCCAGTACGTGACCAGTGTCTCATAAGTGTCTGCATTGTCCAGTATCTGCTGCCATAAGGACAGATCCACTTGGATCTTTGTAATCTTTCCATGGTTTTAGTAAGGATTTTCACTCTATTTCACACTGGTCAGTTGCAATAGCCAAATAAGAATTTTCTGATTGTATGGAGGCTTTTTCAGATATAGACATGTTCATAATGTGGAAATCAAGTCCAGCTAAAAGTGTTTTCTATCTGAATTACATAAGAGATGGTATTCTATTGTTCAGCTTCTGATATAAGCAGACTGAACCTGACATTGCAGATGTTTTGTTCACTGTTAAAAAACACCTAGCTCCACTTTTTCCACAGATATGAGTCACTAACCTTGTCTCCATTTTCATTGTCCATTCTTTCTGTCAGATTTACTTGCTGTAATTTAGCCTTCTTAACCAGTAATTCATCTTGAATTGATCAGCTTTTGATTTTAAATTTCAGTAGTCCTTCCAGAAATACCAAAATTACCATTTGTTGGACAAAAGAAAGGACTGTATTTACTTATGTGTAAACATCCATGAATCTCATACTTTATAGATAATTCCTTACAAATTCCCTCATAAATGTAATCTTACAACCGTATTTTATTACTCTTGTATTAAAAATAAGTTATAAGGTATACTATTATTAATCTTCAGTGTCTGTAACTGGTTAAACTGTTGTATACATTTAAAAAATTCTGCTAGTGATGTTTGAAATGTCTGTCCATGCTGTGTGTTGTCCCAGGCTGACCCATGAGCTGCGAGGATGGGTTCACAGGCACGAGGTGGAGCGAACGAGATCCCGAAGGTTGTCCAACACGCAGCAGCAGAAAGCGCGAGTCACGCAGGTGCGTCCCTTCGTGGTGCTGCCTCGGTGGCAGGGCAAGATCGTTCCAGGGAAATATCCTCCCTTGCTTGTTTGCGCTTGTCATTATAGACAAAAGTAGCAATGGTGCCTGTAATTAGGGCACCCAACACTTCCCATTTTAAATCCCTGGGTTCGGTTGATTATTATGTTGTCAAAGTTGTTCTTCAATTCCTGCTCTTGAATTCGGGGTAGAAGTTCGGAATTTTTTTAGCAGTCATCAAAATAGGTTTAGTGTTTTCTAAAATGAAATCAATAGTTATTCTCTTTATGGCTTCTCTCTAACCATAAGCAATTTCTTAATGGGGAGAAATAGAACCTACAGCACTGCCTTGCTCTTAAGGGCCACAGCTGATTGGTTTTGTTAAAATATTTCTATTGTTTGAATTTTTGCTAGAGGGTTTCTCTTTTTCTTTTGGTAAGACTACAGAATTATGATACTTCTGCTCATATTTCCCATCTTTTAAAATCCCTTTTATGTACATGGAATACTGATATCAAGGCTGAAATGAAGACGATGACTTTTCAAAGTATTAAATTTGATTGGAGGTAGTAATGGCTTTAAAAGGAATTGAACATTACCATGTGTGAAATACTGCAGTTTTCTAGGGAAGGAGTGTTGTTTATTAAGCTTCAGATTCTTCTCACTGCTGTCCAGAGAAGAATGGTAGAATATTTTGAACTGTTGCGTGTGGTGCCAACCTTCCTTTTTTGTCTCTGAATGTTGATTTCAAATTTGGCTGTATTAAAATCTTTCTGGTTTTGTTGTTCCAGCTTGATTGCAATAACTATTTCCATTTTTCGTGTTTCACCTGTGGAAAAACGCGCATTTCTGGTGTAGGGCATGAATTAACTTCTGCACCCATTCTGTGTGTCATATCTTACGTAGTGGCAAACCAAGGAAATGCATATTGTTTTCACTTTGTGTCAACATTTCATTTTTCCTCATTTTCAGAGCTCCCTCAGTGACAAAGCAGATTCCCAGCTAATGGCCATGCCTTACACAGACACCAGTCTCAGGTAAGGCAGAATAGCTCCTTTGTTACTGCTTTCTACTTGAAAACCTAATTTTTCACGAACAGTTGTTAAAGAATGCCCAATTTCCATTTTGTCAGGATTCTTAAGCCAAATGCAGCTACTTGGACTGATTTCTGTCCCTTAGCAAATAACTGCTTCTAAGTATTTATATTACATTTAAAGGGACCCCTGTATCACAGCTCCACTCTTCTGAAGTCTGTATACCAATAAATTTTTTTAAAATCGTGACTTTGCTCTGCAGAATCCCTTTCTAAACAGTTTTGAATATTTAGGAAAAAACAGGGGGAGCTGACTTGGGACTGTCTGTGGGAGCATCATTAGTTTATAAGAAGGTTGCAAAGGGCCATGAGTCTGGTAAGAGAAAGGTTTCTCTCATTGTCTTTTCAAGAGTAGAGCCATTATACCTAGCACCAAATTATTATGATGAACTTATAGTACCATTATATCTTATGTACATTCTTTGTCTCCATCTCCTGATTTTTCTCTGCTGATTATTGGAGCATGTTTATGCAGAGTTTCCTGATGTCCCCTGCACACTCCTCCCTATAACCATCCTGTCCCTCTTGCCTGGTGACAGGAAGTACTGGAGGGAAAAGATTAAGGAAGCAAAATTTCTCTCTCCTGAATTCTGTGAGGCTGTTGAGGAGGTTCTCTGCTTTGAAATGCCAAAGAGGAGAGTAAGAGCAGAATGGAGTATAAAGGGGACTTTTTGGTGAGAACACCACCTGAAATGTTGCTGTGGAAAGTGAGACAGCCGTGGCGTTTCCATTTGCATTGCTGCTTTGAAAGCAGGATCAGCCTGGGGGGAAAGAGCAAGCTGCAGGCAAATGTTACAGAAACCAGGCTGTCAAATTTTAATATATCTTGATTTACAAGAAAAAGAAAAAGCTTTTTGAGTTGTACAGGCAGATGAAAGATAGCTGTTTTAACTGAACACTGATGAACAAGCCTCATGGCATAATATACATGCTTGCATTACTCTTGAAAAAAGATTATCTGGATTATTGGAAACAGTGTGCAACATCATGTAGCTCTGCATGGAATAATCTGCTGTGCTCCTAAGGAAGTGAGATTTTTGGGTTTTTTTTTTTTTTCAGATTAATGATGTTTATGTGACCAGGACCAGTGAGTCATGGCAGCTGCATGCTGTGACTATCCTGGAACTGCTAAGAACATAGAACAGACTTCAAGTTCCTCCCAGAGCCATCAGCTATTAGGTGCTCCATGAAATCATAGAAACACAGAGTAGTTTAGGTTGTAAAGGACCTCTGGAGTTCTCTAGTCCATCTAAGTAGCTTTACCGTCAGGTTTACTGCATGTCTTTCTTAGAAGAGGTGGTCTCCATCTCCATTGTGATCTCCATCAGGAAGCTGAGGATTGAAAAGAATTTCAGGGGAGTCAAAGCAGTAGAGGAGGTAAAATTTAAGATGATTTTAAAGAAAATCATCAACACTCCTCATCTCTTTATAGTCTATGTAGCTTTCTTCAGAGGTGATTTTGTTGAGGGCTTCTGTAAGTGTGTTTCTTAAGGCTTCATGTATCAAACTGAGACTCTCCAGTTACTTTCCTGTTTCTAAGTTTTGCACTGTTAATATTCTGGTTCTTGATGCATAAAGTACTGTGTCCGGCCTCATTTCTTCTCAAAACAAGCCTATGTGCAACATCCCAGTGCTCTGTGTTGCGTAAGTGTCCTTCAGAATTTTAAAACAAAAGATTTCTTTATCTCCCAATAAATGGCCAGGTTCAACACCATTGTTTTGGATACACAATTTAATATGATGCTTTCTTGTAATATGCAAAGGTGTTTCTAAAACAACTGATAATTTTGCACCTAGTTTTGGCTCCGAAATTCTTCCCTTCCTTTGATGGAGAGGTCCATTGTGGTTATCCGAAGATGGCATGTATTGCCTGTAATTGCCCTGGTATCACTCGGTGTTCAATTTGTTCCACAACCAGGAGAGCTTTGCAAAGGCCCCGTGGTTTCCAAGTGCTTCAGAGCAGTCTTCCCCCATGGCTGGTTTTTAGGTCTAGCTGTATCTCATGGAGCGTGGGCGAGCACACAGATCAGTGGGCCCCGTGTCAGCTTTCAGGATGTGTTGTAGCGAGCGCTGCGTGGGCGCGGAGCCTTTTAGCACAGCCCAGCTTCAGTGCTCCATCTCAGGGGTGGCTTGGTGGGCCTACGTGTTTTCATGAATGAGTAATCAAGCTCAAATTAGCTCCAGTCTTTGTTTCCTGTGTGTGAAGGGTTGGTGCTGATTCCTCTCTTGCACAGCTCTGCAGAAGGGGATGTGTAGTATAGGGCTGCCTGCCCCTGATCCCACAGGATTTACACCCCCAATCCTATGGCCTGGCAGCTGTAGTCCTTTGCTTGCAGCAGGACTCTCTTAGCAGTGGAAGAAAAGATAATGACAGCCTACTCTTACTGCTGCTTGAGAAAATCACTTGATGATAGATTTGTGCCTTGTTATATTTTAGAAACGTACTAAAATAATCTAAATTAGGCACCCTAGTTGAAAACCTGGATCAGCAGAAGACAGCTTGGGAGGGGAGGGATAGCCTGATCAGTGTCCTTGCCACAAACATACAGTGTGCTATTAAAGTGGGGGAAATTAAAATGACAGGTTGAAGGTCCAGCTAATGGTTTCCCTGAGTACAGCTTTCCAGTGTGATTAAATATCTTATTTTGGAATGGGACTGGGGAAGTATAAATGATAGCAGTATATGCTAGGAGATTCTCACCTTTCCAAGATAAATAGTGGATAAGGACCATGATTGTAGGACTTGCCAGTGTTTTGGCTAAGAATGGCTTAGAGCTTCTTTTCCTTGTGTCTGATATGTGTAAGATGAGAACTGTGGAAAAGATAAGCCAGAATTATGTGAATATCTTATTTTTGTTCCACTGTCTAAATTGGAAATCAAGACCAAATCTTTGAGTTGACCAGGGGAAAAGTCTTTGAGTTGACCAGAGGACACAGTGGAAAAAAAATAAATGGTGAGTGAGAAAAAAGGTGGATTTGTCATTTGACAGTAAATTAAAAGCTCTGTTTATGCTTAACTTTGCACTTTTTTCAATTTCAGCAGTTAGGATTCTTAGCAGTAAAAGAAAATTACTAAACTATTAAATGGTTTGGTGTTTTATTTCAGAATGCCATTCCATCCCAAAATTTATTTTCAGAAGTCATCACAACTTTTCAGACACTTTAGGTTGAAATATTTTTTTCCTGTTGAGCTAGCAAGCAGGTTTTTGCCACCCTCAGAAGCATGAACAAAAACAAGTCCAGAAAATTTTGCCACAGTAAGACCTTTAAAGCACCTTGAATTTCAAAAAATACTGAGTAGTTTCATTGTGTTCACCGTGTTCCGTGTTCCTCATGCTTCCCTCAGTGGATGCAGAGCTGCTGTTCCTGTGAAAAGCAGCTCTTCAGTGTCATTGTCTCACTGAAATTAACTGTCTTGTCTAAAATAATTACCTTTCCCTCTTCTTTATTTCAGCAGGAACTCAGGGAATGAGCTGCAAGTGTATTATGCCTCCCCAAGGAGCTATCAAGACTTTTTTGAAGCAATTCACCGAAGGGAGGATACGTTCTATGTGGTGTCATTCCGCAGAGTAAGTGAAGCAGTGGTTGATGCTGGTCTTTTATGTGTGTTCAGAAGATTGTTTCTAGCAGAGATACAAAAGATGACTTAGCCAAGGTTGAAGGTAAATTTGTTTCTTCAGAAATGATGCTTCTGTTTGTGCTTCCAGTAATATGGCTGGATCATGGTCTTTGCAAAATATGCCCATCACCATTGGGAATGGAAAAAGCTTTGCAGAAAACATTGTAGTGCCCAGGCAAGACAGCCCAAAATTGCGTGAACCCTGTGGTTAAACACACATTGCAGCTAGTTAATAGGTGTATAAACCTTTTGTGCTTCTGAAAATATAGGAATAAATGTACCTTCTGCACAAATTATTACTGTTAACATAATACAGTTTCTGTCTTTCCCTAAAATTCTTGCATTTGCAGTTTTATGTATCACATATTGCAGCTGTACAGGATTGTGTGGAGGGCCACAATTTTTCTGCTGTTTTGTGATTTGTAAGTTGAGACAGGTGATCAGTTCTGCTGTCTGTGCTGGGATGCAGCAGAGGCTTGTGCCGCAGCTTTGCCAGGCACAGCCTCACATCTGCAGCACAGTTAGTGACAGTAAAAGCTGTAATGAAATGGAATTTCAGGTGTTTGATGGCACTTTCTGCACTGCAAGCCTGCCTGGTGTTGAAGGCAGAACAGCTGCGGTAGTGAGAAGCTGGTTGGGATCTGGTGATGGAAATGATCAAGGCAAACAGTGGTTGAAACACCAGCCTGGGGTTGGAAGAGTTTATTCCCTCCCTTTTGCAGGGATTTGATGAGTCATTAGATATGTCTCTAATGCACTTCTGTCCCTGGGCTGAACCTGGGGTCTTGGCTTGCTGAGCCTTGTGCCCTGCTGTTTTGCAGTTGGGATGTTAGACGAGAGTTATTCTGTGCATGTTCACATGCAGCCATGATCCTCCCAGGACCGTGCAAAGCTCCATTTGTTTCCTCTTCATAGGAGTGTCCTGAGAGGGGTCCCAAGGTCATGGGGGACCAGTAGTGGCCACGACAACAGCTCATCCAGCTATAACCAGTTCTGTGTAAGAGCACACAGATAAGCATAATTAATTTTAGCCATTTCTGTGTTGTCATAACTCTACCAATCTATAGATGCCATAGGTACATAGGTAATACAACCCTGTTCCACCTGGTACACAAAAAAAATTCTTAATTTGTGAGATGCATGTCTGTAGAAAAGGTTCAGGCAAAATAAAAATAGCGGTGCTCTTCTTAGGATTAAGGTTTTATGCTGAGTAGAAATATGAGGTTAGTTTCCAGTCTTGGGATTACTGGGTTGTGTCACAAGGCTGGAATTTTGTTATTAAATGCTTGGCATGTTCTGCTGTTCTTTCAGCTAGCAACACAAATATAGCCAGCACCAGGCTCCACATATCCTGAGGATGGGGTGAACGGAGCGAGAATAAAAGTTTTCCTGGAAACTCAGAACACAAAGCAGAGCAGTGTTTGTAGAGTTCTGCAGTTGGGGCCATTTCTCCAGCCCACCTGAATGCATGTACGTGTACATAGGTCCTGTTTACCCTGTCGGGTTAATGACCTGGAAGTTGTCATCTCTCATTTCAACTTGCAGAGCTGTCCTTGGAAACAGTGTGCTTTGTGCCACAGACCCCCTACAGTCTGGCTCTGCTCTTTCAGGGAGAGGTGTGGAGGCCTTTCAAACCCATCTATGAAGTTTTTTTGGTGGCAAAGCTTTTGGTATTTCTGTTTTATGAATGAAATGTCCTCAAATAGAAGGCACTTTCATGCATTACCTCATTTATTGTTTTAACAGGGCAGATCTGATCTAGCAGCAAGCTCTGCCCTGAGGCACTTTTAAATGACTTGCTTGGATTCTTTTGTGAGTGCAGAAGAAAGGGCTCCAGCACAGCCCGAGGGGTGCCATCAGCAGGGCCCCAGCCTGGGAGGTGCCCTTTCACCTCCTCCTGGGGGCTGCTGACTTCATTTTCTCTGGACCACAGCTCCCTTTTCACTGATGATTAGGAGCTGAGAGGGGACTGGTTCCTCCTCGGCGTTGTCCCACAGTTCACTTGTGTTGCTGTGCTTGTCCAAGTGAGGAGCCAAGGCCTGGAGACGAATTTGCCATGCAGATATTCCCACATACTTAATAAACTGCTCACAGCCCTATAATATAACAACAGAACAAGAATCAGCCAGTTTAAAGTTCCAGGGAGTGGCTGCTTCTGGTGGTAGTCAGCTCCAAGTGGAAGGTGGGATTATGGATCTCAGAAGGTCCCATCCACCTGATGTCCCTGCATCCCCTGTTCTCGTTTTCTGCTCTGTGCGCAGCCTCACTAAACTCCAGCGTTTCTCCTGGATGGGTGTGATAAAATGTAACATTTTTTTGTGAGTTGTATTCTCACTTGCGCTGCAGGAGCTGCACCCAGAGTTCCTTGGATTTTCTAGAAAATGGGATTTGCTAGGCCTACCTGTGCCTCTTATATGGTAGGACTCAGCCAAAGCTTCTGGAAGTGCAGGGCTGGGAAGCAAAGCTCTTGTGCACTGCTTGTTCTTCTGGTGATGCTTGATACCTGTAAGATCATTCTCATGATCTCATCAATTTTACTTTCTTCCCTTGCTTTGGAAGGCTTGCATGGTCGTATATTTGCAGCTGAAGATTACATGGGTTTTTTTTTTTCTTCTTAAGGAGGAGAGAGGAAAATAAAGTAGCATTTGGATCAGCTGAGTCCATACAAGAAGCAGGGCTTTTGCTCTGGGCATCTAAAGAAATTCATTTTCTGCTATTATCAGGGGAATCTGTAATGTCATTTTTGAACAAGATGAGTCTGCTGCTCTGCCAACACCTTTGATTTCTGCTCTGCAGTGTCTGTGATCCCAAGTCTGCTTGGTGTGTTCCAAAACACCAATGGAGTGTGGATACACAACTCGAGTTGTGGATCTGAGGTGCTCTGTCGGCAGGGAGCAGACACCTGGCTGCCTCTCTGTGAGCCTGGCACCCACACAGCTCTCTCTCAGTGCTCACATCTGTTTTGCCATAGAGTACTCAGGCCTTGAGGTTGTTTCTAGAATTACCTGAATAGCTAGCTTAATTTGAAAAGTAATTAAGTAAATCATTGGAGAAAACAAATCCCTTCCAATTTACTTTGGCCTGTAAATGCTGCTTCAGATCATTCCACTCTTGTGTGGTTAGGATCAGAGTCCCCACAACTTGGAGTGATTAAGCAGTAGATTTCCCCATCCTGGGAGGTTCACTCAGTGACCCTTTGATGACATCTCTGCAGGCTTATTTAAGGACAGTGACATTTTTTAGGGTAAGAATATAATTACTGTTCTTAAGGAAAACATAGTTTAAAGTTTGATTCGCTTGGGAAATTCAGAGGACTTCTGGCATTTCCTCTCACTACTTTCTTTTTTTCAAAGCACAAATGTCTCCTGATATCAAAGTTTGCCACTTGCATTTACTGCAGTGTGTATACAGTATCTTGCAGTAGAATGCAGTAAAAGGTGGATAATAAATGACGATTCTGTTTGTTACAGCGCAAGTGATGCTGGCCCTATGGGAATCAATGGCAAAGCCTTTACCAACCTCTGGAAAACCAGGATTTTACTTTATAAATCTCTGCTTCAGTGCCATAAACCATAGAGCTTCAGGGAAACCTCTTATTATGAAAGTGAATTTCTGGTCCTACAAGCCAACATCTGCAGTAAGCATTTAAGGGTTTTTCAAGTTCTGCAAACAATTTTTTGCTGAAGTGATTAAGCCAAATTTCAATCAGAACTTTTGTTCTTTGTTTGCTAGGAATAAATGTCTAGGTTGTGCAGTGTTTCTGTTGGTAATAAGCCTGTGCTGTGCTAATTGTATTCGGGATGATATAATTGTATTTGGGATCATATATTACTTTAGGAAGCAAAAGATTATAAAGCCTGGCTTTGACATACTTGTGCAGCAGCACTTTGCTGTGCTGCACACACTTCTGGCAACAATAATTTGAATGTATTCAGAGAGCACGAGGCAGGTTCCAATTCACTGCACTCCTGATGCCATCTACGTCCTGCAGGCAAAACTGCTTTATAAGAAGTTGGCTTCAGATGATGTTTCACACCCAGAAATTCAGTCCTAACATATACTTTCCTCCTACTTTGTTGCTCTTGACAATGGGTGGTTTTTCCTGAACAAGAAGTTTCCTGCTGTTGACTTTTGTTTGTGGATTTCTGCGGACCAGGATGTGTAATTTGGTGTTTCATACAGATAAATTGATTAGACCCACATAGTCCTGCTGCCCCTAGAGAGAGAGCAGCTATTTTATATGTTTCAGTCCTGTGGGTTTGCAACTGCTGCAAGTTAACATGCAGATTTTTGAAAGATTTTAGAAACTGCCCTTTTTCCTGGAGAGCCTGGCCTTAGCTATTCAGAGGAAAAAGGTTACTTTACCCCAGAATTGTAGGATTTTAAGATCTTGTCCTGTATTTTATACACATGCTGCGAATAATATGTGCTGAAAGAACTGAGGCTTAGGGCATAATATCCATCATAAAAGTGCCTGTCCTTTTCAAAGCAGAGGTCTTGTCTGCCTGTCTTCCCTGTGAGGCCAATTCTTGCCTCTCTAGGAAAATTTGAGGAAGCAAACAGTGTGTGCGATTGTGCTTCAGCATGCCCTGAAGCTCAGTGAGTCAGCCTCTGTCAAATTACAGCTGCAATTGACTTTCAAATTTGAAAATCCGTTATGAAAACCTCCTGTTTCCATCTAAGTGTCGATAGTGAAAATGAAGTCTGGCGCGCTGCATTCTTACAGATTCCCTGTTTTCTGACTAAACTTTGGATTCTCTCCGTGTCAGAGAATTTTCTCCTTCCAAAACCCTGGTGTCCATATGAAAACAATGAAGCAAACTTTCTTAATAGTTTTTCTTGAACTGTCTTCCTTTCTGATGTGGAATATTTCAGGAGCAGGGGACTTTCGAAAGGACTGAGAGGTGGTGGGGAGAAGGGTTCTCTGTGCTCTTCCAGTTACTCAGCTGGGGAAGATGTTGCTTTCAGTAGCATCTTAGAACTTAGTCTAAAAATCTCCAGAGAGAAATCTAATAACCTAAAATTAAGTCTAAAAGTGTATGTTGGTCTATGGAACACAACTGGCCTCGCCTCAGTCCTGGGATTCTCAAAATACCTGTATATGAGAGCAGCACAACTGCAAGTTAGGTAAAAGGAAGCTCAGAAGAAGTTAATTTAGATTTGAAGCTAAAGGCCAGAAATTCTTTTAAAAGTGTTTCTGTCAACACCTTCTAGTGTTATTTTCCAGAAAACCTGACTGTGTCATCACTGGTCACTGAACGGACACTGTTTGGGGATTGAAGCAGGAAAGGGCTGTGTGTGTGCTGTGCAGAGCACGCAGACTGAGAGGAGGGGGAAGAGAAGGAGCCAGGCAGTGAGACACCCCAGATGTGCAGCCACAAGTGCCAGCTGCAGTGCAGCATCTCCTGCAGTCTCCTGCCTCAGCCAGATGCAGACAGTGCTTAGGAGGGACCAGAACAGCAATACAAAATGGTATTTCTGACAAGGGAGGCCTGTCACGTCTTGTGGGGTTTTGTTTCCTTTGTTCTGTTCCTAGCTCCTACTTGGAGAGCTGCTCCTACTTGGGAGTCTCTTCCAAGGCATTTTGGAAGCAAAGTCTTAGTCACACTGATTTTTATCTCCTTGGGTCCCTTTGAACCTCACTGGCCTCCAAATAAAATCGAGAATGGATGTGGTGTTGAGGACAGATGTATAAGCAGAGGCAGAAAAGTCAACTCGAATATGTCTGGCATGGAGCAAAAGCTCCTCTTGGATTTTGTGTGTATAGTCTTGATTCGTTTGTCCTCTGTATGGTTGCTGGAACTTCATGAATCATATTAATGCCCTCACTGAACTTCTTTCAGCTTTACATGTCCCAGATCTAACTAATAGTTTGTTATTTTTAAAGTAGTATTTGGAAGGACAACATACACTGCAGATAATTGTGGTGAAAATAAAACATACTGCAAAAAATGTCTCCAGAACCCAAAGTGGTTGCAGACAGACGTGACCAGCAATAGCATACATGTATTTAAAATGTACTGCATGCTTGAGAGACAAAGAGCTGTGGGCAAGAAGGAAATGAAGGTTGTTGGTTTTGGAAAACCTCTAAAAGACCCACTGCTTATGAAATTGGTGTGGACATCAGCTAGAGAAGTATAATTGGGAAGTGTGGGAGGAAGATGTGATTATAAAGTGGGAATTGTCTCAGTAAAGGAAGTGACAGCAGTATCTCACTTAATAAGAGTACAGAACAGACAATTGCTGACACCAAAGTGAGCAGGAGCACAAGTTTATCCACCAGCAATTAATGTGTGTTCAATTAGAGCAGGCAGTGAAAATATGCAGCTCTGAGGCAGTTCCCTTCCTTCAGGAAATAACCCAAGTTCAGTAATGCATTGATAATACTTTAATTATGTCAGATAATAGTGCATCTTTCTTTAGTGATAGCATGGTATTCATTGACAAAAATTTTGCTCAAATTATCCTGAACAGTTCCCAGAAGGGAATGGTGAGCTCCTGCTTATGATCTGTAGCAGTATTTAATTATGGGGTGGATGCTGACCAAGCCTTACCTGTATGGAGACATAAATGGCACCTTCAGCTCTGAAACTGCAGGAGACAGTAAAACATTGACTTGAGTTTGGTAGGAATGAGCTGCTTGAAAAAATGACCTTCATGGTATTTCATTTGCCTTGAATTATACTACATACAGAGAGCACTTTAAAATACCTGTGCTCACTTTCCTAGTTGTGCTTCACACTTCTACAACTTCAGACTAGTTATTCTTTTCCTGTTCATTTTCAGAAAATTTCGTTTTTCATCTGACCCTCTATACAGAGTCTTTACAAAAGTAAAGCATGCAGAATTGAGATCTTTGGTTTCGTTAGCAAATATTAATCATTACAGTTTCAGTTCAGACCATTATTTAAAATCTTAGGCACGCTTTTAGAGTTAATTCTGGTAAGATGAAGTTATTTGCTTCCAGTTTGAATTAATCTTTTTGCCAGATTTTTAGCTGGACAGCACACAAAGCTTATTTTATGAAGTAAGAGCCCAGGTGTTGTTATGAGTGTGTGCAGATTATCATCACCTCCCACTGGACCGAACAGAACTCTTGTAGCTTCCAGGTTTTATTTTTAAATAGCTTACACTCCTAGAACAAGAAGTGTGATAGAATTAACTGTACATTTTTATCTTGAATCTTAAAACTGGATTTGAAACGGCTTGAAAGGGGAACATAAAACTTGTTTCCTGCTTCTGGGTCTCCCAGTCACTTGTGGTCTACCTACTAGGATGGTAATGGGTCTGGGAAGAGCTCATTTTGCCTCATGCCTGGTATGGCTTGCTCCACCATGTAGTTGGATAAACTCCAGTTTTGCCAGCAGATCTGATAGAGACTGTCAGGCTCTGCGTTAGTGATTAAGAACTTGGAATGCCGTGGGCTAAGCTGAGACATCCTTCACGCTGGAAACCACTGTTCAGGAAATCCTTTTTGTGTTTTGATTGCAAATGTTAAAATGTGCCTGTGAATAATTCTGGCACTTGGAAGTGCTTTTCATGGACAGAAGGCAAAGCTGTGCAGGAGGGGCACTCGACAGCACATTGTGCCATGAGGATGCTGCGGAGAAATGGCCTCTGTTAAATGCCACGGGCCACTACCCTTGGAGCTGGTTGGCAAAGTGCCACCAAGCATTGCATAAGTGGTTGTCACTGCTCCTTGGTTTCATGACTGTCCAAAATAAGGGCTGAAGTGTCAGCTGTCTCTAGGAGGGTTATATCCAATATGAGGAAAGCAGTCTGAGCTGTGCTCGGAGAGGTCGTACTGTGTGAGGAAGGTACACAGGCCTTCCCCTCTTGATCTGACTCCTGCCAGGCTCCTCTGTGTTAAACAATGCTCTCCTCTGAGGCTCTAGAAGTGCACATTCCCAAGCTGTTCCTCAGCGTGGAGTTCTTAGGTTGAGTCATTTGTTAGCACCTGGGAGACCCTTGTTTAATCTCCATTCCAGGAAATCAGCATGGAGCTCTTCTCCTTTCTAAGAACAGTCCTGAGTGCTCGGACCTGGAGTTTTTCATCAGGACCTCCATAGGTAATCAGTGGATTAACCTTTCCAGCTAACTCCTGGAAAAGGTTGCTGAAAAGGAACCATTCTGCTGTCTCAGGCAATCTGGGACCAGCATCTCCAGAAGGACATCTCCTTAACATCAGGGAAATACCACTGTGGGTTTCTCTTTGCTTTTGCTGGACCATCTGTTTGGCATTTGCTGACCAGCTGTAAGCTGTAACTCTCCAGCAGGCAGCGGAGGTGCTGCATACAATCCAGGCTTGAAGTTTCCTGACTTCTCAAGCTCAGTTGCCAAAGTGCCAGCATAGAGAAACGTGTACAAAAATGAAACTGGACAAAAACATGCTGTCATTTGGAGGAAAGCAATATGCAGCAGTTTGCTTGGTGTAAAATTTTGGTGAAAGCAGGTAATTGCAGCTCTAGGAGAATAAGAAAAAGTGTGAAGAACTACATTTATGCAAGCAGAAAGAAACTTTAGGTTCAGGCTACAGGTGTGGTACTACCAATGCTGAAAAAAGAGTGTGAAGCCAGCTGGGTAAACTGCAATGTTGTGACAGGGTATTTCCATTTCAGGGTAGAGTTGGTTAGTGTTGGCTTGGTCCAGGAGGAGGATATTACCTACAGCATGGCACTTGTCAAAAGGATGTAAGAAATGCATGTAAAAAGCATATATGTCCCTCAGTGTTGTTGTCATGCACACATGCGCCTGTAAAGAGCACAGGATTGGCCAGAGGGAAGAACCTGACATCTTATAAGTTCTCAAATAATTACCATTTAATTACCTACAGCACTCCCATCCCTCTTCTGCTGTCCTGGCTGTTCTAACCATCACTGTCCTGCAGAGTAGAACTGCTTCACATGGATCAAAACTGACACCCTGCTGACTTTGTCTCTCCAAATCTTGGTGGTTGATTTACGAAATTACCTGTTTGCTTTTAAAAGTCACTTCCAGTACCTTAATTCTTATAGGAAATAGGCATCTAAGAACAAGACTGGTGTGGAATAAAAGAAAGAAAATAAACCCAGAACCCTGTGCCACAGATGTTGCACTTTCTGTCCAATTCTGTTACAAATCACCTCTTCTTGTGGTGCTTTTTCTGTTTGAAAATGTCCTGACAAAGCCTTGATGCAGCTGCCCTGGCTCCTAGGAAGTCCCAGTGTTGCATCTGGCCCATCAGAGGATGTGTTGCTGTGCTCCTGCTCTGGGTTTCCCTCCCAGTAATGGCATGTGCAGTTGTTACAGGGCTGTGTGTGCTTTTGGTGTGCTCACAAACAGATCTGTGTGCGATCAGAGCGAGAGGGGGAAATGATCTGCAGCCTGGGGACTGCCTGGAGTTCACACTGCCGTTGTGCAGGTCAAGGGTAGCTGCAGAGGCAGGAGAGGTTCAGAGGGCAAGAGGGAATGGAAGTGAAAGGGAGCACATCCACCAGGAGGAAGTAGCCTCAGGCTCTTGCTCTTCTCTAGACTTGCACATTAAGAGCCTGATAAGGCATTTTTGTTGATGAGTTGGGGTAATAAAGAGAGTAGTGACTGCACATATTAAAGTGATTAATGGCAAGCTGAGTGTCCCTCCAGCTAGAAGAAAGGATTAGGATTGATGCCTTCAGGGTGCTCGGTACCTCTGATATTTTGCAGAAATTGTGGTGAGTCCAAGATGTTCAGTCTTTTTGTGCAGAATTAAAACCAATACAGTAGTAAGAAAAGAGGGGAGGGTTCATGTGGAAACATAATTCAGGTGATTAAAAGAGTGCTCATGCAATTGATGCTATCCATGTAGTGAAATCAGTTATTTTACCATAATATTTGTACCCTCAGTGTCTAAGAGGACACTGATGTATGTACTGATCCAAAACCTTTCATGCATAATTCCTCACATCTTTATTCTACGATTAGAATTCCGGTAGAGCTTTCTTTGACCTGAAAGTCCCCTGTATTTTGAAATAAAAAAGCTGGAAACTCCAGTGGCTTGGTGAAATGTTGTCAATGGAGCATTTCATTTTTAAAACCCACATTTATGAAAACAGAGTTTGTGTGGTTCTCTGATATGGTTGCCTCATACTTTGCAGGATATTTGCAGAAAATGTTGAAATTAACTTGAGACTTCTTGTTTCACAAGCAAAATTAACATAATTAGAATACTTGAAGGCAAAAGCACTTATTGTAGTTCTAGATATTTTAAGTTAGTGGCACATGTCAAATGAGATGTGTACTGATAAAGGTTTAAGTTTGCTTAATTTGCAGTGTTCCTCTTATACTTCTGTTTTTCTTCCTTAATTTCTTCGCATCTGGCTTGCTTTCTTAAATCATTTCACAGATTGCTGTTGCTACTTTACGGACTACCAGGCACCACAAATTCTCAAGCACCACTCAAGGCTCCCTCTTTGCTTAATGGAGGCAGAAAAGCTCTTCCCCATTTTTCCCACCTATCCCAAACACCTACCATTGCGTGGACTGGATTTCCTTTCCGGACGTGTGTTTCCTTCTGTAGGTTTTAAAGGGAGCCCAGACAACTCTGTGAGACAGCTAAAGCTGGAAAAAATTAATCTCACCCTGAGTTGGGGAGATGAAAGGCTTCTATTTGCTCGAGCCATTATGTTCTAAATGTGGTGGAGTGCTGGCAAGTACTGATAGAAGAAAACATATTGCCCTCCAGGAAGAGAGACAGGCCCAGCCTGAAAGCTATAGCCTGATGTCTTCTGAGTAGCGCGCAAGCAAGCATCTCCACGTTTTATCTTCCCGAAGCTGACCTTCCCCTCTCTTTTATCTGAGCTGGCGCCTGTGATTTTGCTAATTCAATTGCTGTGGCAGACAGACGGTTACGTGCACAGTCACGAGATGGACGAGGAGTGTGATGCTCATGCACCAGTTTATACCTCTGTTTATCCATTACCAGGCTTCAGACCAGGATCCAAGTAAGCTATTGTCACAAGAGAAAGCTTTTTCTGTGGAAACTGCTGTTTTCTACAAGCTGTACAAGTACAGGTGCTTCTATGATGGTTGGTACAGCACTGCAGTACTCTGACGGTGTTCAAGACAGGATGATTTCTGTTCTTCTCTAGCTGCATGAGCAGATCCCAGGACTTTTTAAGGGTAAAGTGAGTCATTTACAGGGTTTATCACCACCAGAAAGGAGGGTTCCTGTTGTCCATGACTGTTCCTTGGTTGTGCATACTCTGGTCAGATCCCTCCTTGGGCCATTTTATTGTCTTGGTGGGAAAACAGCGTGAGGAGTTCAGGGGATTTTAAAGAGAGTCTGACAATTGCCAGAGGCTGGCAGGGAAGGAGAAGGAACCCTCCTGTTTTGGGTGATCGTGGGGATCAGATTGCTCAGGCTGTGCCCAGCCATTCTGAAGTGCACTTAAGGTAGGTTTGGGGGTGATTAAGGACGAATCCTCAGTGTCAGGCATCCAAGGTCCTTTTTGCTTCCAAGTGTGATTTAATCATGTACCTTGTATATGCTTTTAAGACCATTTTCCATCAGATTGTTTTCTTGTTTTGGTTTGAGGGGTTCTTTCTAGAGGAAAATGCTAAGTGTTTATAGTCCTTTTTCCCTTATAAAATTATTTCTGTTTCTAAAACTGATTTATGTCTTCCTCAGCAAGACTAGAAATTCAAACAGAGCAGACGTTTGGCAAAAAATCTGGACTCAGAATTGAGATTTAGAAATGAAACTTAGAAATGAAACTTAGCTACAAATGTGAAAAAAAAGGAAGCTCATCGGGCTAAATACAAACCAATAGGCAAAACAAAGAAACTTCATCTTCATACTGTCTTAACTGAGATTATTGGTAACAGAGGCAATAACTTCTTTAACATTATTATATTGAATATCTCTTTAATTAGAAGAAGCTATTAATAGTTGATGAATCCTTAGCCATACAGATGTCCCAGGATCTGCAGAATGAGAAACATCTTTCCAACAAGCAGCTGTAATGCAATACACATTGCAGAACCCAAAACGCTGCCATCAAATTTGGATTCAGCCCACTGCATCCTGATATTAAAACCTTGCTGTCTATGCACCAACATTTTGGGGAAAACAGAAGGCAGCTTGGATTTGGATCCCCAGCCATGGCCTGAGTGTGCCAGACCACCATCCAGCCATTGGCAGCTCAGGAACTTTGCCTGTTCCTGCTGCCAAGATGTGCAGAGACCCACCCAGGTCTGAGCTGGAGCCATTGCAGAGCTCTGGGTAAATCTGGACGGTTCAGGCAAAAATGCAACCAACTGCTGACTGAGAAGAGTGTTTATTTCTGTGTTATCTGGGTGTGTTTCCTTCCTTATCTCCCTTCTTCCTTTATTCTTGTGCGTTTGGCAGTGGCATTTGCATTGTGGGTAATGATATTTATATGAAGGTGTGCTTTTATTCAACTTTGACATAATGTGGAAAGAGAGGGAAACCACTTTCAGCAGTGAAATCAGAGAAGAGAAAATGGCAGACTGGTAGAGAAGAGCACCAGTTTCTTTAGGTTCCATAGAAAGGTGCTTTTAAAGCCCCCTTACCCAGCAGATACTGACAATGCAAATGAGACCTATATTTTAAAAACCAGGTCAAAGGCAGTTTAGTAAAAGTACTGCCTGTGTTTATAAAACAGCTTTCTGCCTGTGACCTAAAATATCATTTCTTGCCACTGCTTGGGAGGTGATTACCCTCCACCTCAGTGGAGTTAACTTCATAGAGGTTAAGAAAGATATTCAGATACTGTGTGCATATGAAGCTAAAAGGATGGAGGGCAGGAGACTTAACTTGTGGTCAGATGCTTTTTCCAAGAATTTGAGGGATAACAAATACTTCTAACCCAGACTTTCCAGTCCTCTGATGTATTTCTCTGATGCAACTTCCACAATTAGGAGAAATTTGTTGCTAATTTCCTGTACATCTGCTGTGCTCTCAGAAGCAGCATCTCTCTGGCTGCAGATGAGAATCAAGCTGCCACTGTCTGCTCTGGGGCAGTACCATGGTTTAGTCCAGTAAATACATACCATGCAGCCACTTGCTCACTCCCTGTCTCCCCACAAGTGGGAAGGATAATTGGGGGAAAAAAGTACACCTTGGAAGATAAAAACAGTTTAATAAGTGAAATAAAATAAATATGATAATGAAAGTAGTAAGGAAAAGGAGAAAAAGAGAGAAGCAAGTGATGCACAGTACAGTTGCTCACCTGCTGGTGACTGATGCCCAGCCTGTCCCAAGCAGCAGTCCTGGCCAATTCTCCCCAGTTTGTGTACTGGATACAACATTTTGTGGTATGGGATATCCCTTTGTCCAGTTTGGGTCAGCTGTCCAGGCTCCCAGCAGAGCACCTGCTCACTGGCAGAGCTTGAGAAACTAAAAGTCCTTGATTTAGGGTGAGCAACTGCCAAAACATTGGTGTGTTATCAACATTATTCTTACATAAATTCAAAAAAGGCATGGTGCCAGCTACCAAGAGGAAAATAAACTCTGTCGCAGTTGAAACCAGGACAGGCACACAGGGGCAAACAGGAGCAAGCTGTGGCTGTCCCAGCAGGGAGAATAGAGGAGCACCCTGAGTTTGGCTCCCACTGGGTTTGGTCTGAATTTAATTCAGACTTACTTTATTGTCTCCTGTCATTAGCCTTGCTTTCAATTTGTTTGTTTACCCTCCCCAGTGAATATATATTCAGGAAGTTGGCAACAATCACAGATCAGTGGATGGATCAGGAAAGGGAGAAAGTCACACTGACTGTGGGATGTAAGCTGCAGTTGTCATTTTATTCCCTCTAATCAGATCTGAACCCAGTACCTAATATCCTGGCTGCAAAGGACATGTTTGCTCTTTTTGCAGACACTAAAATATGTTTTAAGATAAATCCCAGGTATTCAACTCAAGAACGCATCTGTTCCCACTTAGTTTTTGGGCTACTGAACAGTTGGGTCCTCTTGTGCTGTATGATGGACCAGGTGCACACTTTTTAGAATAATTAGCAACATCTGTAAAATGGAGTTTTACAGTCTAGTAGGTTTTTTTATCCAAAACTTTAAATGTGTATTCACCTGTGCACCAGTAATATATATAATTGTTCTTTGCATGGGAACATGTTTGGGTCCGTTTAATAAAAGTTGCCCTTCATATTGAATCCTGCATCTTGTGTCCAAATTCTGGCTGTCTCAGCTTCTTTAGCTGAGCTGTTCAAGATGATGAGTCTGCTGCATTGAAAACTGCAGGTGATCTACTTAGCTTACAGCTGTCTTACGTAGTGTGGAGCTTGAATGGGAGATTTAAATTATTTCTGTTGCTGCAGGAGGCAAGAAGACAGCAATTTCAAATCAGGGCTGGATCTTGTGCCATATGTGTTGTAGGATTGAACACACTGTGATCAAATTAATTGCCTTGATTTAAAAAAGATTGAAGTCTTGACTCTGCTTAACAGTTGTTTCTGGTTAGGATTTGGAAGTTCTCTTGCATTCCCAGCTGCCTGCACGTGTGGGCATTTTTGCTCTGTAAGAAAGCATCCTCTCTCCTGCTTTGAAATGAAATTGTTGTGCCAGAAGAGCATTCAGTCACAGGCTGTGTCACCTTGCCTGGACTCATGTAGCTATTCCTGAACGTTTTTCATGTGTATTTAACCCTGACTGCTGTCTTTGATATCTACATAACCTTGATTGCTATCAGCATCTTTCTCATAGTCTTCCTATGAGAGGTCTGCAAGGTAGCAAGACAGGGAAAAGGTAAGGTAGAAGTATGATCGTGACAGACTTCCCAGTTTGAGAGCAGGTCCTTATGGATCTTGGAAATGCTGCTTGGAAGAGCCCTCTGGTCCAGCCTCCTGTGTGGAGGAAGGCTGTTGCTGACAGTGAGTGAGGCTGGCTGTGGCATTGTCAAGTGGGCTCTGAAGAGCTCTCAGGATGGAGATGTCACCACAGAGCGAGATCAAAGTGTTCTAGTGCTTCACTGTCCTTTGAAGTCAGCTGGAAGAGAAAGCAGAGGACAGCTGTATTAGCAAATGGATTTGGAACCACAGTGTTATGTTGATCCAGCATTTGGAGAAAGCCTGGCATAAATTTCTTATTACCCATGCAGCTTCTGTTTCATGGGAATGTGATCTGAAGGGATCACGCTCCACTCTAAGGAGTGTGCCCATGAAGCTGCATCGTTTTTGTGCCCTGGCTGGCTCTGCGCTTGTGTGGCTGGGCTGCAAAAGGCAGAACAGCAGAAAAAAAGGTGTTTGCCATTAGTAACATTCCCCACTGCAGTTTGGGTTGTGTGTGCTTTTTGGGGCAGTCTCCAGCTGAGCAGTAATTCTGGGAATCCAGGATTTGTCTTCTGTAGAAGACCTGAAGTCTCACTGACAGATATAGAAACTTTGGGTTAATGTTTTGTGAGAGAAGCAAAAAATCTGGATTATATCCTTTTTGGTTTTACTGGACTGGATTCACATGCCCTACCTAAATTACATGTTTTTGCAATTACAGATTGCAGTTGCAAAACTAATAGCATGCAGATGCTATGCAAAAGCAGAACTCTGCTGAAGTGAATTATAGAAGGAGGGAACTTTCTTTTTACGGGTCATAGTAATAAAACAATTAATTCCTTTTGGGTCTTACAACTTCGTAAAATCTGCAAAGATAGTTGACAGACTCAGCTGGGACTTAGAGATGAACTGTATTTCTGTGCTTCTATAGCCCCTGGGAAGGACAGAAAATGGCAGAAAAACATAATTTTCAAATCATTTGAAGCAAACATTTTAAATTTTGTGATGTTGGTTTGATTCAGAGAGCCTTTAGAAGAAAATCTGGTCCTTATCAAACATAATGGAGGAACTTTTCCACCAGTATGAGCTGGGATTTTTTTCCCTTCACAGAGGCACAGAACTAAGTCAGCTAGGCATACCTTTCCAGTTTGCTTTGAAACTCAGCTAATTTCCACAAATAACACATACACACACAGATTATCAAAGTATTTTCAAGTCCTTTAGAACCTTCCTATATGATTTTAACCAAAACTGTTTACTTAAACATAGAATTCTGTCCCTCACATCCTCTTACTTCGCGTTTAGGAATTTTTTTTTAATCTGCTGCCAAACCAAAATTACATCATAGCAAATACATGCATTGTTCTTTACTTTTGGGCCTGCAAAGCAGTTCTGCAGACAAGTTTAATAGGCAGGATTTCTGTCCAGTCTCTGTCCTGTGCCCTCCTTGTTCACATGGCCTTTTTCCTTCCTATTCAAATCAAAAAAGACAAAACTACAAGGAAAAGTACATTTATGATAGAAATAAAGTCCAAATGGGGTGCCTTCACCTCATTATGCCTTGCAATTGGACTGGCATTGCTGTGCCTCATTCAAGCTTCTGCAAACTGTGATTTCCTGGGGCATTCCCTATCCACATCCCTATCCAAGGATGATGGTATTTAGTGCCTCTTATTTAGGATGTTTTGCAAGTCAAAAATGATACTGAAATAGCTTGGATAGAAATGAGGCAGGCTCGTCTTGAGTAATTCCAGAATGAGGGATTTGCAGAGGAATGGGGAGCTTGAGAGAAAAGGGTAGTTTTGCAGCTCTGGCGTCACTTTGTTAACAGGATGAAGACAGATATTTCAGTAGGACAGAAGGTTAATGAGCCTGTCTTTGGAAGTGTGCTCGTGTTCCAGTTCCTGAAGGGAGACATGGTGCCTTCTCAGAGCCTATAGATACCGGATTAGCAGCATCATTCAGTGTTGTCTTAAGGCATAATTCCTCCTTTTTGGCTTTGGATGTTGAATAAAAGGATTAATAGGCCATGAAAATAGAAAAACTGAGCAGTATATCAATATTTTCCACCTTTATATGACACCTGCTTTACAGCTGCCTTTTGTGCACCTCCACAATGCTTTGCATGTTTGTGAACTGCAAAGGACACAGCTCCCAGCAGGCCTCTGTTATCCTTAGTGCTCTCCATAACCTTTTTAGTTCTTAAAGCCAGGAGAGATCCTTTGCTGCTGGTTCTCTTTTACACTGAGAAAATGCTCCAAAGCTGAGCCCTGCTCTTGGACAACCTTTGAAGGGAGAGGGGGAAACTCCTCCAAAGAAAGCTTGTGACAAAGTGAATTTTCCCTTCCTCTGAGGTCTCTGGGATTTTCACAAGGCTCTCTGACTCACAGCGAGGTGCTTTCCAGTTAGTTTGGTTTTGGAGCCCAGGCCATATCACATCTGGCAGTAGCACAATTTGCAAGAAAAGGCACTAAAGACTTCTTCGTTAAAAGGTCTCTCATGTGGGAACTAAACTGGATAGCAACTCCTTCTTCTGCAGGGACAGTGACCAGAAAATGTTCCAGAGTGCAGTTAGGTGTTATTTATAAAAATTTGTCTGGGAATGGCAGGAAGGTGTAATCTTAAACTACAGGACATTTTATTGACTGTGGGATTGAACTATTTCTGGTAAAATACTTAAATAAAATTCATATCTCATCACTTCATTCCATCACTGTGTGCAAAGTATAGGCTGTAAAAACCACCTGTGCACAGAAACACAGGGATTGGAACAGCACTGGGGTGAAAAGGAGCAATTTTGGCAAAAATAAAAGCAGAAAAAGAATCTCTATTCCCACTGCGTTTTGGAGCATTTTTGTTCTAGGACAATCTTCCCCCCATCCCTAAAAAAAGGCTTAAAACATAGAAAAGTAATTAAATGCTATGATGAGGGGTTAGGAGTTGAATTCTCGATTACAAACTCACTTCTTTCAGTGTCTTGCAAAATCAAGCTGTTAATATGTGCTGGCTAACATCAAGGTTAGTATAGGTAGAACTGGTACAATTTCAAATCACGTTAAATGGTTATTATTAAACTCAAAGTCGCAAAGCTACTGGGGCCTCTCAGGGTGGGCTGTCAAGGGCTGGTGCAGAGAGGCTGATACCGTGTGAAATTTTATTGTGGGTTTTCTGTGGGTTCCTCGTAGTCATTATCCCATCTTTCACCCGCTCGCATACTCATCATTCCATGTCATGGAGTCCCTGTAAGGATCCATGATGAGGTGAGTGAATCTCCTTGGATTTCTAAGGTCTACCTTTAAAAAAAAACCTCAGAAACCAAACCAAACGACAAAACTCAACACATCAACTTTAAAAACAAGCCAGCTTTATTAAGGTCAGGGTATGATGAGCAAGAGTGGTGGCTGAGTCATACTTTGTGTAGAGGTTTTAATTGGGTTACTCTCTTTTTCTCTGTTCTCTAAACCATCCCCACGCTTTTCAGATGTGAGGGTCAGAAATGTTTTCAGAGGCTCCCTCCCCTCTGCAGTTTCTGCCCTGTTTAACATCCACTGATAGCCAAGGCAGTGTTTCAGGAACTTATGGCATTTTCAGATGGACCAGTGCTGCATCCAGTGTGGTGTACCCTCAGGGCACCATATGGTTGCCATCACCCAAATGAATCAAAAATGAAATTATACAGCCATTTCCTCTACAAATTTGTAAACTTTTGTACACGTCCTTTCTGAACTGGCAGAGGCAACCAGAAATGCCAAGAATTGCCTCCCATTTCCACCCTGATCTGTGCCCAGTGCTTTGCGGTGTTGGGAACTGCTGGGTCAGATGGGAATCAGTCCCTTGGCCCTGACTGCACCGTCTTGAGTTCTCTTGCCTGGAGAACAGCCTCCTTTTGTATTTGGAGAGCTGCTGAAATCCAGCCCTGGTTTCCTGAGAATGGAGTTCTCAAGTACCATTTCTTGGCAAGGAGTTGTGTGCCAAAGGCTGTGATGCTGCTCAGGGGCAGGTCAGTGACCTGTGTAGGAGAGCAGGACAGACACATCGCACCTCTGGCAACAGCAGAAAGCTTGAAACAATGATCCTGAAATTTTCAAAAAGTGTGAAATCTGTGGTTTGTGGGGAAAAAAAGCCAGCTCATGGACTCTGTCAGCCCAGGGGCTTAAGAAGTATTTGTACTTGGAGTATTTGTACTCTGAATCCATCTCTGAAGTGGCATGCAATTTTTTGGGCCTGGGAGAGTACATTTTTGTTTCACATTCTTTGCATTGCCAAAAGCATACCTGTAAAGAAGGTCCCATGTCATGTCATTGACTTGAAATCCCTGAAGACGTTCAGAAAAAATAGGTTCAAAGGACAATGCATGGATTTGATGCACAGTTTTTGTATGATGAAAAAAGCACTTGCTGTCCATCTGCTTCATCTTGAGATCACTTGGTGTGGTCAGATAAGCTTTTAAGCTGTCAGGAGGTGTTGAGCACTAGCAGCAGTAGTGCCATTAAAGAAAAATGGCACTTCAGTGGGATGTGGGGAGCTACTCAGCCTGGCTCGGCAGTGACTAATGTGGTCCTAGAATCACAGCGGGAAGATTCAGGCTGGAAGAAGTTGAGGCACACAATTCCCTGGGAGACTTGTTAGTCATAAAGAGAGATGAAACAATGCCCAGCTCCAGTGTTTGTTTGCTGCAAGGAGCCTTGGGAAGCCGCTGGACAGAGTGCCCTTTGGCACACCGCGGCGCCTGGCTCCGCTTGCCCCCTCTGCTCTGGAACTACCTTTGTTGGTTGCAATATCCTAGGCACGGAGCTCGTCTCCAAGGCAATGGTAAAGATCAAATCTCCTCATCAAGGCAAATTACCAGAACAGCACATTAAAGCTTTCCTTTGGTATTTTAATCCAGTCTCCTCGGAGCTTTTATTACAGTAAAGCAGCAAATGTCACTTGTTTTTGCAAAGGTTATCCCTGGTTTGTCAGAGATGGATCTCTTAATGAAGAGCAGGGCTCTTTGGGACATCTTGGCAAAGTCTTTGTGGGCAGTGGGCTGGGGGCTGTGTTCCTGGAGCCTTGGCTCCCGCACAGATCACATCTGTACTTCGCAGGGTACAAGCTCCAAGCCACTGGGAAGGGTCAGAGGCTCGGCCTGCCCTGCAGCAGCACGGCCATCAGTGTTCACACAGGCAGATGTGCTAAATATGCTCTAACAAAGCACATCTAAATCAAGGAGGATTAATTAAGACCCCAGAAAAGCCTTTTGAAAAGTACTTATCCATACCTAAGCACAACAACTAAGAAGGTAAGAAAAATCTGGGAGAATTGATTTGACAGATAGTAACCTCTGGGACAGGAGGAAAGACAGCTCATGCTGAGAGTGCAGAGCCTTGCGGGGCTGGAAATCTGCTCCTTTGTGTCCCGTGTCACGCGGGCTTCCCTCAAATGCGTGCACCTCTCCTCCAAACATTCCCTGTAATATTTTCCTCCATCATGGGCATACTGCGAGGATTAATTCCTATGTGTTTCTGTCACACAATGAAACAGGGATGGAGGAGGTGCAGGAGTGCTCCCAGGGAGGTGCTGTGGCTGCTGGGACATGCTTTGCAAAAGCCAGAACAAGCAATAGTGCCAGTTATATTAATTTAAAAGCCAAGACTCCAACTTATGAAGTGATGATAGTTTAAAAAACAAAATGAAACAAAAAAGACCCACGACTAGCATTTTTTTCTCTGTTTAATGAAACTTCGTGGTATGCAGTCACGATGTTCTTTAACCATGTGTATGTCCTTTAACCATAAGAATTAATACCATTTTTTTTCAAATTAAAGCTTAAATGTCTACATATTTCCATGCATCTAGCTAGGAGAGACTTTGAATACCAAACCACATGTCATGAGGCTGAGGCTGAAGCTGCAGGAGCAGCAGGACTTTTGGAATATTCTAGCACAGTGGAACAGGATTTCCATTTCCATTTGGCTGTGGAGGTTAGAGATAAATGAGGCTCTAAAGCTTAATCCCTGCTAGAACCCTGATAACACTGATCTGATATGCTAGAAATTTCAGAATTCTTATTGCAGTTCCATGTGTTGTTGAGACTTACAGAATTAAGGTAATGTATTTGTGGCTGGATTTTTAATATCTGTGTCTGTCTATCTGTCCATCTCATCTGGCTTCAGTATCACACAACTGAAGAGATGATCAAAAGCAAAATGAGAATGCTGAAGCAAGGGTCTCATTTGAAATATTCTTTCCAGGCTGATATTTTTCCAGTCATTCTGCCAGCAGTCTCAGGTCTGCTTCATCTATTTAAACTGTCCTCTAAGTGCAGCTCCTGGTCCAAGCCAAAGCCATCTGTTGTTGGGTAATAGTTCTGATTTATTCTGCCTCTGGTTGACACTCATGCTCCAGAGCCATATGCTGACTTGCAAAATGTGCTTCTATTCATTTTCAGTTTTATACAGTGTGTTAATATCACAAACAGTATTTTAATTTAGGGGTTTTTTTTGTCCACTGTTTAAAATTAGGGATGACTAATAGTGTCACACCCTCCTCTGGGATGCAATTCAGCATCCTTTAGAATCACATTGGACATTTTAGAAATGCATTGAAACAATGTTAATAAATGTCTGATTTCTTCTTCCAAATCACTAATCTGTATGTTCATGTCTGTGACATAGAAGTAATTATGTATTGATTTCAAATATAAGGTTTGGACTATTTGAAGACTTCAGGGCTTGAGAATTTTGTGGGTGTTAACTGTGGTCAAAATATCTGATATTCTGCAGCATACCCTTTGACTTCAATGTAGAACGAGGGTAGTTAGGAAACTTTGTAAGTTTGCAGTGATTGTCAGAGGGATACTCCTGCGTATGAAAGATAAAGATGATTAGGGAGATGGATAAATTTCCCTAATTCCAGATTTTAAAAAACATCTCTTTGTAGAGGGACAGCTTCCAGACAATCTGTGCATCTTGCGCGTTAGCTCCTGGTGTCAGTCTGGGTTTAGAGCTTTTTGTTTGTCTGTCTCCTCCAGAGCTGGTGTTGAATCACTGGGAGGTTGTGCAGCAACTCCAAAGCACATTTGAATACAGCTGTGAAGTCCTTGTGGTAGTCCTTAATACAATTTATACATACAGTAAATAAAGGTGCCGTTGTAATGCAGCATAAATTAATGCACTGATCTTCAGATAGGTTAGCAAAAAGCAGTTGCTACTTGTAGTGATTCTCAGGTGATCGTCTGTGCAGTACTTGTGGTTTGGTAGGTAATGATGGTGTGGACTCTCAGAAGCATTGAAAAAGGAAGAAAAACAACAGGGTAAGCAATTTTTAAGCTCTGTTAAAAATAGTCATCAAATCATGACAAGGGCATTGTTATAAAATGTGATTTAATGGACATCTTATCTTTGGCCTGTTCCTTTGGGAATGTTGGATTTCAAGAACAGTTTTTATGTAAGGTTCATTGTCTTAGTGAATGTTGTCTTAATCTTAAGTGGTTCAAAAGTGAAATGGGAATTACATATGTGATCTGAGAATTATACCAGAGTGGTTTTATAATTTTGGTCCCAAGATGTTTTTTGCAGACATTTATTTAAGTAATATTTTCTTCTCATGGTCAGTCATTTGGTGTTCTGTGGGGGGAAAATTTTTGATGGGGAAAAAAGAGAAAGAGATCGGTATTTCTACAGTGTATCTACAGAATATCTTGATATATTTAACACGTAACTTTGTGTGTAACTCTGTTCCCTGAATCTTACATATAACAATGTAGTGTTTATATTTTAAAATGGCAAAAATACAGTTACTCTGACATTAAAAAATTAATGTGTCCTGAAGGAAGTCTAATTCAGTCTGCCAAAAAGATAACCTTGCCCAAAAGTATGAGATGTTTGTATGGGAAAGGCATGGGAAAGCGTGAAAGGAGAACATCAAACTTGCTTAATAATATGGGAGGTGCCTGGACCAGAGCTTTTAAGTTCTGCTGATAAGGGAAGAACCATATTTTTCCAGGCTGCAAGTTGAGCAGCTTGAGTTCAGCAGCAGCAAAAGAACCCTGAAGAAAGGCTGCATTTCTCCTTGCAGGCCAGGTCCATATATCCAGAGCATTTCCTGCAGATTTAGCTTCCTGTCAGAGCCAGGGTAGTCAGTTTGAGCACTGCTGCCTTCCAGCAGCGCCCAGTAGAGATAAGCTCACAGCTCTACCATCCAACTTCCGTGGCAGGTTTTGTCAGCAGAGCTCGTGTTTCACACCCATCCCAGCTCTGACCAGTGCAGTCCTGCTGCATGAGGCACGTGGTGGTGTAGAGCTTGACAGAGACAGCAAGATGACTTACATATAAAGTAAACAGCTCTGCAAGTAAAACCTTTAATTCAGCAAGGTCCTTAACCACATGTTTAAATATCATCGCAGTCAAGTTAAATTACTTTAATCATCTACATGAGCACTCTGTTGAATGGGGGCCTAATAGTAGTTTCCATCTCTTTCCACATGATCAAGGCTTTTTCGTATTCTGTTGCATGCAATGGGGATTTCTTCTTGGTTACACAGCATGAGCAATTGCTGTGACTTTTGGAAGACTCCCTCAACAACAGGAATTTTCTGAGCTGTTGTAAACAGTTCAGTGTGGAATGCCAGTAAGAAATTGGAAAGGCATTTTCCCAGCTCTCTGCTTTGAGAGTAGGTTGAACACATCTTTTCTGCTGTTTTCCAGGACCACCTATTACTGCCAGCCACCACACATAACAAGACCAGGAGACCAAAGATGTCTATAGTGCTGCCAGCTGTCAACATCAATGGTAAGTCCAGAAGAAGGAAGAGAACGGTAAGAGCACAGTTTAAAGAGATGTGCCTGACTCGTAGGTGGTAAGCAAGCTTAGACCAAATGTTGGTCATTGTAGCTTTGTGAGAGGTCAAACTGGTCACTACTGGGGTTTGGTTGCCAGGGTTCCCATTGGAGCTGGGGCACTGGCAAATCACCCATGCCTGGTCACCCAGACTGTGAGGAGAGGTGGGGCACTTGGCCAGCAGTTCTGCAGTGCCTCATTCTGGCTCCTTCAAGGACAGAGAGGGTGCCCTCCAGTCCTGGAGGTTTGTACCCAGCTGATGAAGGGTTACATGAATGGGATTTGACTTCTCTAACTTGGTGACTTACAGAGCCCATGGCGACTGTCCTCCTCTCCTCGTTTGGGTTCCTCCTACGCCTGCTTAGCAGGGCAAATTCCTTGGTCTTGCTGGTTTGTTAGGATGCTGACTGCCTTCCCTGGCCTTCCTCAGCTGTTTACCACACTGTTATACAACTCTCAGTGTGAGTGGGACCTCTCAGCACTGCATGGTCAGGATTAATAATCATCACGTTACAGTGCTGCAGGACAGCAGAGAAAACAGCTTTGCACTGGGGCACAGGCTTATTAGTGCACAGAAATGTTCTGGGTCAGCATTTCAGTCCCACAGGAGAGACAGGACATGACTTGCACAAATATATCATTAATTCAGATGGTGAGGAGTTGCCAATTTAGGACATGTTTGGGGCACAGGGTCACTGCCACACTCATCAATGCATTGAGAACCCTGGAACAGTGTGAACTTTATTTTCTCAGTAACTGGGCATAATGCTTTTTTAAAACATCTGTGTTTTACAGTACATGTGAATCATAAACCCAAATGTTATTGTTAAATCCCAGCATGCCGAAAACATTATCTGATGATGCGAATTTCCATAAACTCAGAAAAAAAGAACCAGTTCAGGCTTTCAGCATTTTGATAATTGCACTTTCCCATGCAGTACAGCCGAGTGTGATAATCTGTACAGCTGTCCTAGGGGAATTTTTATTAGATGTATCAGGATTATTTTTGGCATTTATCTGCTTGAAACTCCCTTTTTATATCTATTGCAAAAATCCTTTTCTGGCTGTCCTGAATTATCACATGCAAGTGGGCATTTTATCACTTGAAGTACAAACACTGTTTCTAAATTACAAAGGATTTCTTCTTAACATTTTACTGAGTCCGGTTTTACTTGAGGTAGCTTTTCATTTGTTGGAGTAAATATAATTTGGAAAATATGCACCAGAATCCAGTGACAAATCTTATCCTTCATTAATAATGAAACATTGTGAAATTATATTTTCTTCAGTTCTTCGGCATTTTGCTTTGGAACATCAGCATAATCCGGGAAATAAAGAAACATGTCGAGGGATTTGGGCAGAGATGTCGAAACAGATGAGACACGAGAATAGCATTCAGTAAACAACAGCATCAAACACGGATTCCTCTGTGACACCCAGCCAGGTGTTAGGGAAAAAGTTACAAGACACACAAGAGCCAGTAGGTAACTTGGCTTGATTTTTAATTTGACTGTTGATAACCTGGAGGAAATGATTCCCTAAAATGTTCTGCCTGGAGAAGAACCCATTTCTCTCCTTTGAGAGCATTGCTTCTCCACCCTGTTCTGCCTCTGTGGGGACTGAATACATCCTGCACAAGCATCTGGAAGTTAGCTGACAGCAAAGTTTTCCTCCCAGCTGTCTGCTGTTCTTTTAAGCCCACCTTAATTCTTTGTGCACCTGCAGAGAGTTGGCTGCTGGAAAAGGATGAGTCTCCTTTGGAGAAATTGGCCCTGGCAGAAGAGATGACAGGAATGCAAGTGAAGGGGTCTTTGTTTTGAAAAGTTTTCAGAACTTCATCACTTGATTCTGCAGGGTCTTTTTCTGTGTACTGAAGTTTACTCATGATACTGTTTCCAAACATGAAACGCCTGACACTACAGCTGAGAACCAATGCTTTGAACTACTTGAACAGTCTTTTCCTTGCAGGACAGTTACCCTTTTCTGCTCACACTTTGATTGTTCTGGTGCCTTCTGAGATCTGCTAGAGACTGCCTTTAGCTGGCTTGAGCCATTCCCAGCACTGGCTGCAGGGGCAGAGAACAGGTATGGACAATGAGTACGAAGTAGAACGAGTTGTCCACTGCTGTCCTGTGTCACTCTGCATGGAGGTTCGTGACATGGTTCTGCAACACTGATCTGCCAATTTTCTCCAGTGTACAAAGCAGAGTCAGGGTTACAGCCTGAAGAGCTTTTCTGGGAGGAAAGTGGCAGTCCTGGTGCTGTGAGGTAGTGGCAAATCTCAGCAGACAATGGCAAACCTCAGCAGACAGTCTTGTGATAGATGTGTACATGCACATGTGTACAGTCAATAAGGTGGAAGTTAAGACCTTGTGTATGGCAATAGCAGTATGTTACTGATTTTCAGGATGAAAGCTTGCTTTCAAGTATTTGGTTGCTGTATGTTGGAAAGGAGTAAAAATGGCCATTCCCTTGTAACATTGCGCCATGTGCTCCTACTCAGCAGTCAGCCTGAATCTCCCATACCTCTCTAGGAGCATGAGGATAGAGCCAGATTCTCCCTGGGCAGGTGCACAGAAATATATTTGCCTATTTACATATGTTTAATATGTTAACATGTTAAATATATTTAAGTGTAATTTTTTTTAAAGTATAGGAACTTGTTACACATTGGTACATGTTAATCCCCCCTCTTACTCTCTTTTCCTTCTTCCCCTCTGGTCATAGCTCCTTTTGAAGCTTGCTGGGCCATCCCCCAGTTCACAGTCAATGCTTGCTGGCAGCTTCTCCTTTTCTGCCTCCCCAGATGCTCTGCCAACCCTTTGCCCTTCTCCCATGTCCCTGCTGGCTGCTATCCCATAGTACAGCTCTCCCCTTGGCCCCTGCAGCCAGCCATGCCCAATTTTGACCTGCCTCTGCCAAATATCAAAGCCCCAACAATTGTGGACGCATGTAATACTCACAGAAAATCTGCCTGATGGAAGCTAAGGACCTCAGCATTGGTAAGCCTAGAGGGAAAAAAGCAGAATTGAGTAGTCCTAGTCCCACTCTACTGGGTTTTGGAGGCACCATTGGTGTGCCTTCCTGAGAAGTTATTCCAAGAAGAAATGTCTTGCAGTTTCTCATGGGAATGAAAACGAATGCAATCTACAGTTAAACTCAGGCTTTTTGTTTTCGAGCAAGTCATGTTTGTTATGCTGGATTGCAGCTATTATTTTAGAAATCTAACTATGCACTTGAGACCAGTGAAGTCTCCAGTAGGTTTCATTCCTAAATTTGCTTTTATTGTAATTCAAAATGTTGTTGGCTCATTACACCAATTCCAAATTGACATATAGGCGGTGCCTTTCTTGAAGTTTAAGTGAAACCATCTGCCATTAGCCCTCTATTTATTTAACTGCTGTAAAAAATGCAGTGGGTTCCAACATCGATCTTCAGATCCAAGTAACCTATAGAGAGCAGCATAGCTGAGCCACTCTTCCCACCCTGAGCACGAGCCTTTTGTGTCTGCAGAATGCCTGCAGCTCTGCACAGCCCAGCAGGACTGCTCTCTGCAACACACAGAAGTGAGGACATGCCTACAGACAGTGTCAGAGATCCAGTTCAACATCTGGCCCAAGAAGCCCCTTTCAGGAATGCAGTTCTCCCTAGGAAGAGGTGAGGGACTCTC
The DNA here is from genome assembly GCA_013397895.1 of Origma solitaria. Taxonomy (NCBI): domain Eukaryota; kingdom Metazoa; phylum Chordata; class Aves; order Passeriformes; family Acanthizidae; genus Origma; species Origma solitaria. The sequence continues at coordinate 106,922 of VZRL01003409.1, forward strand.
ACAGCTTGCACTTGCTTGTGGTAGGAACAGCTCTAAGTGTCTGTGCACTCACTAGGAATATAGCCTTAGCAGCGGCACAAAGACCAAAAAGGCCTTTTTTCTTCTTAGGATCCCTGTGCAAAACAGTTCCTTATATGTGAAAGTCTTTCCATCATTTGCTCTCTCTAAATTAAGGGTTGGTGTCTGCACTCTCAGCCAAAACAAAAAAGCGAGATCTGATGAGAAAGCCCCTGGTGAATTCTGAGACTCATTTTGTAATTGGCAACTGTGACAGAGAGAGTTTTGAAATTTTTACAAATATTCTGGATAGGTCCTTAGTCTGATGTAGCCCCATGGGGCTTGTCTTCAGTCTGCCTTTGAGACAGCTGTTTGTGTGCTTGACCCTTGATAACCTCTGTGTTTCTGGGTTCTTAAGGAGCCCTGTTCTCTTAAGGGTTGCTTTTTGTCATGAAATCCAACAGCAAAATAATCTAAAGGCACAAATGGAACAGAATGATGACTTTTGCAAACTCCACGTGCTCTGTTGTGTTGGCCAACTTCTGATCGTGACCACTTCCTCAGCTTCCCTTCTTGCCATCCATCATCATACTGATGTAACAGACTTCAGAAGTTTTCTGAAATAACACACATTCTAATTAAAAAGGTGGAAAACAAATCCAGTGGTAAGGCTTTTTGATCAAAACTGGAACCATTTCTGCCACCAGGAAGCATTTGCGAGCAGCTACAAAGAACCTCCTTTCAACTGACAGCCGTGTACAGGCAACTCACAGAGGTCCAAGGCTGGTAGCAAACTGTCTGTGAAAAATCTGTAAGGCAAACAGAACCCACACAGGCTGAGGAGGAAAATAAAAACAAAAGCTCTTTGGGAAGTGACAATGGTCTGTAAGTTCCCATGTCTTAGGGTTGAATAAATAAAGTTTTCAACTTCCTCTGCCTTTCAGGGTCAAGCAAACAAAAGATGTCGTTTCCGTTTTTCAGAGCAAGAAGCAGAATTCCCAGTCAGTCATGGAGGAAGGTCTAAAACAATACCTATCCAACTGAACAGCAACTGCCTTCCCTGAAGGTTACTGCTTGACATTTTGGGAAGCCTCTCTCTCACTATGGACAGCTTTAGAATGGTTTCCAGGAGGGTGATGGCCCCTGCTATCCATAGCTGTGTCCTTTGTTGTTCTCCTTGTGCTAAAAAGCCAAGTGTTAGTGCCCTTGGCACCAGGCTGAGCAGGTCATACAGCTCTGCCACGTATAGAGGGCACATCTCTTGGCTCCACAAGCATGAACTGTGGAGATACTTCCCTCAGTGTTTCTGATTTTATATGTGGATTTAGCGAAAGTGCTGAGTAGTCAGCACAGTCTTACAAATTAGTGTATGAAAGCTCTGGAAATTGTGTATGTGGCAACAACCTAGATGTTGGAGGGTGGCTGCTAAGGTTTTTCAGGACAGTCACTGAGAGCCCATCAAGTTCTCTAAACCAGGATGTAGGAAAATACATCTGAGGATGTCTCCAATGCTGTAAATAATTCTGAAACTGCCACTCTTCTGCTTCTTGAGCTGCCAGTTGAGGAATAAAGGTAGTTTGGTGAAGTCTGACCAGGGAAAAAACAGAGCTGTGGTTAGCTCTGAGCTACACCTCACTGCAGCAGCCAATTACTGAGCCTGGACTGAGAAAGAGGGAGAGTCTGCAGTCTCTGGTGTGTAGCCATGGACAAGCAGCACGTCAGGTTACTGTGGTTCTCCTGGAATTAGGAGGATTTGCTAAAGATGGAGATGTACTTCTGCATCCATGCTCATGTAAAGCTGTGCTGCAGAGGTCGGGATTGAAATGATGGTAGAACAAGGAATTTTAACAACAGATTTTAGTAATCTTGTAAGATGCTGCTATTCTCAGTTCTATTCTCAAAGTGATGTAGAAGTGCAGTTTATCAAAACAGAATATTCCCTCAAACTTCCCTACATTTCTGTGAATCAGAATTGATCATTGCCTAGATTGAATCTTAAATGGGAGTTTTCAACAGTGTTTGTTGTCTCTGAAAAACTTAGCTCTCCCCAGCCGTGCTTGTTAATATGTTGTCTTTGACAGAAAGGAAGAGATTAAATTATTCAAAAAAATATGAAAGAAATCATTCAAGAATCTGTGCACAAAAGTAATGGAATCTGTGTCACTTGAGTTCATGTTTATTTATTTAGACAGGAAACGATCAAGAAATGAAATCATGAAGGCTTATTCCCTAATGACTTTTCATAACGAGCTGTTTACCTAAATTGCTAAATGAGTAATCTATTTTTATGCATTTGAAATAACAGGAAGGTTATTTCAGAGGATCTTCAGTGCCTTTTTGCCCCTTAATTAATACAGAAGAAGAGGATCCCATGGGTTTTGCTCGAGCAGGCCAGGCCCCAGTGTGGCTGGTGTTCCTGTGCAGACAGGATAACTGCTGCAGATGGCATTTCGTTGGGAACGCACTGTTCACAAAGAGGGTAGAGAAATACTCATAAATTAATTGGACTTCATGCTTAGTGTTTCCAATGCCAGTGGCAAGTTACTGCAGCAGATTGGTTTTTCCATACAAATGACACACTTCTATAAAATTCATGAAGTATAATTAAAGAGAAACCCGTGACACAGGCTGGCAGCACAGATGCCAGTGTGGAGTTACAGAATTGGTTTGAACTGAGTGTGTGTGTGTCTCCTGGATATCTGTTAGCCCTGGATGCTGATGGTGCTGTGGAGATGTGCTCTCCCAAGCTTCACAAAGAGCTCTGTGCTGAGAGCTGTGCTGCAAAGCAGAGAGGGAGCTTTCACCCCAGTCTGTGAGGTTACCATCACTATCCCGGCTGTGTTGTGCTGTGTGCAGCATATCGTAATTCTAGCCTCCAGCCCATTAATATATCTTCAAGTGTTGTAAATTCAGGATTATACAATTCCTCTTGGTGTGAAATTATAGGTGGCAAACAGGGTTTTATGTTTGTCATACACAGGCCAACTCTGGTAGCTCTTTATTTCTGCACTGAAGTATAATTATCCATAATGAGCTCAGCCTGTAAAAACATCAAAAGCTGCAAGAGAGCTGGTAGAGGAGGTTCACATTTATGAGTCCTGTCTTGAGGACATCACTGGAGTAAACCTAGAGACTGGTGAAAACACAGCAGTCTGAGAGGGCCTGTGTCAGTGTTTGGGTCACAGTCTCTAAGGGGACTCTGGCCAGCAGGGCTGGGAGGCTTTTCCCTGCTCCTCAGATGCTGGCTCTGTCCTCCACACTGCAGCTTCCTCCCCTCTTTGCACAGCCAACCTCACCCCTGGTGCTTCCTGGAGTGCTTCCTGGGCATCTCCTGGGCTTGGAAAGTATTTGAACAATACATCCTGAGCACCTGAAGAACATTTTTGGTCGTTCACCACTTCATTAAGTAAATCATCTCCCTCCATCCTGCGTTACTCAGCAATAGCTTCAGAGGAAGAGGCTGTGCCATGTCCCTGTAGAGCACAAATGCCTTCTGAGTGACTGTGGGTGAAGAAATGACTGCCGGCCACAGCTGCCCCTCTCCACGGGAAAGGAGGCACCCCTGTTTCAGGGCAGGGCTTGTACATTAAAGCTGTAAATCTCCCGTTGCTGTAGCTGGGAGACAGAAATGTTTGCAAGGGCCGTCTCTTTATTAGCGTGCTGCACTCAGACAGGCTCTGCAGTAGTTTCATAATTAACTGACAAATACATTGAATCACAGAGGCTCATGTGGAGGAGAGTGCTCGCCCCACACAGACAGAAGATGGTGTTAAAAATACTCCTCTACGAGCAAGAGCTGATTGCAGTATCTAAATAAATGAGGTAACTTTATGTATCCAAGTGAGACAGGTGGAAAATTTGGCTCACTCTTTGGATACCGTCCAAACTATAAAGACATTTCAACTGTAAGGGAATACAGGCTCTCACCAGCCTTCAGTCTTAAATCAGTGACACACTTGAACACCAGCATACAAGTGATACTGGGTGATAGGCAACCTCCATGTCAATGAAAATGTGATGCTGCCTCTTGAGAATAAAAATTAGGTCCAATAGTTAAATTAATTTTATCAGTAAGTGCCTACAACCTGAAATGCCACAGTTCAAAGGTAAGGGCTAAATAAAACAGGAAAACATTAAAGGAAAAACAGGTGGGGTAAAAGACTGGCAAATGAAGATTGATTAAATATTAAAAGCTCACTGCAAAAATCTTTAAAAGAACACTAAAAAATCCAATGGTCTTAACTAACACATTAAATTCAATTCATAGAAGTAAGAAGATATCTTTTAAACAATAGACATTTTAGCCAAATGAGGGAGTAGGGGAAAAAAAGAGGATAATTTCTGGCAGACTAAATGTCAAACCATAAGAAGCCAAGCCAGAAAGAGATACTGAGGAACAACATGCCTGAGACATAGAAAAAATAATAAAAATATTTTTCAGAGGAAGCCTGCCAGGGAATCTCTAGTGCCTGTGGAGGACCAAGGTGTAAAGGAGCACTTAAAGTAGAAGTCAGCTCTGCTGAAGGAAAGAGTAAAGTGTTCTTGTGCTGGTGTTAACCACTGAGGCTGTATAAATATCAGGAGAATGGCAGGTGACAAGGCAAACTTCTAAAAAATGGCTTCAACTGAAGTCTCAGTTTTGCACAGGTTGGCAGAATCTGTGAGAATTGAGTGTGTCCTGGCATATGAGACAGACTGGGAAGAGAGCACAGCTTCTGCAAAGGAAGGTCCTACCTTAGTGCTCCATTGGAGGCCCCAGAGGGAGAGTGATGAGGATAAGGGTGGTCTCTTCAGCGCATTAACGTACCTGAGTGTTCAAAAAACTTGGAAAAAGATAGCTCTTTGAGACTGCTAAAGGAAGCAAGCATTTGTGATGGAAGAGGGAAGGCTCACTCATTAATTAATACCTCTCTAAAAGGTGGAAACAGAGGGTCTCATTTTGCAGTAGACTCACACGCAGGTCTGTGCTGGGGAGATGCCATGGCTCCCAGTCCCTCCCTGCTGCACTCACATTGAGCAGTGCCCTTGTCCTGGGACAAGCCCTCCAGCCCTAGTTCTTGAAAGAAGCCTTTACTGGAATGCCTTTCCAGGCTGCTCTCCTGTGAGCAGTTTCATGTCTTGCAAAGTGGGTAGTCTGGGTTTGCAGGCAGTGTGGGAAGTTTGTTTATCCTTTAGTGCCTCCCAAGTGGGCATGGGATGGTTCTGACTAAGAGCATTGCTCTTCCTCCAGTCTCTTTCCTTCCCTCCCAAGAGTTTTCTGTGCAGCAGAACTCCTTTGACCCTTGTCTTTGTTTTCTCTTCGGGTTTTTGCCTCTTGTCATTAACATTGTCACAGCTGGTTAGATTTTAAATATGGTCATCCTGCAGCAATGCTACCCTGCCAACAACACACATATGCACAGCCAGAGCTGTCAAAAATGTCTCAGTTTTTCCGAGAAATACTCTGTCTGAGGGAGTTTTAAATGAAGTGCCTGCAAGGGTCAACACTTGTGATTCTGATCTTCCCTTCCTGAGATGACCATTGGGTCCCTCTCCAAAACAAGAGCCATCACTCCAAGTCCACGCTGGGCCATCTCCTCTGTACCTCATGTTCTTTCTCTTAGAAGGAAATGATTGCAGCATGAAAGGAGATTGGAAAGAGAGAAGGGCAATCCAGTAGGACATGGTCCCCAGGAAGAGCCAACTTCCCTCTCCCTGAGACCTCCCAGTCTAGACCAAGTACTGCAAAGCACCATCTGGCCCAGATTGCCTTCAGGTGCTGCTCACAGGTGCTGCTGACCTCTTCCAAAAATCACACAGTGCTGTAAGCTACGGGCAGGTGATGCTCCTCACCCACAGCCAGTGCACATCTCTCTTGTGGCTTCATTATTTACTTCAGAGGCCACAGAGAGCTTCTTTTCCTCCAGTTTTGTTGCTTACCTCTCGTACCTGCATGTATCTTCCTTGGATTTCCCTGACACCACTGCTCCAATGAGACCCTGTCTCCTTGCTGTCAGCTCGTGCCTTGTCAAGGTAACTTTGATGATGTGGATCCAGTGTTTTAGAGCATGTTTCTGTACCCCTAGAGATGCCTGGCTCACATTTTGAGAGTTGGTAGGAGACCTGGACACTGAAATGCCCAGGAGAGGCTCACACTTAACCTGTGTCAGGGACAGAGGACAGCTGACTTCACAGAGGTGACACCATTGCAACCGTTCTCTTTGGAAGTAGTTCCAAGTGGGAATTTGCTTTTAAAAAGGGAAGTTATTTGAGTCACACTATAACTTTCTCCCTTGCCTCAAACAATCCTGTCTAATAAGCCAATCTGTAAATGTTTTAGGAATCCTGCCGCGTCGTAGCAGTGAGCGTATTTTTAGCCTGTAACGCTGCTTCATTTATATACTTATTTGGTAGTGCATACCAACCCTTCAGATGGAAACATTGTCCAGATGTGCTGGGTAGGACAGTCAGGGCTTCTCAACGGAGATGAGATGGGAGATTGCAGAAGTGACAATGCGGAGAAAGCCCCCTGAGTTATGTGTGGGGACAGCTGCAGCCCTTCAGCAGGCCAGTGCCAGAGGGCAGCTGGTGCCTTCATCTCCTGAAGTTCACGCTTTCTGAACCCTGCTACCCTAAACATGAGCTCTGATTTGGGCCAGGGCAGGTTACAGTAAAAGCTATTTGGGTAATTTGGTGCTAAATCATTCTTCAAGCTCAACTTTCGCATTGTCAGCTTGGCACAGCTCACACAAAGCACCCAGGTGCTGGAACACATCTGGTGGCTCCTTGAAAGCTGCCTTGATTCCTGGTGGTGTGAGAGATGGGTGGTGTGAGAGACGAGAGATTCAAAGGCAATTGGGGCCTTAGAAAAGAATCTGAGGACTGAGGATGTCACTGAGTGATACAGTATTGGTTCCACAGAATATTGATTTTGGTAATCCACTGTGACATTGCCCAGAGCAAACTAAAATTCATGGCTGTTCTGATAGAATAAGGCTCTAGAAATGTACCTATGCCATGAGTGCACCTTTAGAAAGCTGTAAAGCTTTCCATGGTGTTTGTTTAGAGCCTTGAAACAGTCCAGCAAGCTCAGGTGACGTTTCAGGGGAGCACTGTTTCAGTTTCTCTGCACACACTAGTTTTCACAATGAACATTTTGCTGCAGCAAAGCTTTTTGGGGAAGATGTGTGTAACTAGGAAAGGATAAATTATCAGAATGACATCTTCTGTAAAATAGATGTGCCCATAGGGCCGAAGAGTCTGATGATACATGTAAAGTTGATGTTTAGAGAGACAGTTGATATCAACATTTGTTCTGATTAACTGCAGAACAGAGGTTTCATTGCCTGCCTTTCAAACCCTCTGCCTGTCTTCTGCTTTTCTCAGAGACAGCATCTCCCATAGAAGTACGTGCTCAATCTCACAGACAGACATTTGAACAGTCAACTGATTGGTGGATGTCAGTGCTACTAAGGGGAGAAGGAGCACTTTGGGTTTATAGCCTTTCCAATAATACAGTTTTGAAAATCAAGTGCTTCAAATATGAAGACAATCTTCCATCATCCTCAGTAATTTGTAACAGTAGTTAATATCCTCAAGCCTTATTTGGTTTTGGTTTGGACTGCAGACTTCAGCTTTCATCTGCTGGATCTTGCAAGATGATTGTTTTTAGGGGAAGAGCAGCACTGGGAATTAGGTTTCTGTTCCATAGACCAAGCTCGTGCTGGGAATTTGGTACAGCCCACAAGAGCCAGCAAGGCTCTTTGGGAAAGTGCAGTCAGAGCAGCAACGCTTGGCACAATTACCTTTGCTATTAATTTGAAATAGTCAATCATCTGAAGCATGGCTTTTAAACCTGTTAACAAATAATTAACTGCAGCACAGGCTCTTGGCCCAGCAAGGATGGTTTCTTAAGCCCGAGTCTGCGCTGTGTGAGAAACTGTATGTTCTGAACTTCAAAGAGGAGCAATAAATCTATTGATAAATCCAGACACCTCTACAGGAGATCCGTTCCTGTGTTTTCACTTACGTAATCCCACAAACCATCAGTCATAGGTAATTCAAGACAATAAACTTTAGAAATCGCTCAGTGTCAGTGTTGCTCTGGGCTGTCAGGCAGCCCTGTGTAATGCACTTTGGCAGTGCTGACCTTGCAGCCAGCACACGAGCAGCAGGCCTGGGGCTGTCAGTCCTGTTTCACAGCCACCCTGCTACCTGTGCCTCCCTGGGAGGCTGGTGTGGTGGGTGGGGCCAGGAGCGACTGCCAGCTCTGTGTGGAGCAAAGGTCAGGTACCCAAGGGCTTGATGGGCAGCTTTAAGGAAAGGTCGTCCAGCCTTTCCTTAACAACTCTCAGTCGTGGAGATCCTCTCATCTCCCCAAGGTACTTTCATCCAAGGCTTGTATTTCATTATCGTTAGAAACTTGGTCAAAGTTAAATATGTTTCTCTTGAATATGTTTCTGGAGCTGTTGTTTCTAGTCTTGTCATCCTGCTGGCTTATCTACAGTGATCCTCTGCAGTCCTCAAAGTTTTTCTGTAGTACTTCTGCCCAGCCCCATTTTTACTCATGTTTTCCAGCTCTGGCCGTGGTTGAAATGCATTCTGAAGATTTTGGACAGCTTCTCCCTTTTATCAAAACTGCAGTCTCATCCAGTCTAGCCACTCCAAGGTGGTTGAAATCGTTCCAGCTTAGCATCTTCCAGAAATCTTATAAGTATGCTCTCTATTCCTCATCCAGATCATGAAGCAGTTTAATGGCATCGAGCTCAGGATGGAATAGTTTTTTGCAATGACAGTGAGCTAGTCTTCCCAAGCAGGGGATTGTGCCAGCTGCACTCAGGTCACGCCTGCCGGTGTTGCGCTGAGACCATCGTGTGTGTGCTCACAGAGCACCAGCCCCTCCCTGGGCTGCGGTGGGCCGGCTGTCCCGGGGCTGGCACCACTTCCAGAGCCCTCCTTGCAACAGAGCTGGTCCAGGTGCCTGGCAGCAGCATCAAGCTGGCTTTGGGGAACATCCCACCTCCTCTTCTGTGTCAGTTTGGAGCTAATGGTAATAGAAAGGCTGCTGGAAATGCCTGCAGTGGGCATTGAGCCATTCCCACTACTGCCCTCATCCCTGTGAGATCAAACCCTGTGCAGAGGCTTTCTGCAGCAGTTCAGTACCCTCACCCCAAAAAGGGAAATAATCCGGTGCCGACTTTAAACATGCCTCTAACTCCTGGGCTAATAACAGGCCCAGGGCAGGATTTGGGGACTTTTTGTGAGTGTCTGAGTGCAGGGTGTGCATGCCCTGTGTGCCTGCTGGCCAGAGGGGCTCATCATGAGCTTGATTCCTCCCAGCTGTCTCAGCTGTGGTGGCCTCAGAAGACACAGCACCTCTAGCCATGGGGTGGCAGAGCTGTGGCTTACTTCATGCTGGCACACTTTGTCATGAGGGAGCTGTGTCAGCACTGGGGGAAGCAGCATCCCAGCTGGCCTGAATGGGCTGATCTGGTTCCCATGCTCCCCAGTGCCACCCACACAGCACAGCTCCCTCCCTTGCACGGGGAGCCCTTGGGATTGCTGTTCTCTCCTCCGCCTTGTGCAATGCGCAGGAGCCTAATGATAGCCCTCTGTGCTGGCTGCTGCGGGCAGTCAGGAAGCTCACAGCCTAACCAAGAGGTTTTCCTGGCTCTGGCCACCATCCCATCCCAGCTCACCCACTTGTGGCTTTGCAGCACTGTTTCTCACACAGCTGGAGTCCTGTCAACTGCAGCGTGAGAGCTGAGGAGCTGTTTCCAGCTTGCTGTGTCACAGGGAGCCCATCTGTGCCCATTTGCCCCTCAGCTTCCCCTCGTACCCCACTGGTGCTGAGCCTGTTGGGTGGGAGCCAAGAGCACATCCAAAGGCAGAGAGAGAGGGTGACCGGGAGAGATGGCCTCTCAAAGGGTCCCAGCTGGGGACACAGCACCTGAAGTCGTAGCAGGGCTTTATCACCAGCACAGCACCCAGGAGGGATGAGGTGCTTGTCAGGGGTTTGGGTCAGTGGCACAGAGACTTGCACAGCTGCTCCTGGCTTCGGTCTCTCGGTGGCACATACAGAGCTTTTTCCATTTCATTTCTTGCAGGTGGGAGCTTTGATTTCCCTTGCAGGCTCTCAGCCCCCTTAGCAAGGGTTTGCTGCTGCTTTTCATTACTATACCAGACATACTTGATCTAATGGCTTCTACAGGTGGTGTGGGGTACAAGAGGGTCCGGCCATGGTTGTCAGCTGTCATCCAGAGTCAGAGTTAATCCAGGAAAACAGTAAAAATTAGTAATGTATATTGCATTCCTCCAGTCCATACGCTTTCCATTAGGTGATCTTCCATCCTCCTTAGCACAGAAAGGAAACCCTGCCAATGGCAGTCTTCTGACTCTGAAAGGATTGGTCGTGCCTGGAAATCCGATCTCAGCTCTTGCATTCCTGGGCACACTGTCTATGCAGGGAATAGTCTCCCACCTTTAAATCCAGGCAGCAGATGCTAGCCATGTGCACAGCCTGTAAGCCCAGGAGCTCCTGTGGCAGCAGATGTGCCGGGCCTGGGGCCACACTGGGGTTCCGTGGGCTGGTCTGGGTCTCCCTGTGTCCAGGGGTCTCTCAGGGGAATGGCCTTGCCCAGTGTCACAACATCACTCAAGTACAACAGCCAGGTCAGGACAGGAATGAGGCACAGTTAATTCTTCTGAGAGATCACATTTTAGCTTTTCTTTATTAATAAACTGGTGAAGAAATTCCTCAAGATCCTCAGTGTCAAGAGGTTTACAGAAAGTGAAACATTCAGCTTTCTTAAATAAACCTTATCTTCAATCACTCCCATACTTTAGTGGCTCAAGAACAACAGTTCTGTAATAAATGTTACACAGTGCAAACTCCACCAGTAATTATGTGCAGATGAGGAAGAGGAAATAAAAGACATTAATTTCTAGGTGTGACTGCACATGCTAAGTGTGGTCTGGGCTCTTTGAGGTGTCACAAGCAGTCTGGGGCTGTGCTGTGTGAGATGGAGCTCCATGTGTGCAGCTGCAAAAAGGGAGTTCCCCCACTGCAGCTCCTGCTCCAAACAAAAAAAAGTTCAGAAAGCTCTGCTTTTAGTGCAGTTGGATCACTGGCTTGCAGGGCTAACTCTGACCCTTTCTTTAATCCTTACTTTTGCAGAGAATGTGATCAATGGGCAGGACTACGAGGTGATGATGCAGATTGACTGCGAAGTAATGGACACCAGGATCCTCCACATCAAAAGTTCCTCCGTCCCTCCGTACCTCCGGGAGCAGCGCAGAAATCACACGGACACCTTCTACAGCTCCACGCCCTCGGTCCCAGAGACGCCCCACGCCCTGAGGGCCATTGTCAAATCCCTGCAGTAGCTCCTGGGACAGCGCACAGGGGAGCACCCGGCATGCAGCAGGTCCTGCCGCCAGCCTCAGCCCCTTCCCTGGCAGGTCCCTGGGGCTCCTGGCACACGGGCACGGCAGGGACAGTCCCCTTCAGCCCATTCCTGTGCCTGACCCTACCCCATGGCCGCATCCTGCCCGGGTATTATGCAGCTCACCTGAGCCCTTGCCAGGGACAGTCCTAGGGGCCCCATGCAGCATGGGGGGATACTGGCCATCCTTGCTGCTCATTCACTGTCCAAAATTGTGGGTGTTTTTAATTTTTGTCCCCGTTAGGCTGCCTGAGGTGGGGTGCTGAGCCCTGGGGTCCCACCAGAGACATGACAGTGGACACCCATGCTTCAGATCGGGCCTCTCTCCCTGCAGTGTGCACGGGCAGCAGGAGGGAGCAGTGTCCAGCTCCCAGCTGCAGCGCTGAGCCTGAGCAGACTGCCCCACTCCTCATCCATCCCTGCCCAAACCCCTGCCTGTGCAGCCTCCCTCGGCAGGAAACCCTGGGCTGCAGCGGGCAGCCCAGCCCCAGCCCGTCAGAGGGTTGTGGGACCCTGCACTTAGCACTAAAGCACTACAAGAACAGCCCGCACTGCCCTGCACTGAGGCACTGCCCACCCCTCACCTGCCTGCCTCTCCAGGAGCCTGCTGCTGCCTTCCCCAGCCCGTGTGGCTGCACGGCTGAAGCCTCGGCCCAAGGGAGGTGATTTCATGCAGCAGATGCATTTGTAAAGTTTGCGTTTTTTGAGTTTGGTTTTTTTCCCTTTTCTTCCTGGTTTTTGTTTGTGTGGGTTTTTTGTGTGTGCTATTTAATACTTTCCACTGCTAACAGCACCCCGTGGAGCAGCACTGGTCCTGCTGGGGCAGAGGGGCTGCTTCAGTTCCATGGGACACAGCCACAGCACCTTCTCCTGAAGCCACACACACGTCACACACACTCAGCCCCACACACCCCTGTCTGCCTCACCAGCACTGACAGCCACCCGCCAGGCAGTGGGGGAACATGCCATTTGCCCCAAGCACTGAGTGCGGCCAACTGCTGCCCTTCCAAAGTGTCTGTGGAGCTCTGTTCAGTGATCCCATGTTTGTCAACTGAGCCCCAGGCCAGAGCTGGGCCCAGGAGCTCCAGGACTCTGGTGCTCAGCTGGGATGAGCCGCCAGCAGAGCATCAGCCTTGCATAATGTCTTCAGCATGTTGTTACTTTTTTTTCCCCCCTTTGCAGTTCGCACAGATGATCATGGACTTCAGTTTGCCAGCCAGCTGCCTTTCCTTCATGGTCTGAGCGCTGACTGGCTCATGTGGGATTTTTTATAATTATTATTATTATTATTGTTGGTGTATTTGTGTGGCTGTTAGGAAATAAAGGTTGATCCTGCAGCAAGACAAACAGCTCCAGGGGCAGTGAGGAGGAGGATGGGGAGCAATACACCCCTGTGAAGTATGTGCCTTGCAACACCATGGAAAAGCTTTGCCCTTTGCCACGTCCTCGGCGCAGGCTGCGCAGGCCCCCCGTCCTCTCGGCGCTCGCGCTGCTGGGAAGGAGCCGGGCTCGGCCAGGGCTTTGGCTGCGCTCCTTGCACCAGTTCATTTTCCTGGCCTGGCCCCACCTGACTGTGGGCCAGCTCACACAATAGTCAAAAATAAAAACCCCAGCAGTACCCCAGCCAGAGGCACATGGCTCCCCCGCAGCTGTGGGTAGGGGCGGCTGGCTGCTCTGGGGGGTATTTGCTGCCAGGGAGCTGGGGAGGGGATTGGAGGTGGTGGCCGGGCTTGGCACAGCCTGGCACCTTGGGAAGGGCTGCTGCTGGGGGCTGCGGGCTCGGGACTGCTGCAGCATCACATCCCCAGCACCCCTGGGCTCTGGTGGTGGAGAGCATCTCTCATCCTGTGTAATTCTGTTCTCTGTGTCCCTAGTACTGAAGGCAATAAAATCCTTCTTTTATTTATTATTAATATTTGTTATTATTGTGCCTGTTTATACTGTTTTCCTTAGGCAAATTACTGCAACACCTGCCCCATATCTGCCATCTCTTGGGCTGCAGTGTGGCTCTGCTCAGCCCGGTGTTGGCACTGCCCATGGCATATCCACCCTGTCCCCCTCCTGCTGCTGGAGAGGGGCCACCCTAGACGAGCTGCTCACCCAGAGCCTGGCAAAGAAGAGCCCATGAGGATCTCACCATAGCCTGAGTGACCTGAGGACAACTGCCAGTGTCACAGAGGTGAGCTCAGGCCATGTCACCCTGCCCTGGGGCCAGTCCCAAGCAGCCTAAAGGCCCCTGGGGTTTGTCCCCATCTGGTGTGGAAACTGGCTCTCCCCAAACCAACCGAAAACCACCCAAAACACCCCTGTGCATTTCCATGCACCCAGAGGGTGAAGCAGAGCCAAAGAAAGCCCCGAACAGCTGCGAAGGTACTGGATCCTTTATTACTGACAGCAGGTAAATACAAGATGCTGGTGGGCAGTAGGGCAAGGGCTGTGCCTCTGTGAGAGGATCCTCATGGTCCAGGACCAGGGCAGGCATGGACGTGAGAGGGAATGGAGATGGAATGGCACAATGAGGGCTCCAGCAGCCCCTGGGCTCCCCCAGCCCCTGCCCAGGCAGCCCAGCACCCAGCTGGGCAGAGCCTTCATCCAGAAAATGCCAAGGGGGACTACTTTGGGTTACAAAATGAACAAACAAAAGCCACCTACACGTATTTACAGCATCCCCCTCCCGCAGCCAGCTCCCTCCAGGCGTGAGTGGGGGGCTCGGGCTGCAAAGAGCAGAGCCCCGGCTGGAGGGGACAGTCCTCGGCATAAGTACCAGCACCAGGGGCTGCTGGAGCTGTGCTCGCAGCCCCGTTGTACAGCAGGATCTCCAAAGGGCCTGCTGGCCGTCGGCTGGGAAGATGGTCCTGAGAGACGGGACATTCCCATGGGACATGCAGGTCCTCCACCAGGACAGGCAGGCACCAGCATCCCGCTGGGACCTGGTGCGTGCAGCTTTGCACTGGCTGGGGGTGTCTTGCTGATCATCTTTAGCTGAAAACATCATCGGGAGAAGCATGTCTGGGCCACCTCCTCCTCCCTGGGCAGGAGAGCCAGGGCTGCCCTTCCAAAGGATAACCTCCTTCCCCTGGGAAGGAAAATCAGAAGCAAGGATACAGCAAAGACGAACGGGGTGGTTCTGGCCTGGGGATCGATCTACAATCCGCCATAAAAAACCAGCTCGAAGCAAAACCCATCATTTACTCTTCAATTTGTACAAAATAACAATAATAACAATAAAAATAATAATAAAAGGTGCTGGTGGCCCCTGGCTCGCAGTGCCCCACTGTGGTGGGGGGGTCTCAGTAGGCAAAGATGACGTGGTAGGTGACTTGGTGGCCATTGTCCCAGGCGTAGAGCAGGCGGTCCTTGGGGTTATAGTCTATCTGTGTGGTGTAGGCGTACTCATTCTCAAAGAGCAGCCTGGGGATGATCTGCGTGTTGGTGTGCGTGTCAAAGGCGTAGGAGATGTTGGCGTTCCTCTTGTTGTAGCTGTCGACCGCGTACAGGACCCCACAGATGACAAAGCAGTTCCCGTAGAAGTTCTTCCGCAGCCCCGTCCGCCACGTGGTCTCTTTCTGGGTGCTGAGGTCGGCCGCGTTCAGCTTGCTCAGCACGATCACCTCCTGGTTGAAGCCCTCGTAGCTGATGGCTGGGTAGATGACCCACAGGCCGTTCTCGTCCACGGCAAAGTCCACGTCCGAGTGGCCTCGCCACCGCCACGGGGTGGACTCCTCGTAGGCCACGTCGTGCAGCATGGCCCAGGCGGCCACGTAGCGCTGCTTCAGGTCGTACTTGATGATGTTCTTGGTGAAGGCACGGTTGTAGTAGAAGGAACCATTGTAGACAACGTGCCCCGTCCCGATCCAGCTGTACGGGAGCTTGTAGGAGTTGCTCCAGCGACCTGCAGGGCACAGAGCTGCTGGTGAGACCCTCCCTTTGCTGTGGGGTAGGTGGCCGTGCCATCAGCACCCTCTGCCCCCAGCTCTGCCCACACTCCCTCCCCGGCCACCAGCCACAGCCTGTGCCATGCTCTGAACCCCACACGCCAGGTGCCAGGAGCCAGGAGGAGAGGGTCCCCAGGCAGACATCCACCGCAATGCAGCATTCCCAGGATTGAGGATGCTATTTGGATCAGTCAAGTGGTGGCCGGCATGGCATCAGAGATGGCCAAACCCACCTTGTTTGAAATTGTCGAGGTTCCTGAACTCCACCAGTGTGTTCCCATAGTAGTAGTTGGTGACGTAGATGCGCTCCTCCCGCGCCAGGGGGTCCTTCATCCAGGCTCCCTCGTTGCGCCCGTAGGTGTTCTGGGTGGTGGGCCCCGAGATGGTGGACAGCGTGTCCTTGCAGCGCCCTGCGTGGGCAGAGAAAGGCTTGTGAGGCAGGGGCAGGGTGGCCACACTGTCCCTGGAGGCATCACCGCCCTGCAGCCCCTTGCCCACCCAGCAGGTGCCCCCTGCCACCTTGGCCCTGGTGCAGCCTCCTGAGGCCCAGCAGCACTGGCCAGACCCCGCAAACATCTGCCCACAGCCTCAGCCATGTCTGCTCCAGCTCAGGGTCCTGTCCCTTTTTGCCCAGCCCAGTCTCTGAAGCTGGGAGGAAAGTGCAGTAGGTTCCAGAGCTAAAAGTAACCCTGGCACCCCAGTGAAGTGCTGTCCAGCCACCATCTCCATGACATCTCCCACCTGTGACCAATCCAGGTGTGCTGTGCTCAGCAGGACACACTGTGGGCACAAGCCAGCCCCCACACTCACAGCTGGATCAGTGCAGGCACTCACCGATGATGTTCCTGATGTCCTCCTCCTCCAGGCCCTCCTTCGGGGTGGCAGGGATGGCTGGGCTGACAGGCGTCGCGGGGGTGTTCGCCTGTTCCCAAGCTCCGGGGCTGCTCTCCATGTCGCCCCAGCCTCCAGCGGGGGTGGCCGTGGGCAGGTTCTCCGTGGCCATGGCCAGCGCGGTGCTGGCCGAGGCTGCCAGTAGCTGCGGGGTGCCCTCCTCCAGCAGCCCGGCCGGGGCAGTCACGGTCTCTGGGCTGGGGGTCAGCCGGCTCACTGCGGTGGGCTCCGGCGTGGCAGGGGACAGGGGCAGCGTGGCTGTCACAGCAGTGCCGGCGGCTGGCAGGGTGGTGGGGACACTGCCAGGGGTGGGTGGCCACCCCACCGGGGAGGGCTTCCTCACAGCCTCGCCCGCCCGGCTGCTGGGCCGCAGGAGCTGGTCCTCGATCAGCAGGTCCACCGTGTTGTCCCCGCTGAACAGCTCGTCCGCTGGCACACACAGGAGCGGGTGTCAGCCCCGCAGGAGGGGAGCAGAGCCCCTGCAGCCCCTCCAGCTGGCTCCCTGCCCACCCTGCAGGCTGGTGGGTAAATCCACCTGCCTTCCCTCCCCATTTCCCCCAGGGAAGGGCTGAACTGCAGAGCCGATGGTGCCCAAGGCAGGAGCTGAGTGAGACCCCATCACAGCCACATCCACCACCTCAGGCGGGGCAGAGCGGGAGGTGACAGAGAGCAATTCTGCCCTGCCAGCTCCTAGAGACCAGGCAGGATGGAGACCCAGCTGCATTCCCAACCAGATCCCGTCTACCTAACCCAGGATGCCAAAGCAGGTGCCTCAGCCAGGGCGCAGGGACCACTGGGGATCCCCAGCCAGCACGGGCATCCTTTGCTCCTCCCCATGTCCAGCAGCTCCCAAACCCCCGCAGAGCAGGGCTGGATGACCTCGCTGCTGAGCCAGTTTGCACAGAGGACATTTGTCCTTCTGCCCGTGCTACCCACCCCGCTGGGCCCTGAGGGCTCGGCCCCTGCTCCCACCATGGGCCATGAGCTCCGAGCTGCCTTCCACCACACCAACACCGCACAAACCTCCCAGGATGCAGGATTGGGATGCGGGACTGGGCAGGCGGATTTGAAACATGAACATATTTAATGAACCTCCATTTACTTCTGGAAAGGTGTTGATGCTGCTTTGAACCAAAGCGGTGACCTATTTCCTTAGCTACCAGGGATTTTCCATGGAATAACAAAGCCGCACTGCTCCACAGCAGTGAGGTCCCAGTTGTCCCACCTCCCCCTGCAGCTCCCACGCGCTTTGCCCACACATTCCCAGGGGATGAGGCACTGGTTTTGCTGCTGGATGCAGCTAGCCATCCCACCAACCACGGCCGCATACCCAACTCACGTTGCTCCTCGATGTCATTCTCCGACTCGCTGGACTGGGCTTTGTAGTAGGTGACCCCCCGGATAATGGTGGGCTTGGAAGGAGGCCGGCTCCTCACCCGCAGCTTCCTCTGCAAGAGCTGCTCAGGCTTCTTGTCCTCCAGAGAGAGGTGCAGCTCCGGGAGGGATTCCACAGAGTTGATCTGCTGGGAGATGGTTTCATCTTTCAGGAATCTTTCTTCATATTTTCCCTGAAAGAGACACAAAAGGAGGTTGTTGCCAGATGGGCCAGAAATGCCACGTTTTGGCGACAGGGCAGGTCAGGCTGCACAGCCCCGCGCTGCGTAGGAGGCTCTGAGCTCAGAGCTCTCCCTCAGTCCCTCCTGCCATGGAAACCCTCCAGGGGACAGCAGGGTGGCAGACCAGCGCTGCTGCTGCATATCCTCGGTGCCACCCTGCAATTCAGGGCTCTGTGAGGCACACGCTGTGGGATGCAGGGATGCAGGGCAGAGAAGATCCCACTCCCCTGGAACCAGGGGCCAGTTCCAGCAGCTGATCTGCAGAGTGTGCAGTGTGCCCTGAGCTTTCACAGGGCAGAGAGGCTGAAGGCACCTTCCCAGCGGGAGTGGGAACCTCCCGAGGCAGGGACCAGGAACACCCCCGGGCAGGGACCAGCTGCTGCAGCTCAGGTCTGAAGGATTTCACCTCATTAAAGGAAATCGGAAAGCCAGCCCGAGGGTTGAAGCCGTGCCCATTTGGCTGACAAGATGGGCCCTGCTGCAATTAGCAGCGAGAAAAGGGGAATATTGGGAAATGAGGTCACTCGGGGTAATAAAAGCCCCATGCTCCGCTCCCCTGCCTGGCCGGGGCTGGCTCCTGTCCAGCAGGCAGCAGCTGCTCAGCTCACGGCATGGGGAGCAGGGCAGTGGGGTGGGAGCATGGCCGGACAGCCCCGGCTGTGCACGGCACTCCCTGGGGCACAGTGTGCTGGCAGGGCACAGCTGGGGCCATTTCCCCACCTGCAGACACACAGGGTCTGTGCTGGAGCCCTCCCTGTCCCCAGCAGGGCTTGGGGAGCCCAGCCCACATCAAGTCCTCAGGGCTGGGGGGCAAGGGCAGGCTGCTGCCACCCTCGGGGGCTGAGCACCCCTGGCTGGGCTGGAAACGATGCACTAACAGCTCCCTCCACCCGACAGCTCCTATTCCCGCAGAGGGACACTGGGGCGAGGGCAGGGTGCTCCAGGAGCCGCCCAGCAGGGAGCAGAGGAGCGCAGGCCATCCTACAGCAGCAGGGACTGCAGGACAGCCCGGGCAGGGCCGCCAGGCACAAGGGCTGGCGGTGCAGAGGTCACTGCCCGGCAGGGAGGGAGGGGAAGCGGGCGACAGGCTGTCCCTCCAGCGAGCCCCAAGCGCTGCTAATCAAAGGCTCTGCGTTTCCCACCGCTTCCCAGCCGGCCCGCAATGACATCACGCTTTCCGAGCGGCTCAGCCACCGCTGACCTCGAAACCAAGAGCCCCGTGGGAAGGGGGGAGGCCGAGGGAGCCACCTCCCCCTGCTCCCACCTCCATCCCGTCTGGCAGCAGCTGGGCTGTGCCGAGACGCACCGGCTGCAGCCGGAGGAGCACCAACAGGGTCACTCCAGCCCTGCAAATCACCCCGGGCCAGCGGCCACATCCAGGAGACAGCCCAGGGCTGGCTTGAGCAGCAGCAGTGACCCCGAGCTGTGCCTGGGTACCTCGGAGTGGGTGTAGGCAGCCTCAGCATCGCGCTGCAGAGAGCTCTCGATGTCGGCCAGGCTGCTGCTGAGGAGCCTGGAGCAGTTTTCCCTGCCCGGGGGATCCTGCAGAGCCTCCTCCCCGCTGGCTCCTGCCCTGGGGCCTTCCTGCGTGAAGTTCCTGGACATGCCCTAAAGAAAGCAATAGAGGAGACTTTACCCCACTGAATGACAGGGGTGTTCTGTGGCCCCCAAACCACAGCCCTGGAGCTCTGTGCTGCCATCCTGGGCTCACAGCTGGGGATTCTCCGTGGGGCTGGGCACTTCAGCTGCTTCGAAGACGCCCCCGACCCCAGTGGGACCCAGGAACCCCATCCCTGGTGCAAAAATCCCAGATCCACTCTTTGCCACAGGTTCTCATGGAGCAGGAGAGTGGCCTTGAGGTTCCCCAACCCCATTTTCAGCCACTCTCACCAGCTCGTAGAAGGAAGAGCAAAAAACAAGCTGAAACATTAAATCAGCCCGGTGTCCTTGGCCTGTGGCTCTGAATTCATCTTGCATTTATTAATCCCACGTTCCTGGCCTGGCCACCCTGTGCCTGCACTCAGGGACTGCTCCTCCCCATCACCCTCTGCTCCCACGGAAGAGAGTGAGAATGTGGGGACAGGACAAGAGCCAGTGACCCTCAGAGAGCCGTCCTGCGACCAGGAGGGAGCTGGGGCTGGCTGCAGCTCATCCAGCAGGCAAAACCCTTCGCCATTCTTGATCCCCCAACCACAGGCACACCCCGTACCCACGAGATTATTGCAGTCTGTGCTCATCACTCCTTGGGCTTCTACACCTCAAACAGCAACTGCCTTGAATAGGTGGCACATCAATCAAAGCATTTTAGCACAGGCACTGGGGGTGGTTACCCTGAGCCTTCATTTTCAATCTGTCCTGCCATTAATTTCTCCTAAAACCCACCGCGACCTCCATCTGTGACCTCAAAATCAGCAGCTGATGTGACAGCTGTGAGCTGAGGACAAAGCAGAGGAGCTGCCTCACTAGAGAAGGCACTCCATAGACCAAGAACTGGGGCTTCCTTCCCTCTACCAACACCATTGGTCTGAAATAACTCATTATATTGGAAAGAACTCACAAAACCTCCTAATCACTGCAAAAACTGAGGGGTTAAACCCCAACCCCCTCCACGGGCATCCGAATTCCCAGTCTTTTCCCAGGAATCATGAGTCACAGATTTACCAGGACATTTTGAGGCCAAATCCAATGACGCAGGGACTCTTCAGCAAGCATTTTGCTGCAGTAAGCAGCAGAACAGGGGATCTCATGATGTTCTCCCAGAGCAGGAGCAGCTTTCGACACCATCCTCCTTTGGAGAGGATGACTGATTCCAACAGCCTCGTGCCCTTATCACTTCTCCTGAGTAATGTTTGGCTTATGACCTGCCTAGGGATAAAATTTGCCTCCCCTTGAGCGGAGAGGCACCGCCAAAGCCTGGCCCCTGATGCTGCTGGAGGCTGCTCAGCTGCTGCGCCAGGGAGCAGCTGCCAAAAGCACACCCGCCTGGGAGGGCGATGCTTTGAAGCCGTGCCAGGCTCCGGTTCAGCATCTCAGCTGTCCGTTGTGTCAGACCCCACGGCTGATGCAGGGTGTGATCCTCCTCCACATCCTCTCAACAGGAATTTCCATGCTAAGCCAGCAGCAGGAGGCATTTCACACCTGCTGCCTGCCTCAGCTCGGCTCTGCCCCAGAGCGCTGGGCAATCTCCTTCTAACCCAGGCCTCTCCTGTCTGTCTGCATCCCATCCCAGTGCCTGCAGGCAGCTTCAGCTGCTTTACATCATCCTGCAGCCCCACTTCTGGGAAATTAGAGACCCCAACCTGTGAATTCCCTGCTCCTACACTTTTACCGCTCCATCTCCACCCAAATTCCTTGAGCCAGACCCAGCTTTCTGCCTGTCTTCCCCCCAGAGATGGGCTGTGAGCAGAGTGACCAGGCTGCAAAGGTCACCCCATGTGCCCAACGTGCCACCAGCGCTGCAGGCTCTGAACCCCCTGCAGAAGCTGGCTGGTAGGCAGGGCCACTTTGGTACTGAAGCAGAGGGCAGGGATAACCCCACCTGAAATAATCCCCTGGCAAACACAAGCCAAGGCTGGAGAACACGCTAAACCACAGAAACAGGGTGGGATTGCAAAGGGGAACATTGCTGCTTTGTTATTTTCAGACCTCAAAACCCCTTTTGGGTCAATTCCCATGCTTGGAAACCCAGAGCCCCCCGGGCAAGCGTGCTCCCCTCAGCTGTCTCCTTCCTGACCCCGGGATGGAGCACGCTGTGCCTTCCCAAAACACTTTGCAAGTGGAATTTTGGCTTTATAAATCATCGCCTCTCGGCTCCTGGCTGGAGACGAACAGGACTGCTCCACTCCGACAAGAATGTGGAATTACCGTCCCAGATACGGACCACGGGAGAAAACTCCAGTATTTAATCTGGCAACCTGTTGCTACATAGCTGAGCGCAGCTTAAACTGCAAACCCTACACTCTGCTAGCCAAAGAAATATTAAACTGTATGGAAGTGAAAATTATTTCACTGGAAGTCTGCTCTAAAATAAAATGGAAGGTTGAGGGCTCTGCTCCTTTTTAACACAGGCCAAGACGTAACCTGGTCCTTCAGGAATCTGAGCTCCTTGGCTCCCCACAGTCCTGCTGAGTGTACCCCGCACCAGGCTTGAACCTCTCGCCCCCACATCAAACAGCACAAAAGCTCCTGGTTTAGAGCAACCACCACACAGGCACACAGTAAAACTGAGAAGAGGGAAAACTTAACAGCAAGGCCCTCTGACCCAAAGGAGATGCTGCTACTGGTGAGATCACAGCTGGGATCCTGCTCCCAGTCTGGGCCCGGAGGGACCGGGGGAGCTGGAGAGGGTCAGGCAAGGCTGATGGGGTGGGGACGCACTGGGGACTGTCTGTGGTCCAGGCTAGTTCAGACATCTGAGTCTGGCCTGGTTTAGCTTCAGCCAAATAGTTAATTAACACTTCTTCCCAAAGCAACATGGCTCTGAATGCACCAAAGGTAGCAGGAAATTGATTGGAGGCCAGTCCCACCGACGGCAAGGACACTGAAGGAGAGCAGGACTCACCTCCTCGAGCTTCTCCACCCGACCCACCAGCTTGGTCGTGACCGAGTGCAGCTTCAGAAGGTCTAAGCCATAAAAGGCACTTTCCAGCATCTCAACGATGGAGGAGAGCTGCAAGGCAAGAGGAGAACACAGTCAGGCAGCAGCACTTGCTGTAACATACCCCATGTCGTTTCCTAGCTGAAAAGCCAAGGGTGATGCATCCGAGTGCAGGAATTTTGATTAAAAAACAAGGTTTTTTTCTGAATTTACACAGCCCTGCTGCCCTGGTCAGAGCACGGCATGCAGAGCAACACACGCCACCTCCACAGAGCCTCAGGGCTCCGGGAGCACATTTTGGGCGCTGGGGATTAGTAGCAGAGCAAGGAGAAGTGCTGCTCTCTTTGCCAGCTCTAGGCAGGCTCTCCCACAAGCCCAAAGGCTTAACTACTCCATCTGTGATGTGACTGCCAGCAAGAGGCAACGAGGAAAAGGCAGCTCAAATAAAAGAGAGTTTGAGATCAGACTCTGAGTTCGTGCCATCCTGTGCTCTTTTTCCTGGAACAAGAAGAAACTTGTTAAAAAATTTTAAAATACCCCCAGATTGCAAGAGTGAAGAAACAGAAATTCGGTGCCAGCCTGGCAAGAGCTGCCCTCCTGGAAAACAGCTTTATCAGAGGGATGCTGCCCTCTTGCAGCCACCCATTTCGCAGACACCCTGTATTTACGTCACCCCTGTGCCCATGTCCTGCGCAGAATCAGCCTTTGCTCACCAGTCGCAAGGATCTGGACAGCAATGCCCTCATTCTGCATTTTGTCCAGTTCCTGGTGCTCCAGGGCATGGCAAGGCTGGTGGGAAGACCTCCTGGGCCACCACCCCCTGATCCCAGGTGTCCCCACATGTCCAGCGTGGTGCTGCAGACCTTACAGCCCCGAAGGCTGAGCAGGACTTTCAATGCATAGGAATTACTACACGGCAGTGACATTTTCTCCCAGCAGCCACAAACTGGTCAACAGAGCTTCATAAACATGGGAGAATCACAGGCAGCATTGCTGGCAGCACTTGGAGTTTCCACCCTGGCCTCTGCAGTCTCCCTGCGGAGCTCCCAGCAAAGGAAAGATTTTCTGGGCCAGATAAAATGGCAGCATTAAGAGACAAGAGCTGTTTTATGGCTGTGCATCCACTTTCCACTGAGAGCTGGATAGAGACGACCGATACAATGCACACAGCCTGCCAGACAGCCACTGGAGACGAGCGCCTTCCCTCCAGGCTGGAGAATTTCCATCAATGCACAAAGGTTGCAGACTGCATTAACCTCCTTCCAACGATCCTGAGCACAGCCTCCTTGCCCTGACTCTGCACCCAAGACCCTCAGAGCACACGCTGTGCCTACGAGCAGCATGTTGCCATTTCACAAAAGCAGATCTGAGATGAAGCTACCCCCTGCCAACACCATGCTCACCTTCCCCTAATGACCACGCTGATGTTCCTACCAACTCATCGCTTCCTTCCCTTCACCCACAGCAGACTTTGGCTCTCACTGCTCTGATGGCCCATGAATTCCTTACTAAAGGCACAGATGGGACTGAAACCTTCAGCTGGGAAGCCCAGTGCAGCCATTGCACAGAGCTGGGCTGCCCAGGGCTGTGTTCCTGCTGCCTGAATTTCTCTCTTTCTCACCATTCCCTCAGGGACTCATCCTCCAACTCACCCATCTGAAGGGAGGGAACTTCCCATGGCTCTCCCACACGCGGAGCACCCTGGGCTTTTGTGTCAGAGCATAAGAAAGCCTGGTAAAACACATCATGCCAATGACCCTGTGCTCTCCCTGCTGCTGGACCGGGCAAGAGCGATGCTCGTCAGACTAGCAAAGAGACTAAAACCCTTTGGGGCTGCTCAGAGCTGTGGGGTGGCCTCACCCGGCCCCTCGCCGATGAGCTGTGGGAGCTGCTCCTCACAAGTGGCATAAGAGCTGGAGCTGTGTCCTCTCCTACAAGAACGGACTGTTCCCAGTGCTGCTGACCTCAGGAGGGGCTCTGTGCTTGAAGGGAAAGCAATCCTGCTCCCCAGCTCCTGGGACGGACCTTGGCGGCACAGAAAACCCCTGCGTGTGCATGTTTGGATAAACCTTGTGAAACCTCCTGGCCGCGAGTCCTTGCAAAATGAGCAGGGGAGCCGGGGCCAGTTCCTAGAGGACAGGCTTTCACACCACAGCTGGCTGTGAGCAGCTCCCCAGTGGGGAGAGCAGCCAGAGCCAAGGCCAGGCACGCTCTGCTCCTCCTGGAGGCTGAGCGGCCCCGCAGAGCACAGGAGAGGGTTGGGAGCTGCTGGTGCAGGAGCTCTGCTGCCTCCCGGCAAGGGACCACAGCGGTGGCTCCGTCACCTCAGGGGTGTCCCCTCCCTGAACCGCTGAGAGCTCAGAACTCTCATCCAAGGCCACGTGGGACCGCCTGGCTTCTCCTCCAGACGAGGGACCACCAAACAACTCCAGACTGGGACTCCTCCTCCCCTGGAATGATGGATTGTCTGCCTGCGCCTGTTTATGTTCCCTAGCTGCAGGGGCGCTTGGACAAGAAGCTGCTAACTGTCTGCAGTCGGACAAGATGAAACACATCCTCAAGCTCCAAATTAATTAGAACGAGCCCATCGTGGTGGCCTCAGTGGCAGCTGCCCCACAGCACCTTGCACGCCGCCTGCCCTCCCACCCAAGAGGGATCTAGGGGCACCAGTGCCACCAGCACTCAACCTCCTGCTCTAGGGGCTCCCCAGGGCTGGACCAAGCCAGTGGCACTTTCTGCTGCCCTGCACTGGTAGCAAACTGGAAAACCCAGCAGGGTCTGCTGCCAGCTGCTCCACCAACAAAAGGAAGCATCCACTAAAAGCCAGGAGTACTCAGAACAGACACTGTCACACTTGGAAATGAGGTATATATTACTAGAGAGGTAAAATACTAAATAGTAGAAAAATGTCAGCATTTAAAACAACAAATCCATCCTGCCATCAGCCAGCTGTGCATCACACCCTCACACTGACGCATCAGCGGCTTTTGGCCCATGGAAGCCAAAACAGCTTTTTTGCGTGGGTCCTTGGGAGTCCCTCTCTGCAACAGAAAAAAGAGCTGGCAGCTGCTGAGCAGAGCAGAGCTGTCCTCCAGCGACATTTGGAGCTGGACAAAGGGTAGGGAGCAGCCCAGTCCCTACTGGACTCTCAGCACAGATAGCCACGGTGGACCCCAGGCAGCACGGGATGAATCGAGTGAATCATCCACTGCAGCTGCTCGACTCAATCCCTTCAGCTGAGCTTGATTTTTGTATCAAACATGCAGATATAAATGTAACTACGAGATGGTTCAGGGAAAAATAGGTTAGGAAATAGGGGTTTTTTAGAAGAAGCTCAGAAAGAAAAGGCTTCAGAAGACCTCCCCCTCCCCAAAGAGTCAGGAGCTCAAGCTGCTCTCCTACCTTCAGGTCGCTGCTGTCTGCCTCGCGCAGCTTCTTCAGCCTGAAGTCGCCTTCACAGGGGTTGAGGGCCGAGGGGGGGGCCACGCACGCACACTTGCAGCTGGGTCCTGACGTGATGGTTTCCACCGTGTAAAAATCCTCTGCTCTGAAAGCGCCTTCGTTAATCCTTTGGCAAGCGCCGCGGCCCAGGGGTCTGACCAGGCATTTGCACCGGCAGTCGGAGCCTTCGGACACCGCCTTCACCTTGTCGTAGTCACCTAACAGCTGAGCACAGGTCAGCAGCAGTTAGCAAACCTCCCGTCCTCTGCCTGCACAGCAAGGGATGAGCACGGCCTACGCCTCAAGGTCCAAACAAGGACACTGGATAGCCTGAACCTCGAGGAAACTGGCCGGCTCTTCCAAAATCTGCCAGCCAAGGAGTTCTCTAGAGAGCGCAGAGCTGATCGCTACCTATATGGGGAATAAAAACTGGCTTCTTCCAACAGGGCTTTTTTTATTCCAGTGCGTGCAGAACACTGCTTTGAATTTTAAATACAAGAATTTTAAACACAAGAATTTTAAATACAAGAATTTTAAATACAAACCCCATCCTGCTTTCTTTTAATGCTCTGTGTGCAAAAGACCCAGTAAGTCACCTGCTACCCAGAGCCAAGACTGTTTCACACAGGCTGACAGGGTAAGGGTACCTTGGAAGAGTGACTGAAAGCCACCCTATAAGCAGCGTAACCTGGTGGTGAAGCAGTATTTCTGATTAGCCCTATACAATGCCAGGAATTTCCTTTACGGAGATTTGCAGACAGCGCTTCTGAAAGCCCAAGCACAAAAATAACTTTGGCGGTACGTTTCCAATAGTCTCTGCGTTAGCCATTTCCGAGGGCAGATAATAACACACAGGCTGATCAGCCAAATCTAACAGAAACCTCCACCGCATCCCACTGGCAGGGAGAGAGCCCGGATCCCTCCCCTCGACACACAAAGAGGTTCCACCAATTCCCCTCCCAAGGAGTTCCCCTTTTTCTGAGTCCCCCCGGAAAAATGATGGGATGGAGTCTGTGAACTGCTCCCAGATGGGCCTCGGCGATTTCACTGCCCCCCGGGTGATAAACTTCCTGCACTGCTCAGCTGCGGTGCGGGGTGAGCGCACAGCATCCCTCAGCCCCACCGAGAGCATACACCCAGAATCTCCCAGGATGGGCACGGCACCACCCAGCACTGCCGAGAGCGTACAGCCAGCACCGCTCAGAGTGTGCCCAGCATCACCCAGCACTGCCGAGCCCGTACAACACCCGGGATCACCCAGGATCACCCCGGCAGCGCCCAGCCGCACGCCGCGGGCGCCGCACCCCCGAGGTGCCCGCAGCACCCCCGACGTGCCCGCAGCAGCCCCGACGTGCCCGCAGCAGCCCCGACGTGCCCGCTGCAGCGCATCCCCGCGGTACCTGGGACAGGATGTTCTCCTGGTTGTCCGCCTCGTCCTGCAGCGGCTC